>CM016618.1:33668217-34167250 GCA_005393395.2 Gossypium australe
ATGGTTCAACCCTAGCTGAATTGAGGGCTAGACTGATGTTTCTCCAAGAGATTTGAGAAGCTTAGAAAGGTGACAGCGACTTGCAAGCCAAAAGAGTTCAGTGCGAGTCGGGCATTGAGTCAGATTTTCAGATTAATTCTGAGGGATGTTTAACGTTTCAAGATAGGGTCTGTGTATTGAGAGATGATGAGCTTGTTCAGAAAATTTTACATGAGGCACATAGCAGATGTTTATCTATACATCCAGGCAGTATAAAAATGTATAATGACTTGAAGAAATGGTATTGGTGGCCTAGTACGAAGAAAGATATTTCTGAGTTTGCATCGAAATGCTTGATTTGTTAGCAAGTGAAAGCTGAACACCAAGTACCTTCAAGTTTTCTTCAGCCTATTATGGTTTCCGAGTGGAAATGGGACCGTATTACTATGGACTTTGTATGGGTTTACCTATGACACTGAAAAAGAAAGATGTTGTGTGGGTTGTAGTTATAGACTTACGAAGTCGGCCCATTTCTTACCGGTACGTATTGATTATTCACTTGATAAATTAGCTGAGTTATATATTTCTGAAATTGTGAGACTACACGGAGTGCCACTGTCGATTATATCGGATAGAGATCCGAGATTCACATCACGATTTTGGAAAAACTTGCAAGATGCCTTGCACACAAAGTTAAGTTTTAGTACAGCTTTTCAACCACAAACCGATGGACAGTCAGAGAGAGTAATACATATACTTGAAAACATGCTCCGATGTTGTGTTTTGGAATTTCAAGGCAGTTGGGAAAGGTACTTACCATTGGTAGAGTTTGCCTACAATAACAGTTTTCAATTGAATTTGAAAATGACCCCTTATGAGGCATTGTATGGGCGTAAATGCTGAACGCCTTTGTATTGGGCTAAACTCAAAGAAAATCAGATTCACAGGGTTGATCTGGTTAGAGAAACAGAAGAGAAGGTAAAAGTAATTCGTGATTGTTTAAAAGCTGCTTCGGATAGACAAAAGTCCTACTCGAACTTGAAATGCAAAGAGATCGAGTTTCAAGTTGGTGATAAGGTATTCTTAAAAGTGTCGCCATGGAAGAAAGTTCTCAGGTTTGGCCGGAAAGGCAAATTGTGTCAGTGTTTTATCGGACCGTATGAGATTACCGAGAGGATAGGGCCAGTGGCCTATCGATTGGCTTTACTGTCTGAGTTGGAAAAGATCCATGATGTGTTCCACGTGCCTATGTTGCGACGTTACCTATCAGATCCTTCACATGTGATTATACCGATAGAGGTTGAAATTCAACCCGATATGACTTATGGCGAAGAGCCAGTTAAAATTTTGGCACAGGAAGTCAAACAGTTAAGGAATAAAAGTATAGCCCTTGTGAAAGTACTATGGCAAATACATGGGGTAGAAGAGGCTACATGGGAGCCCGAGGAGGCTATGAGAAACCAATATCCCAACATTTTAACCGATAAGATTTTCGGGGACGAAAATCCCTAAGGGGGAGAATTGTAACAGCTCGATTTAGGGCCTATTCAAAATAGTGGTTGCGAAACCACAAATTCAAAGTAGAAATATGTGTTTTATGATTCTTATGAGGCTTATGATATGTTTGCATGATTGTGTGAAAATTTCATGAAGAAATTTTATTATTTAGTGGTCAATTTAATTATTATGTAGTATCCTGAAATAGGGGTTATTTGTGATTTTACTGTTTTGCATGAGTATGGATTGTTGTGTTGTTAATTGAGATGTTCTAGGGTTTAGGAATAAGCCAAGGGTAGGCTCGAGCTGTAGGAAAAATTTTTTTTAAGCTTTAGTTAGAGGGAGCTGAAGGAGCTAGGGGTTAAGTGTAATTCGTGGGGAATTTAAGCACAAGATTGGGCTTGGTAAAGTGGCAAGGAGGCGCCACTTAGAGCCTTGAAGGTGACACCACGTGCAGGGAAGGGGGAGCTCAGGTTCGAGCAGCAGAAATCTCATTTTCTGCTTTTTATTTTGACGCCAAGGGGGAGGAGTTGTGCTCAGCACAAACTCTGTCAGATAAGCTTGGAATAAGTCAAGATAATTTGATTTGGTGGCAAGAAGAAAATTTAGGAGTGTAATTAATTCAAATTAGTTTGATTTGGGGCAAGGAGAAAATTTAGGAGTGTGATTAATTCAAATTAGTTTGAATTGATGGCAAGGAGAAATTTTAGGTGGTTGCCGAATTTTGAATTGTGTAAGGGGGGAGAAGGGCCGAAATTCCTTAGTAGCTAGGTGACATTTTTGGCTAGCTTTGAAGGCTTTATTCTTTGTGTTGTGTCAAGCCGAAATCTCCCTTAGCATTGCCGATTTCTCCCTAGTGCTTTCGGTTGAAGCAAACCCGAAACCCAAGTAGTATTTGTCGATTTACTCTCTTAGTCTTTGAGTCGAATTCCATTTGCTTTCTCTCTCCTTTTCTTCTTTGAAACTGAAATCCACCAGCACCTTAGACTCTTGCCGATTTCTTCCTTAGGCATTTAGCCGAATTTTCACTTGCTTTTCACTCTATTTCATTTGAAGCCGAAACCTTACTCTCCCATCTCTCTCTCTTTTTCTTTTCCATTTTTGCTCAAAGCCGAAAGTATCCATCTTCTCCCCTTGCATTTTTATTTTCTTCCTTTTCTCAAACTCTTGTGCCGAAATTCTCTCCGTCTTCCTTTGCCGAATTCCCTCTCTTCCACTTCACTTCCTTTTTCTTTCTCTTTCCCCCACTCTAGTCGAATCTCCCTCCATCACCTAAGACTATTGCCGAAATTCCCCTATTCTCTTCTATTTTGTTTTAGCTGAATATCAGTCTGGTATAGATCTCTTTTGGGTTCTTCTTCAATCGGTTTTGAGAAGGGTAAGTAGTGTTGGCCGAATTTCTTTATTCCTTTTCTCTTCTCTCTGTCAATTTTCATGTGAGCAAAAGCCGAATTTTGGGCATTTGTTAGCAAGATTCTAACCATCCATAGGAATCGATTTCTCCTAGGTTCTTCGGGATTGTGGAAGTAGTAGATCTGAGCCAGTTGTTCTCTGTCAATCGATCTCATCAAGTCTGTTGTAAGGATCCATGTTGATTCAATTACTCTCTTAGTTGTTTGAAAAGCCGAAGGCTATTGTGAATGAGTGCTTTTGATGGCCAATTGTAGGAGGAAGATCAGTCTCGCATATCGTGTGTTGTGATTAGCATTCGTAAGGAAGAAAGGTAAGGATGGTGTTAGTTATGCGTTAGTTCATCCTTCGGGATTTATTGGTATGGCCGAATGGCCTTGTTAATGGTTTTGTGGTTTGGCCGAATGTAGGACAGGGAGATCTAGTGCGGTAGATCGGGTCTTCGGGATTTAGTGATTTCGCTAGTAACAGGTGTGTAACTTACACACTTTATAACTTAGAAAATACATTAAAAACCTAAATATGTGAAAAGCCGAAAATTGTGTAGAACCTGGCTCTGATACCACAATTGTAACACCCCAAACCCGGTAAAGGAGTCTACTGTAGGGAATGTCCGAACGGTAAAGGAATATGCTGACGTATTTCCAGAAGAACTTCTGGGACTGCCTCCGGACCGTGAAGTTGAATTTGGCATAGATCTGTTACCCGAAACTGCGCCAGTGTCTATCGTTCCATATAGGATGGCACCGAAGGAATTGGTGGAATTAAAGGCTCAGATTCAGGAGTTGTTGGACCGAGGTTTTATCCGACCAAGTGTTTCGCCTTGGGGAGCACCGGTACTCTTTGTCAAGAAGAAGGATGGTACGATGCGGATGTGTATAGACTACCGCCAGTTGAATAAGCTGACGATCAAAAACAAGTATCCATTGCCGAGGATAGATGACTTGTTTGATCAGCTTAAGGGGGCAGCGGTTTTCTCCAAGATTTATTTAAGGTCCGGGTATCATCAGCTAAAGGTGAAAGAGGCTGATATCCATAAGACGGCATTTCGCACTCGGTATGGGCACTACGAGCTTCTGGTAATGCCGTTTGGGTTGATTAACGCGCCGGCAGCATTCATAGACATGATGAATCGGGTATTTCAGCAGTATTTGGATCAGTTTGTCATGGTATTTATAGACGATATCTTGGTTTACTCAAAGATAGAGGAGGAGCATGATGCGCATTTGCGAGTAGTGTTGCAGATTCTGAGGGAAAAGCAGCTATATGCCAAATTTAGTAAGTGCGAGTTCTGGCTTAGGGAGGTGACTTTCTTGTGTCACGTAGTATCAACTGAGGGGATTAGAGTGGATCCTCGAAAGATTGAGGCAGTGTTGGATTGGAAGCCGCCTAAGTCAGTGGCAGAAATTCAGAGTTTTCTAGGTCTAGCAGGGTATTACCGAAGATTTGTAGAGGGATTTTCTTTGATCGCAGCACCAATGACCAAGTTATTGAGGAAAGGAGTTCCATTTGTGTGGACTGAGAAGCAGCAAGGAAGTTTCGACAAGTTGAAGAAGATTCTGACTGAAGCTCCGGTTTTGATTCAGCCTGAGGCAGGCAAGGAATTCCCGGTTTACTGTGATGCATCACATACTGGCTTGGGATGTGTGCTGATGCAGGAAGGGAAGGTAGTGGCTTATGCATCTCGACAGTTGAGACCACATGAGGTTAACTATCCGACGCATGACTTGGAATTAGCTGCAGTGGTTTTCGCTTTGAAGATATGGAGACACTATTTGTACGGAGAGAAGTTGATAGTCTACACGGATCACAAGAGTCTAAAGTATCTTTTGGCTCAGAAGGATTTGAACTTGAGGCAACGCAGATGGATTGAGTTGTTGAAGGACTACGACTGTTCGATTGAGTATCATCCGGGCAAGGCTAATGTGGTGGCAGACGCGTTGAGCCGTAAGGTTGGATCAGACTTAAGATCGATGTTTGCTCGTCTTAGCTTGTATGACGATGGGAGTCTTTTGGCAGAATTGCAGGTTAAGCCGACTTGGGTTGAGCAGATTAGGGAGAAACAGTTAGAGGATGAGGGTTTGAACGATCGGAGGTTGCAGGTTCAGAATGGTGGTTTAGAGGATTCTAGTTTGTCCAGAGACGGAGTATTGTGTTTTTAAGGGAGAGCTTGTATGCCGAAGGAAGTCGAGTTGAGGCGGAGAATTCTTCAGGACGCACATAGCAGCTCATACACTATGTATCCTAGAGGTAGCAAGATGTATCGGGATTTAAGAAAGCAGTTTTGGTGGCCAGGTCTGAAGCGGGAGGTAACTGAGTTTGTGGGTAAATATCTGACGTGTCAGCAGGTCAAGGCTGAACATCAGTTACCGTCTGGGTTACTTCAGCCAGTGAAGATTCCACAGTGGAAGTGGGAAAGGATCACTATGGACTTTTTCAGTGGATTACCCCTTACACCTAGTAAGAAGGACTCAGTTTGGGTGATTGTGGATCGTCTGACTAAGTCAGCTCATTTCATTCCAGTAAGGGTGGATTACTCGCTTCAGAAGTTAGCTAAGTTGTATGTGGCGGAGATAGTGAGGTTGCACGGTGTGCCAGTGTCGATCATCTCAGACAGGGATACTAGATTTACGTCGAGGTTTTGGAGAGCGTTATATCAGGCTTTTGGTACGCGGTTGGATTTCAGTACGGCATTTCATCCACAGTCTGACGGGCAGTCGGAAAGGGTTATACAGATTTTAGAGGATATGCTGAGAGGTTGTGTTTTGGACTTCAGAGGCAGCTGGGAAGAGTTTTTACCATTAGCTGAATACAACAATAGTTATCAGGCAAGCATTAAGATGGCACCATATGAGGCGTTGTATGGTAGGAAGTGTCGCACACCTACATGCTGGACAGAGTTGGGTGAGCGTCAGATCTTGGGACCAGAGTTGGTTGCAGAGAAGGTTAAGTTGATTCGGGCTCGTTTGAAGGAAGCTTCGGACAGGCAGAAGTCGTATGCCGATCTCAAGCGGAGGGATATAGAGTTTGCCGTGGGTGACCAGGTCTTTTTGAAGGTCTCGCCATGGAAGAAAGTGTTGAGGTTTGGGAGAAAAGGCAAGTTAAGTCCAAGGTTTATTGGGACGTATAAGGTGTTGATACGAATGGGACCAGTAGCCTATCAGCTCGAGTTGCCAGCAGAGCTGAGTCAGATTCACGATGTGTTCCATGTTTCCATGCTTAGGCGCTATCGTTCTGATCCATCGCATGTCGTGGCAGTGGAGGAAATAGAGGTGAGACCAGATTTGACGGTGGAAGAGGAACCAGTGCAGATTCTAGATCAAGATGTGAAAGTGTTTCACATGAAGTCAGTCCCATTAGTGAAGGTATTATGGCGAAATCATGGCGTGGAAGAAGCTACGTGGGAACCAGAGGATGTGATGAGACAGCAGTACCCTCAACTCTTTTGACCAGGTAATTTTGAGGCAGAAATTATTTTAAGGAGGGTGGAATTGTAATATCCTGAAATAGGGGTTATTTGTGATTGTATTGTTTTGCATGAATATGGATTGTCGTGTTGTTAATTGAGATGTTCTAGGGTTTAGGAATAAGCCAAGGGTAGGCCCGAGCTGTAGGAAAATTTTTGTTTTTAAGCTTTAGTTAGAGGGAGCTGAAGGAGCTAGGGGTTAAGTGTAATTCGTGGGGAATTCAAGCACAAGATTGGGCTTGGTAAAGTGGCAAGGAGGCACCACTTAGAGCCTTGAAGGTGACGCCACATGCAGGGAAGGGGGAGCTCAGGTTCGAGCAGCAGAAATCTCACTTTCTGCTTATTATTTTGACGCCAAGGGGGAGGAGTTGTGCTCAGCACAAACTCTGTCAGATAAGCTTGGAATAAGTCAAGATAATTTGATTTGGTGGCAAGAAGAAAATTTAGGAGTATGATTAATTCAAATTAGTTTGAATTGATGGCAAGGAGAAATTTTAGGTGGTTGCCGAATTTTGAATTGTGTAAGGGGGGAGAAGGGCCGAAATTCCTTAGTAGCTAGGTGACATTCTCGGCTAGCTTTGAAGGCTTTATTCTTTGTGTTGTGTCAAGCCGAAATCTCCCTTAGCATTGCCGATTTCTCCCTAGTGCTTTCGATTGAAGCAAACCCGAAACCCAAGTAGTATTTGTCGATTTACTCTCTTAGTCTTTGAGCCGAATTCCATTTGCTTTCTCTCTCTTTTTCTTCTTTGAAACTGAAATCCACCAGCACCTTAGACTCTTGCAGATTTCTTCCTTAGGCATTTAGCCGAATTTTCACTTACTTTTCTCTCTATTTCATTTGAAGCCGAAACCTTACTCTCCCATCTCTCTCTCTTTTTCTTTTCCATTTTTGCTCAAAGTCGAAAGTATCCATCTTCTCCCCTTGCATTTTTATTTTCTTCCTTTTCCCAAACTCTTGTGCCGAAATTCTTTCCATCTTCCTTTGTCGAATTCCCTCTCTTCCACTTCACTTCCTTTTTCTTTCTCTTTCCCCCACTCTAGCCGAATCTCCCTCCATCACCTAACACTATTGCCGAAATTCCCCTATTCTCTTCTGTTTTGTTTTGGCTGAATATCAGTCTGGTATAGATCTCTTTTGGGTTCTTCTTCAATCGGTTTTGAGAAGGGTAAGTAGTGTTGGCCGAATTTCTTTATTCCTTTGCTCTTCTCTCTGTCGATTTTCATGTGAGCAAAAGCCGAATTTTGGGCATTTGTTAGCAAGATTCTAACCATCCATAGGAATCGATTTCTCCTAGGTTCTTCGGGATTGTGGAAGCAGTAGATCTGAGCCAGTTGTTCTCTGTCAATCGATCTCATCAAGTCTGTGGTAAGGATCCATGTTGATTCAATTACTCTCTTAGTTGTTTGAAAAGCCGAAGGCTATTGTGAATGAGTGCTTTTGATGACCGATTGTAGGAGGAAGATCAGTCTCGCGTATCGTGTGTTATGATTAGCATTCGTAAGGAAGAAAGGTGAGGATGGTGTTAGTTATGCGTTAGTTCATCCTTCGGGATTTATTGGTATGGGTGAATGGCCTTGTTAATGGTTTTGTGGCTTGGCCGAATGTAGGACAGGGAGATCTAATGCGGTAGATCGGGTCTTCGGGATTTAGTGATTTCGCTAGTAACAGGTGTGTAACTTACACACTTTATAAC
Source organism: Gossypium australe (assembly GCA_005393395.2). NCBI lineage: Eukaryota > Viridiplantae > Streptophyta > Magnoliopsida > Malvales > Malvaceae > Gossypium > Gossypium australe. The sequence continues at coordinate 33,676,264 of CM016618.1, forward strand.
TTAGTAAATATATTAAAAACCTAAATATGTGAAAAGCCGAAAACTGTGTAGATCCTGATATGATACCTTATGGGTATGAGCAAGGATACGGGTAAGTCCGTTTCAATATGATTTTGCTATATGATGCTTAATACCATGAACTATGATATATTTGCTATATGTTCATATTAAGGCACGATGGCATGATTTGTACATGTGATACATTGATGAGGGTGATATGAGAGGAGGGGGAAGATTTGATATCCGTGTCTTTGGGACACCAGAGGTTTGGCACCTCTAGTGGTTTGGTACCACAGTTTATTTTGTGACTTTGGGTCACCAGAGGTTTGGCACCTCACAGCGACTCGTCCCAGTGGCTTAGCACCACAGTGGGTTGGCCCCACATTTGATATAACGGGATTGTCGCCAGTGATTTGGTATCACAACGTGGGTTGGCCCCACAATTGGATTATTCGTGACTTTGGGTCACCAATGGTTTGGCACTACACTTTTATTTGGATATCATGACTTTGGGTCACCAGTGGTTTGGCACCACCAGTGGTTTGGTACCACACGGGGTAGAAACGGAGTTATGGATGGTTAGGCTGGGGTGCATGATATATTGCTTGCTTATTATTTGTGTAAGCTTGTTGCATTAACCGGGGGAGGGATTATGCACTGAGTCTTGGTGACTCACCTTCTCCCTTATCTTTTCAGGTGATTCGTAGATCGCGGATGAGGAGCCGGGTGGACTCGAGGTGGCCCATGCATTAAAACATTTGGTTTTACTTGGATTTTGAATTGGGTAATTTTTTTATATTTTACTTTTATTATTTGGGTTTGTAATAAGGCCTTTTAAATTATGTTTTGAATTATTTATATGTTTTAGATTTGATTTCGAACATGGTTAAGTGAATTACTTGATTAATTTAATAATGTGAGCGCAAGGTTTTCTAAACTACAAAACGCAATGGTTTTCAAAACCTTACCATCGGATAATACAAATCACTTGATAATAAATGACAACTCAAATGTTTTCGACAACTTAAACGGTTTCCAAACTTAAGTTTCCAAACTCAAATAGAAATGGTTTTCAAATTAATCATTTGGGTTTCTTTTAAAATGACAAAAAGGTTTTCTAATCTATGGATCGGCAACTAAGTTTTAAAGACTGATTTTCGGGATCCCAAAGTAAACTATCGATTTTAACTAATCATGCCCTGATTTCTTTAGGCATAAAACAACAAAGAATTTTCACTAAAATTTAACCTTAACCTGATTTCCTCAAAACGCTCTTCCTCTGTAACATGTCAGATTCGGTCGTGGTGTGTTGACCGGGTTTGGGGTTTTACATATTAGGACTACATTGCAAAGATTGAAAAAATGATATTCTAAAAGATTCAAGTATGAAATAGCATTAGAAAAATTATTAGAGGTCCTTATTTACCAATTAGACCATTATATGTCAAGATGGACAAAAATAGACATGGGAAGGAAATATCTCAAGAAAAGGGCTTTAAGGGCATTTTTGTCTTTTGGTTAACAAAAGAATTAAAAGGGAAAAAGAAGTCAAAATTCATGTCCATCTTCTCCATGCTAGCCGAAAATTTCAAGGGCACCATAGCTAGGGTTTTTTTCATCTTTCAAGCTTGATTGTAAGTACCTCCTAGCCCCATTTTTAATGTTCTTCGTATTTTTGAGATCCTAGTAGCTCGATTTAGCTATTTCTAGTTATATTTTGAGCTAGAATTCATGTTCAAAAATTTACCCATGTATGACATGCCTGTATTTTGATGATTAAAGGAGGAATATGAAAATTTGTTGTGTGATAAACATCTTTTTCTAAGAGATTTTCATGGAAAACTCTAAAAAGGACTAAATTGTAAAAGTTATGAAAATTGTCCTAAAAGTGTGAATTCTTGGAAATTGTGGGCTGTAGTAGTTCGGAAAATGGTTCGGATAGGCTTGAAATATAAAGAAATTGGATAAAAATCATTTTACGAGCCTAGGAGAAAAAGTGTAAATATGTGAAAGTTTAGGGGCAAAATTGTAAATTTGTCAAAGTATGATTCATGGGTTATTTTAGTCAACGTGGTTATTAAACAACTGAAATTGTTATTATAGATCAAGAAACACAAAGCCCAGACCAAAACCGAGGCAGGAACAAGGTGGTGGACTAAATTGAACAATTCTACATATATTTTTGTACCGAGGTAAGTTTGTGTGAAATTAAAGCTACATAATGCTATTATGTTTTTAATTGCTTGATATTATGAGAAATGTATAATATTTTCATGAAATTGATTAATGATGCCTCAATGAAAGAATGATGATATTATGTTAAAACGAAGTCCCGGTTGAACATTAGGAGTAGCAAGGATACCATTGTCACAACATGAGATAAAGAAGGTCCTGTATAAGACCATGTTTGGGACATGGCATCAGCACTGAATGTAGATCCTGTATAAGACCAAGTCTGAGACATGGCCTCGGCATCGAATGGAGATCTTGTGTAAGACCATGTCTGGGACATGGCATCAACATCGATATACGATCTCGTATAAGACCATATCTAGGATATGGCATCGGCATCGAGATATGTGATCCAATGTAAGACCATATCTGGGATATGGCATTGGCATTGTGATACATGTATGATGAGATTGAGTATCATTCGATATTCTAATTAGTTCAACGGGTAAATAGCTAAGTTTATGTTAAAGATGTCAAAGAGCTAAGTCTATGTTCAAGAGAATAAAAGTGCTAAAGATGTGTGATGAAGTGATACAGGTACCCATGAGTAACTTATGAGAAATGAATGCAAAATGTGATATGTGATTTGGTAAGAGTAAGCATGAGTAAGTTATGTCAATGTGCTTGAGAGCTTGTGTATTATTTAGTGTGACGAATGGATGCTATCATGAGCTTTTATTTTGCTATTTATTTCATGCAAACTTACTAAGTTTTATGTTTACCCCTTTTCTTTCCCATTTTCCTTGTAGTATCGCCAAGCTAGCTTGGGAATTGAAGGACGTATCGGGAATCGAAAGAGGTATCAAGCTATTCTTTTGGTATAGTAAAGTTCAATAATTTTGAGTATGGCATGTATAGGTACTTGGTCATTTTGTTATGTCATATTTGTTAGCCAAAGTGTTGGCTATTAATGCTACTCATTCATTTTGTAAATGGCCATTGGGAATTGGCCAATACTTGTTAAGTTTTATATATTCAATGATGATGAAATTCATGAAGAGTAAGTCCGTGCAAATGGATGAGTTATGAGCAAAGTATATACATGATGAACGTAGTGTGAATGTCTTGATTTTGGATATTAGAAGTGTGTTATCGCTATGTTGAGTGTTGCATTGAAATGGTATAAGTGTGGTTGTTTTCAGGGTAGGCACATGGGAGTATTGATAGGTCGTGTGTCCCCTGCATCTAATTTATGAAAATTCAATTCGTCACATGGGCCAGCGCATAGGCGTGTGACTAGGCCATGTGCCTCTACATGTCTGATGATGTCATAAACAGAATGTCAAGGTTTTCACACACGAGTGAGGACACGGCCGTGTCATGGCCGTGTGAGGGACACGGGCCTTAGACACAGGCATGTGCCAGGCCCCCTGTAGGTTCGAAAGGAAAAATGAAATCCACACTGGCTAGGAACATGGGCGTGTGTACCACACGACCTGCCCACACGGGCGTGTGGCCCTATTTTAAGAAAAAATTTCTAAGTGTTCGTGAGTTTTCGATTTAGTCCGGCGTCGAAACCAGATACAAGGCATTACCGAACTTAACTTGCTTAAACATACAACATTGGGCTATAAAACTTCATTTCAACTTAAAACTTCTCATTCATAATCATAACATTCATATTATGAGCCTACGAGGCCCTAAACATACATACGGAAGGTTTCAGGATTAAACCGGAACTTTTGCTCACTTAGAAAATTTTTGCCTAAACAAGGGCCACATGCCTGTGTGAAATGGAACACGCCAGTGTGGGCAGGCCGTGTGGTCACACACGCCCATGTTCCTAGCCCGTGTGGAATTTATTTTCCATTTTGAACCTACAGGGGTTTTCACACGGCCGGACACATGCTCGTATCAGTGGCCCGTGTCCCTCACACAGTCTAGACACGCCCGTGTGTGAAAACCTTGGTATTTTGTTTATGACATCAGCAACCTCTTAAGGGGCACACGGCCTAGTCACACGCCCGTGTGCTGGCCCGTGTGATGAATCAAATTCTCGCAATTTGATACAGGGGACGCATGGCCTGTTAACACACCCATAGGGGTTGACCGTGTGTCACACATGCCCGTGTGGACAATTAGAAGGCTATTTTCCAAGCCAATTGCCACCCTGAAACATAAACACACATATGCCAACACAAGCAATACATAATATGGAAGTAATACACTATGAAGAATCACTAATCATCATTCAAACACTTCACATTTTACTCCAATAATTGCATGAACTTTCACATCATAAAACTCATCATCATTAAAAATATGAAACTTGACAAATATTGGTCAATTCCTAGTGGCCATTTACAAAATGAATGAGTAACCTTACTAGCCAACACTTTGGCTTCCAAATATGACATAACACAAAATGACCAAGTTCCTATACATGCCATACTCAAGATAATTCAACTTTACTATACCAAAAGAATAGTTGATAGTGTGATTCGAGCTCCGACGTTCTACGATCCCCAAGCTAGCTTGGCGATACTACAAGGAAAAGGGAAAAGAGAGTGGTAAGCATATAGCTTAGTAAGTTTGCATGAATTAAAATAGCAATATAAGTACTCATAATAAAATCCATTCATCTCATAGAACAATAACAATACAAGTGCTCAAGTACTTTGACATACTTACTCTTACCCATCACATATCATGTTACAGTTTTCATAACTCGTATTTAACTCATGGTACCAGAATCACTTCAACACATAATTTAGCACTTATGCTACTTGAACATAAACTTAAATCATAATCATCCTTAACTTAAATGGAACTCTTTGTCATCCTTATATAACCTATCTCTTTATCATCTTTACATTCTTAGCTCTTTTGCCTGTTGAACTACTCGGAATATCAGAGGATACTCAATCTCATCATACATGTATCACGATGCCAATGCCATATCCCAGACATGGTCTTACATGGGATCACCTATTGATGCCGATGCCATATCCCAGATATGGTCTTACACGGGATCTCTTAACTCGATGTCGATGCCATGTCCCAGACATGGTCTTATACGAGATCGTACATAAATTTCAATGCCATGTCCCAGACATGGTCTTATACGGGACCTTCCTTATTCGGTGCCGACGCCATGTCCCAGACAGGGTCTTATACAGGACCTTCCTCATTCGATGCCGATGCCATGTCGCAGACATGGTCTTATACGGGATCTACGTTCGGTGCCGATGCCATGTCCCAGACATGGTCTTATACGAGACCTACATTCAGTGCCGATGCCATGTCCTAGACATGGTCTTATACGGGACCGTCCTTATCTCATGTTGTGACATAGGTATCCTCGTTATTCCGAATCTTCAACCGAGACTTCAACTTAACATATTCTCATCATTTTCTCTTCGAGGCTTCATCATTCGAATTTCATAGAAATGATATTCATTATCATGATATCAAGCAATTTAAAATATAGAAATGTTATGAAACTTTAATTTCACACAAACTTACCTGGGTACTCAAAATAGGTGTAGATGTTCGATTTAGTCCACGATTTTTTCTTGCCTCGGTTTCGATCTGGGCTTCATGTTTCTTGATCTATAATAATAATTTCACTTGTTTAATACTCACATTGACTAAATTTACTCATGAATCATACTTTGGCAAAATTATGATTTTGCCCTTAAACTTTCACATAATTACACTTTTGCCCCTAGGCTCGTAAAATGGTTTTTATTCAACTTTCTTGTAATTTAAGCCTAGCCGAATTATTTTCTTAACTACAACAGCCCCCAATTTCCACTATTTCACTCATGTATGATCATTTTTATAACTTTTACAATTTGGTCCTTTTATGTATTTTTTCATGAAAATCACTTAGAAAAGGATGTTTATCATACCTCAAACTTTCATATTCTTCCGTAAAACATCAAAATACATGCATGTTATGCATGGGTAAATTTTTGAACACAAACCCTAGCTCAGAATATAGCTAGAAATAGCTAAATCGAGCTACGAGGATCTCAAAAATACGAAGAACATTAAAAACGGGGCTAGGATGCACTTACTATCAAGCTTGGAAGTTGAAGAAACCCTAGCTATGGTGCTCTTGTGATTTTCGGCCAAGATTGGAGAAGATGGACACCATTTTTGACTTATTTTCCCTTTTAATTCATTAATTAACCAAATGACCAAATTGCCCTGAAGGCCCCTTTCTTGAGATTTTTCCTTCCCATGTCTGTTTTTTTCCATCTTAACATATAATGGTCTAATTGCTAAATAAGGACCTCTAGTAATTTTTATAATTCTATTTCATACTTAAATCTTCTAGAATCTCATATTTTCTAATCTTTGCAATTTAATCCTAATGGACAATCATGAAAACACATCATAAGCCTCATAGAAATCATAAAACATATATTTTCTACTTTGGATTTGTGGTATCGCACCACTATTCTGACTAGGCCCTAAATCGGGCTGTTACACTTTATGTATGTTTAAGGTCTCGTAGACCTATAATAAGGATGTTATGATCTCGAAGGGAAAGTTTTAAGTTGGAATGAAAATTTATAGCCTGATATTGTATGACGATGTATGGTAAGTCTGGTAATGCCTCGAACCCGATTCCGACATAGAATACGGGTAAGGGGTGTTACACTTGGTATGTTTAAGCTTTGAATAGCCATGTTGATTGGATTCACTTTGATGTCTTACCAAGTTATGATGTTTTGGTAACTTTATAGTGCTTGTTTATTAGATTCTCTTGGCATGTTAATGATAGTTTGAAAATGGTAAATTGAGCATGTTTGTGCCTTGATGTTTATGTATGGTTTATGGACTTATAATGCTTGTTTAGGTAAGTCCTTTTGGTCACTTTTTGACAATGAAAGTGTATGGCTTGTTGATACAAATTGTTAGCTTGAAAATGATCAATTGTGATGTGCTTTAGGTACATAATGGTATGAGGCTATTATGGTATGTCTTGAATGGCTTGGAAATGGTTAAATGTGGTTTGTTTTAGTACCTAAATGGACTAGATTTATTTGCATGAAATGTGTTATATGAACTTGTTTATGTATGTGATATTTGGATATTAATGGTGGTGCCTTGACCGGTATATTGGTTAATTGAATTAAAGTTTTGGAAGTGGCAAATATATGTGTGTCTAGATGAGGTTTTGGCGCTTTGAAAGCGTTCATAATTGGTCTAAATGTTCATGCATTGAACGGTGATAGTACTAGAAAGAACATATGTATTATCCCTACTTATTGGTTAATTTGTCCCCATTTAGTTATCTTTAGCACATATTTTTGCATTTTCAGTTCAGTAAATTGCATTTTATAACTTAGTGGATCTTAGCCTATTTATCCTTAATTTTTTCATATTTTGGTACCGATGTCGCCGCATGAGTATTTCCAGATTGCGCCCAGAATTGTCGTCGCACCTAACAGCTGTCCGGATAAGAACAAAAATGGGTGAGCTATCCAGTTTGGTATAACCAACTTGTACGTACAGAGGCAGCATGATTATAATGAAAGGACATCTGTGCTATTTGGAAGAATATAAATATTCATGTGAAAAGGAAAATAAAAGGAGATGCTTTTTTGGGGGGTATTATCTTCTTTAACCTATCTTCTGAAGCTTTTCAGCTATGGTGGCTTAAGTCTCTTGTGGGTGGACTGACGTGAAAAAGACGCAGACCAGCTCCTGGCGAGGAGCCCTGAGTGCGACATAAGAGGGAATGGAGAGATTCAAGTCGAGATTGTCTAGGAATAGTATTCTCCACTTGTTTCTTTTATATTTCTTTTCTAAATGATGGTGACAACTTTCTATTTCATGTTTGTACGAAAGTACACATGATTTCTCGGTTAAATGTTATTTTATTCAATCTTGCTTCTACTGTTTAATCTTTGGGTTTGAATGTTTTTAGCATGGAAGTCTTATTGCAGTAACTGACACTAGAAAATGCAGTGATAGTTTAAGCTAACAAGCATGACAATGGAAGTTGCTTGAGGATTAGAGGAATTTAATCCACTTTTCTTAATAGTGTTCCATTGCCATCATCGGAAGTTGTGATTAATGTGCATATTTAAGTCTTTGATTAAATATAAAATTAAGCTGGGTAAGATATTTATTGCAATTTAATGCATCGACAATTACCTATCCTTTTATATCTTGTGAGCACTTAGTATTCTGTTGAATATTCACGTTGGGGATCCAGTTTATCATTATCATATTTTATCTTATTGTTTTCAGTTTATTGCTTTGACAACTACTCTTTCAATTTATCTCGTTTCTATCTATTTATTGCACTGACATTGATAGACAAAATACAACCATCCTCGTGGGATCGATATCCAACACACTCATATCTGTCTACTATACTTGCATCAACAGTGTATGCTTGCACATTATTGCTGTGACGTGTGAGACACGGACGTGTGAGTCAGCTTTGTGAGGCACATGGCCTGGCAACACGGTCATATGTCATCTAACGATTTTATTAGGGTGCAAGTCAGTGATTTACACGGCCTGGCACATGAGCGTGTGGGGCAACTAAGAGAGTTACACGGGTGAGGACTCGGGCTGGGACACAGTCGTGTATCCCTAGTTCGAGTATTACACAACCTAAGACACGGGCGTGTGTCTCAGCCATGTGAGGCACATGGTTGTGTGACCCCTGTTTTGAAAAATTTTGCAACTTTTTCCTAAACATTCCAAATTATTTCAAATTGGTCCTGATTTTCTTTTAAGTTATTTTTTAAGGCCTCGAGGGCTCGATTTAGGGACAATATGCATGTGTATGAATGAATTATGATATTATTTAAATTATTAAATGTTTAAATGTTTCTAATTGTACGGTAATGCTCCATAACCCTCATCTGGTGAGGGAGACGGGTTAGGGGTGTTACAATCGGATAATACCTAATTAGAATAAATCCTAGATGCATTTATAGAATTATTAACTTGTGACATTCATAGTGTGACTTATCTCAATCTTGAGTAAGTGACTGACTATGTATGCATGACTCGTATACTTTGATGTATTGATAGCCTGTGTTTAATTGATAATGAAGCTGAAAGCTGGTATGTTGGGAAATTGTGGAATTCTACATGATATAATCGCTTGCAACAGTGGAATTGATAGTCCAATAAAGGGTAAATGACGTCGTTTCATCGGGATTACATGATAGATGGAAAATAATGTGGCCATGGGTCATGTCTTAAAGATAAATTATTTAATTACTATTTGTTAGTAAATGACTTTCCATGAAGGAAGATGTAATGGTTATTATGAGATACGCATGAACATACATTTGCAGTCATATAAATATCATCATGCTTTTCTCATAAACAAAAGCATAAAATTTAAATAACTCCGACTATCCAAAGTTTCCATTCCATTATTCTATTCTAGAAAAATAAAAATTACAAAATTCACCAGCCTCCTGATATTAGACCACAGTCAATTTCGTGCCAGTTTGGCTGAGTCAGGTTTCCATTGTCTCAATCAATTTGGATGCATCTCGATTCTTCGGGTTCTATTAGGAAAATTATTACAAAATTCCTACATTTGTTTCCGACTCACACATTTTATTCTAAATAAATAATAAGATAAAACCCTGCGTGGAGATGATAGCCCACGATCTAAAATATACATGCGCTGTAAATTACTTTATCGCATACATTACTTTATCAAAATTACTTTATCATATATAATAATAAAATAATATCATACATTCATTCATTCGCATACATTTGGAATATGATCCAAATGCCTAGAACAAAATTAGCTTCTCTTGAAACCTTTATGCTAAACTTTTGGGTTAACCACAATTTAACCAATGACAATGTTTGATCTACCACAAATCAACGTGGCAAATTAGGCTTTTTCGACGCACTTGAGGAGTTTTTTCTCAAGCAAAATAGAGTTTTTAGCATAGTTTTTCGTTACTTTCATATTTTCGAGTATTAAGTAAAAATGTCTCAATTTTGTCTATTTTTTTACCTAAATTGGCCAATAGTGCCATTGGGAGGTCTAATGTGTGTTTGACCTAAAACGAGCGAGAACGATATCTAGGGCAAGGGTATTGCAATATCCAACCCCTGGAATCACGATACATCTAATAGTGTAGAAGACCAAGGAGTCCTTTCAGTGGTATTGTGATATCCATCTCCTCAGGAAGACCTTAAGTTTCAACACTGCCTGAGATATCGCGATATCACTGTAACACCCCTTACCTGTATCCGTCACTGGAATAGGGTACGAGGCATTACCGGAGTTAATCACTTATAACCAAATATTTCCTAGTCACAAAATTCCATCCAAATTTAAAAGTTTTCATATTCAATCATAGATCCCCTAATATGGACCTACGAAGCCCAAAACATGCTTTGGAAGCAGTTCAGGACTAAACCGAGAACTTTGGAAAATTTCACAAGGGGAGTTCCGATCCTCACGATTCACCGCAGTCAACAAACCCAAGAATATAATAAACAAAAAGAAAATAAAACTGATTCCACAACGAACTTCGAAATTACCATTAAACCGAACAAAACCCGACAAACCCCACTTACCAGACTGCAAGAAGAAACAAATGAATCCAAGTCACACCAATTCAATCGAGCAGAAAGATGTTAAAGTTGAAGAAATAAAACTAAAAGAATAGGCTAAAGGAAGACAGAAAAGAAAACGTCAAAGGGAATTTGGAAAAAAGACAAAACGTAGAAAAGAGGGAATTTTTCAAAAAAAAAATTTAAAAATAAATTTTAAGATAATGCCCTTAACTCCCCACTATCCTCACTAACCACCCAATCCCTCAAAATTCTCCTCCTACTACCACATAATTTCAAACCCATCAAATCTCTACCACACAACCAGCACACACTCACAAAAGCAAAAATTATCAGCTTTCGCTCACATGAGGGTTCGAACACAAGACCCCAAGGCAAGCTAACCCCTTACCACTTGAGCTAATAGGCTCATTCTAATATGAGTTAACCAAAAATATGATATAAGTCAAGCCATTAAGGACAAGGCTAGGAACAAGAATAGCGAAATTTCCAAAAGTGGGACTTGAACCCAAAACCTCAAGCACACACTCAAATCACTTAACCATTGAAGTAGACACTCAATTATGAAAGAATTAAAAAAATAGAGTTTAATAATTCAAGGAGTTACATGTTTGATAAGATATATGTTAAGTATGCTCTGTAATAAAATAAGTAAATTCTGTTATCTGTTAAACATGTTATGTATCTGTCATGATAACATATATGTCATAATACATATTCAATATCTATTACTTCTGCATATGCATTGGGTGGGGTGTATTTTGTAGAGGAAGTGTGGGCAGTTAAATCAATTTATCGATCTGTCGTATTTGGTCGCTCAGCCACACATATATTTCTGTTACTGGCAAACTATCGCCTATTGATCGGGCATCTTGGATGCAAATATTATGAAAAGTGTCATACCGGCACTAAGCGCTGTGTATGGCTGGATGGGTATTTAATACCTTCTATGGTGTGTTGGGATGATCAAAAATGGTGTGTAATAGATGAGGGTAGGATTGTAATTATGTATCTGATATATTTTGTTTCTGCTCTCTTATAATATGTTTGATGATTTCTAAAAACATGCCTGAAATTAAAATATGTGCTTCTGCTTATATAAGTTACACACTAACCTCAAAAACTCACCTCTATCTATTTACTTTTAGGTAACCCCTAGATTTAGGACAGGTCGATGCAACGGGAGCTCAGTTAAACACTTTTATTTAGAATTAGATAAAATTTGGTTTACATTGTTTTGGTATTTTTGGATTGTTTTTAAGTTTGGATTTTATTTTGTTGATTTGTTTTCTGCTTTTAAATATTTCAACATATTTCTTATGATTCTCATTTTATTTTCAAAACCATGATTTTCCAACAACAAATCGCATTTTACAAAAATTAAGTTGGATTAAAAACTGCGCTGTAAACCTAAATGTTTTAAAGGTATAAATAATCAAAGGTTTTACCAAATTGATTAAGAAAGAAATGTTCTCTAATAAACTGGATTTTTACTTAGGAAGAACTAGCGTCATCCCAACAAGTCAAACAATTTTTGGGTTTTGAAATGAAGTGTAGTAACTTCTCCAGATCTGGCCAAAAAGTCTAGGCCGGGTTTGGGATGTTACATTTAGTGGTATCAGAGTTTAGGTTCAATACTCGGGCTATGATTTTGGGTTTAATTTTTTGTGAAAATATTTTTTGAACAAAATGTTTTCTGTTTAAATCTAAAAAATGAGTCTTCGGTGTCGATCCTGTAAGTACTTCTTCCTTAGGTGAACTTATAGATTATAAAAATACTTTAATATTAGAACTATTCTGCGATAGTTAGAGACTGTACCGACTCTGTAAACAATTCTAATAAAGTTTTGGACATAAAATATTTCATAATAAACATCAAAACTGATACATAAAATTCTAGTAGTGTAGATAACATATAATGAATATGAGTGGAACTCATGGACGAAGTACTCATGGGCACGGTGGGCACCAAAGAGGGGCTTGAGCAGAGCCATCCTCGATGGGCAGTATGCCTAATCTTGATACAAGTGACACTTTGGGTATGCCTACTACTGAGACAGGGTCTCAGACTTAGATGCTGGGGACAACGCATTGTCCAAAGCCATGTTAAGGGTTTTGGAGAGGGTCGTTGGGACCCATACTGGATTTGGGAGCCGATGGTCGGTAACTAAGTGACTCCTATTCAATGGAGCTGAATTGTTTAGGGGCGTCACTAGGGTCGCCCTAATTGTGGTTGAATATTGCATAGAGGCCACAGAAAGGAAAATAAATGATTTAGACTACACCATCGAGCAAAAACTAAATGGTGTAGTATCCTTACTTCACGATGAGGCATACCAGTGGTGGTTGACAGTTGAAGAGGGTACTCAACTTGAGCAAGTTACTGTGGAGTATTTTCATAACACCTTCTAGAATAAATATGTGGGGGCGAATTATGTGGAGGCTCGTATACGTGAGTTTATGGGTCATACTTAGGGGGAAGGATTGTGGCCAAGTATGAGGCTGAGTTTTTTAGGTTGAGCATATATGCTTGTGGATTAGTATTGACTAATTATGATTAGAGTATTCATTTCGAGGAGGGGTTGAGGTATGACCTCAAGGTTCTAATAGATCCATAGAAGGAGTGAGTTTTTGCAGTCTTGGTGGACAAGGCGAAGATTGCTGAAGAGGTTAAGAGCACTGAACGCAAATAGAGGGATAGAGAGAGAGGTCAGAATAAGTCTAAGAGGGATTCAGGACACTCTAGCTTTGTTCAGAGGCCTAAAAAATGGGCCCAGATTTGATGGACTTTTGAGGGTTAAGGCACCAGTTGTTTTTACTAAGGATCAGTAATGTGGAAACTATGGTAGGCATCATCCGGGTGAATGTTGGAGGAAGTTGGAATCTTGTTTACGATGTGGGTCGATGGAGCACACCATCAAGGATTGTCCACTCTGTTCTGATCAGGTGCAAGCTCCAACTTTGGGTTTGGTACAACCTCAGAGGGCAATACAGTAGCCTCCTAGGGGCCGTGGGCAGGCCAGAGGTGGTAATGGTTTGGGTCGGGGTCAGAGAGCACCGAACAGATGTGTAAATCAGATAGAGGCTAGACAGCCTACTTTGGTATATGCAATAAGGCACCGCGAGGACAAAGACGTCGCTGACATTATCGCTAGTACATTCTTTATTAATTCTGTTCCCTATTTTGCACTGATAGACATAGACTCAACAAATTTCTATATAGCTAACTCTATTTTTGTGAATCTGGGTATCCTTTTTTAGAGTACTTATGGTGAGGTTTCTGTGATTCGTCCACTGGGTCAATCGGTACGGGTTAATTAGGTTTATAGGAGAGTTTTGATGGATATACAATCGACTAATTTGGTGAAGTTACCATTCGGAGAATTTTATTTGGTACTAGGGATGGATTGGCTTGTGGAGTATTGAGTTAGCTTAAACTATGCCACTAAGAGGGATACTTTGAGCTCTGAAGATAATTTGGAGATTGTCATGATCAGCGAGGGTCGAGATTTCCTCTCCAATGTTATCTCCACTCTAGTAGCCAAAAAGTTAGTTCGAAAAGTGTGTGAGGCATTTCTGGCCTTTATGCATGATTCGACTTCAGTGGGTTCATCTATTAGGGATATTCGGACAAGTAGAGAGTTTCTAGATGTTTTTGCTGAGGAATTGACGGAGTTGCATCTAGACAGGGAGGTTAAGGTTGATATTGATATTCTACCAAATACAACTCCAGCGTCTATCGCTCCCTATTGCGTGGCACCAAAGAAACTTATGGAACTGAAAGCTCAAATTTAGAAACTTCTTGAACGAGGGTTCATTCAGCCTAGTGTGTCTTCGTGGGGAGCATCGGTTCTGTTTTTAAAGAAGAATGATAGTACTATAAAGATAAGTATGGATTATCGTCAACTCAATAAATTGACGGTAAATAATAAGTACCCACTTTTGAGGATTGACGACTTATTCAATCAGTTCCATAGGGCATCCATATTTTCTAAGATCGATCTTCGTTTTAGGTACCATTAGCTTACGATTAAAGAGGTAGATGTGCGTAACGGGTTCCTAGTCGTGCCATTCAGTTTGACGAATGCTACAACTGCATTCATGGACCTTATGAATAGGGGGTTCCAGCTATATTTGGATCAGTTCTTCATGGTTTTTATCAATGATATTTTGGTATACTCTAAGACAAAGGATAATCATGATGAGCATCTTAAAGTAGTTTTGCAGAAACTTTGAGAGAAAAAGCTTTACGCTAAGTTGAGCAAATGAGAGTTCTAGTTAAGAGATGTTACTTTTCTGAGACATATAGTTTCTGCTGAGGGAATCCGGGTTGACCCTAAAAAGATTGAGGCTATGCATGAGTGGAAACAACCTAGGAATGTGTCTGAGATTTGCAGCTTCATCGATTTAGCAAGTTATTATCGGAGGTTTGTTGAGGGGTTCTCGCTTATTGCAGCTCCTCTAACTAAGTTTTTGTGTAAAAATGTACCATTTGTCTGGATTGATGAGCAATAATTGAGCTTTCTGAAGCTCAAATCTGTTTTGACTTAGGCACCCGTTCTAATACAACCTAAGTCCAGTAAAGAATTCATAGTCCATAATGGTGCTTCTCATGTCGGGTTGGGTTGTGTTCTAATGCAAGACGGTAAGATAGTGGCTTACGCATCCCGATAGCTTAAGTCACATGAAGACAACTATCCCATACACGATCTTGAGTTGGCTATGGTTACCTTGAAAATTTGGTGGCACTATCTGTATGGTGAAAGGTGTATCATTCATACCGACCACAAGAGCCTCAAGTATCTCCTTAGGCAAGGTAGATGGATTAAGATGCTTAAGGACTACGACTGTACTATTGACTATCATCCCGGTAAGGCCAATGTTGTGGCCAATGCTTTTAGTCGTAGAGCGATGGCTGATTTGAGAGCGATATTTGCTCGCATAAGTCTGTTTGATGATGGTAGTCTATTAGCCAAGCTGCAAGTTAAGTCGACTTAGATTGATCAAATCCAAGTTAAATAGTTATGAGATGATTCTTTACTTTCGCAGTTTCGTCAGGTTGAGGAAAGTAGTACTTCTAATTTTAGGCTGAACGGGGATAAAGTTCTGTGTTTCCAAGGTCAGGCTTGTGTGCATAACGATTCTGAGTTGAGGCAATCTATTCTGTGGGAAGCACATAGTAGCCCTTATGCTATGTATCACGGCAGAAATAAGATGTATCGGGATCTCTGAGAGTTACATTGGTGGCCTAGTTTAAAATAGGAGGTAACATATTTCATCTCCCATTGTCTAACGTGTCAACAAGTTAAGGCTAAGCACCAATTGCCTTCAGGTTTGCTTAACCTGTTAAGATTCCCCTTTGGAAACGAGAATGGGTAACTATGGACTTTGTTAGTGGGTTGCCCTTAACACCAATAGGAAAGATTTTATTTGGGTCATCATGGATCGTTTGACCAAGTTTACTCATTTTTTTCCTGTCAAAACAGATTATTCCCTTCAGAAATTAGCTAAACTGTATATTTCTGAGATCATTAGACTTCATGGGGTTCCGGTCTTGATTATCTCTAATAGAGATCCTCGTTTCACTTTTCACTTCTGTAAGAAACTTCATTTGGCTTTGGGTATTCAGTCGGACTTCAATGTTGCATTCTATCCTCAAACAAATGGACAATCTAAGAGGGTGATTAAGTTCTAGAGGATATGTTACGGATTTGTGTGATCAAGTTCCGAGGTAGTTGGAAGGAGCTTTTTTCACTAGTTGAGTTTACGTATAATAACAACTTCTAGTCTAGTATTTAGATGGCACCTTACGAGGCTCTGTATGGTCGTTAGTGTCGTACCTATTTGTGTTGGACTGAGTTGGGTGAGAGACGAGTTTTAGGTCATGAGTTGGTTTCTAATACTGAAGATAAGGTTAAATTGATTCAGGATTGTCTTAAGGCAGGTTCTGATAGACAGAAGTCTTATTCGGATTTGAAGAGGAGAGATATTGAGTATTCTGTGGGTGACCAAGTCTTTCTTAAGGTATCTCCGTGGAAGAAGGTCCTTCGGTTTGGACGAAGGGCAAGTTGAGCCCTAGGTTCATTGGGCTGTATCAAATTTCGAAACATGTTGGACCGGTCAACTATCAGTTAGAGCTACCTCTAGAGTTAGATCGTATTCACGATGTGTTCCAGGTCTCTATGTTGAGATGGTATCGTTTTGCCCCATCTTATATTGTATCCGTTAAGGAGATTGAGGTAAGATCAGATTTGACCTTCGAGGAGGAGCCAGTTTAGATTTTCGATTGAGACGTTAAGGTTCTATGGCAAAATCATGGAATTTTGGAAGCCATTTGGGAACTTGGGGACTCGCTTCGACAGCAATATTCACATCTGCTTGAATGAGGTGAAATTTCAAGGCCAAAATTTCTTTTAGGGAGAGAGTTGTAACGCCCCAAAAATATAATTTATGATTTATTAAAGTCTACTATAATTAAGTATCTACTTTAGTGGTTAAGGGCTTTGATTGTGTGTTTGAGGTTTTTCGTTCAAGTCACAATTTTCGAGAAAATTCATTTAGTTTTGTTCCCAGGCCTATCTCTTTTCATTAGGCTTAGATATTATTTTCGGTCAACTTGTGACAAAATGAGCCTGTTGGTTTAGCGGTAAGGTTTCAACTTGCTCTTAGTCTTGATTTTTAATCCCTACATAAGCAAGTGAGATTATTTTTGCTAGTCTTTATATGCCGCCTATTCAGTCAAATTTTGGTCATATTTAAACTCTAATAGTAGTTGGATGATGGAGAAATTAGTGGGGCTAGTGCTTAGATAGGATTTGGTTTAGTGGGATTATTTTATTATTATTTTTTAAAAAAACTAGAAGATTTTTCAAGAACTTCTCCTTTATTTCCACATTCCTTTTTTCTTTCTTTTTGTTTTTCAACAATTTTATTTTCTCTCATTTCTTCTTCACGTGGGTTTTCTGCCGGTGAGGTCTCAAGTTGTTGCTGTCTTTTTCTTTATCTTTGTTGTCCCAAATTATTTTTGTTCAGCAAACCAAGTTCAGTAGTAATTGTTGATTGAATAGATTGCAAATTGATTTGTACGTAAGTATCATTTTTCTCTTCTTCATATGGAAATATCCTTTTGTTTGGTTATATCCTTGTTGATGTGTCTTGTCATTGTTAATTATTAGTTTGGTTTAAGGGAAACTTAATAAACGGTTAATCCATCGATGACTTAGGTTTTTGGAGGTGTTGTTCATCCGAAGGTAAGGGATTGTTTTGCCTAATTTGGAACTGTTGTGGCTGTTTGGAGTAATCATTTGGGGGTTAGATTGGTATTTTTAGGAAAATCGATGAGTATGTCCTCTTAAATTGATCCATTATTATGGCTAATTTGTTAGGTGTATGATGTTTGTAGGTGATGGTATACTCATTTTTGGAACCCACATCAGAAAATATTCAGGTGTATAAAGAAAACACGAGAAATCAGCGAATAACGAAAGTAAAAAATTGCTACTATCGATGCCTCACGACTGTGTAAGAGACTATTTGAGTCACACGGTCTGGGCCAATTGGGTCATGTGGGCCACAAGAGCATGTGTGAGACCGTGTTTCAGGCCATGTGGGCCATACGGGCATGTGAGACCAAATTTCATAATTTTTTCTAGGGTCGTAAACATCGTTCGAGTTGAATGTAGGCCTTCTGTAGGGTCCGTATAATAAAAATTAAGTTATAAAATATGTCATCTGATATTTTGATAGCGAAAAATTTGATATGTGTACGTATATTTGATAAGATATATGTTAAGTATGCTCTGTAATAAAATAAGTAAAATCTATTATCTGTTAAGCATGTTCTGTATCTGTCATGATAAACATGTATTTCATAATACATATTCGATATTTGTTACTTCTACATATGCATTGGGCGGGGTATATGTTGTGGTGGAAGTGTGGGTAGTTAAATCAATTTATCGATCTGTCGTATACGGTGGCTCAGCCACATATAGATTTCTATTATTGGTGAACTATTGCCTATTGATCGGGTAGCTTGGCTGTGTGTAACACCCCTTACCCGAGACCGTTGTCGGAGTCGAGCACGAGGCATTACTAGACTTAACTTACTAGTTCTGGGCATAAAAATTGAAACTGTCCGTCTACGTCATGTTCACTAAATTAATTATAACTTGAGTTACGAAACTCGAAATCTAGATCCGTAAATTTTCCTTGAAACTAGACTCATATATCTTCTTACTGTAATTTTTTCAGAATTTTTGGTTGGCCAATTAGTACAGTTTATTAGTTAAAGTCTCCCCTATTACACAGTTTGACAGTTCTAACCTCTCTTCACTAAAAATCAATTATCTCATAATATACAACTCTTTTTCCTACACCATTTTCTTTATATGAAAATAGACTCAATAAGCTTTAATTCTATATCTCATGCACAACCTAATTCAATTTCTACTATTTTTGGTGATTTTTCAAAATCACGTCACTGCTGCTGTCCAACTATTCCCCTGCATATAATTACATAATTTCTTTAAAATAACTATCAACTAGGCATTTCATAACATCCAAAACATGTTCTTAATTAACCATTTTAATGGCTAATCATTACCAAGCATTTACAAGTCCATAATAAGCCATATCATAAGGTCACACACATAAAATGGCTAAGTCCCTATACATGCCATAACTTAAGACTTTCGAGTCACAAAATACCAATATAATCCTTTGATAGTGTGTAACGATCTCCGACGTCCTTTCGATCCTCGAGTTGGCTTGTAATACTAAAAAAAATAAAGAATGGGAGTAAGCATAAAGCTTAGTAAGTTTACATGTAAATAGATAACAACATTCTTATTGAATTATCTTATTCTTTTCTTATCAAGATCACTTAAGCTTTTAACTCAATATACTCAAACTTGTATTCTTACCTTGCCTTTTAATATGAATTTATCTTACCTTACCTTTTTAACATGAATTTATCTTACCTTACCTTTTTAGCTTGAACTTGTCTTACCTTTACTTTTTAGCTTGAACTTGTCTTACCTTACCTTTTTAGCTTGAACTTGTCTTACCTTTACTTTGGTATACTCTTTGAATTTTCCCGTTGAACCACTTGGAATACTAAGGATACGCGGGTACCTTTCCTTATGAAACTTAACCATTGCCATGTCTTGACATGGTCTTACGTGGTATCCTTGCTTTATGAACTCACCAATGCCATGCCTTGGCATGGTACCTTTCCTTATGAAACTTAACCATTGCCATGTCTTGACATGGTCTTACGTGGTATCCTTGCTTTATGAACTCACCAATGCCATGCCTTGGCATGGTTTTACATAGGACCTTTGCCTTATAAATTCACCAATGCCATGCCTTGGCATGGTCTTACATGGGACCTTTGCCTTATAGTAACTTATCAATGCCATGTCTTGACATGGTCTTACATGATTTCCTTAAACCCTAATGTCATGACATTTGTATCCTACACATTCCTAAGGTTCAACCGGAACTTTCTGAGATAACTTTTCCGTCAATTCATACTTGAGTCTTTAAATAATAAATTTACAGAATAAATATGTAAATGCTGGAATTTATTAATATTAAATGTAAAATAACAGAATATTGCATTTATTTACCGCAAACTTACCTCGAAACAAAATCGATAAACTATATCGATTTAGTCCACTATCTTTTTCTTTCCCCGATCTAACTCTGGATTTCGTTCTTCTTGATCTATAATAGCAAATTTAGCTTATTTAATACTCACATTTATCAAAACAGTCCTTAACTCTAACTTTGGCAAAATTACAATTTTGCCCCTAAACTTTTACATATTTACGATTTTGCCCCTAGGCTCGAAAATTAAACTTCAGCCCTTATTCTTATGTTTTCTAACATGCTGAACATTTTTCCCTTCTATAGCAACTTCAAATTCTTACTATAACACATACTTATGAACAATAACAACTTTTACTAATTAGCTCGTTTTTACCGAAAATCACTTAATAAAAATCATTCCTCTACTCATAAACATGAAAAATCTACCATCAATCATCAAAAATCACAAGTTCTCAACAATGGCATAATTCAAAATATTCACCAAAATCAAAAATTCAAGCATGGGTTTTGTAGATCTCATAGCAACGATCTCAAAAACGTAAAAATTATCAAAAATTGAACAAAAGACATACCCGAATTAAGCCTCCTAGATGCTGAAACTTAAAGCTTCAAAAATGGTGTTTTCCTTTCTCACATTCAGCCAAGAACAAATGGGAAAAGATGAACACTTTCATCTTTTATCAATTACTTTATTATAACAATATTATAATATTTTATTTATTATTATAACATTTATCATTAATATGAAAACCATATAGTATAAGCTTAGTGCCGTCCACTATCTCCTTAAATAGGCCAATTTCCCTTTAAGGACCTCATATTAAAAATCCACTATCAAATAAGCACTTTACACTTTAATTTGTAACTTTTACATTTTACGCGATTTAGTCCTTTTCTTTAAATTAAGCACACTAACAATAAAATTAATTCACGAAACTTTCACACATGTAAATTCACATATTATAAGCACTGAAAATAATATTAAAATATTTTACTGACTCAGATTTGTGGTTTCGCAACCACTATTCCGTTTAGGCCCTATTTCAGGATGTTACACTGTGAATATTCTGAAATGTAATACCGACACTAAGCAATGTGTAGGGTTGGATGGGTATTTAATACCCCATATGGTGTGTTGAGATGGTAGGAGACGGTGTGTAGAAGATAGGGTTAGGATTGTAATTTTGTATCTAATATATTTTGTTTCTACTCTCTTATAATATGTTTGATGATTTCTGAAAACATGTCTGAAATTAAAATATGTGCATCTGCTTATATAAGTTACACACTGACCTCGAAATCTCACCTCTGTTTGTTTACTTTTCGATAACCCCCAGACTCAGGACTGGTCGATGCGACGGGAGCTCGGTTAAACACTTTTATTTAGTATTAGATAAAACTTGGTTTATTCTATTTCAATATTTTTGGACTTTTATGGATTGTTTTTAAGTTTGGATTTTATTTTGTTGTTTTGTTTTTCACTTGTAAATATTTCAACGTATTTCTTATGATACTCACTGTATTTGGAAAACCATGGTTTTTCAACAACAAATTGCATTTTATAAAAATCGAGTTAGATTAAGAACTCCGCTACAAACCTAAATGTTTTAAAAGTATAAATAATCAACAGTTTTACCAAATTGGTTAAGAAAGAAACGTTCTTTAATAAATTGAATTTTTACTTAGTACGAACTAGAGTCATCCTTACAAGTCAAATGGTTTTTGGGTTTTCAAATGAAGTGCAGTAAATTCTCCAAATATGGCCATAACGTCTCGGCTAGGTTTGGGTGTTACATTTGTGCACCTAAGAAGGAGAAGGCATAATCTGATTACGGGTTTGAAAAATAAGGAGGGAGAGTGGATTTTTTATGAGGAGGATTTACGACAAGAGGCAACTCATTTTTTTTTTTTTGAAAACTTATATGGTGAATACCTGGGGCCAATGAGAGTTTTTCTCATTAGTTCAATTCCGAAGCTTGAAGATGGTGAGATCTAGATGTTAAGCAAACCAGTTTCAAATGAGGAAATAAAATACGTCTTGTTTGATATGAGTCCTCTAAAGGCGCCAAGGAGTGTTGGCTTCCATGCCCTCTTCTTTTAGAGTCATTGGGATTAGATTGGGGACTTGATCTATACATGGGTTAAGACTATTTTTAATGGTGAACAAATCGATGCAGAACTGAATAATGCCCTTATAGTTCTCATCTAAAGTCCCAATTCTAGAATACTTTTCCCATTTCCGACTGATCAATTTGTGCTCAGTTCTTTATAAGTTGGTAATGAAAATCATTGCTAATCGGTTCAAGCTAATGTTTCCAATAACTATTGGTTAAGAACAAAATCGGTTTATTGCGGGAAAGATTACTACAGATAATAATATTATTTCTCAGGAGGTTTTTCATTCCATGAAAATTAAGAAAATGACTAGGAACTAAATGTCTATCAAGATTGACTAGGAGAAAGCCTACGATTGAGTGCATTAGGAGTTTATTGATGCATCTCTTCAAGCTGTAGGTATTTCAACTTACCTTTGTAATGTGATTATGTATGCTGGCACTAACTATACTATGAAAATTTTGTGGAATGGAAACCCAACTCAAAAATTTAGGCCATCTAGGGGGTCCGTCAAGGGTGTCCACTTTCCCTATATTTATTTGTTCTGTGCATGGAATGGCTTAGCCATAATATACAGTCTAGTATTAATTCTGGATGCTGAAGACCAATCCGTTTATCTCAATCAATCCTCCTCTGTCTTACCTATTTTTTTTGCAGATAATTTAATTCTGTTTGGTCAAGCTAAAGAGGATCAAGCTAAGTGTTGGATAGTTTTTGTGATTATTCAGGGCATAGGATTAATTGAACAAAACAAAGTTTTGCTTCTCAAAATGTGTGGGTGATGTATTAGGAAGCAACATGTGGCATATTCTTGGTTTTTGGAGGCTGCATAATCTTGGGTGCTATCTGCGAGTTCCCATTTTTCATGATAAAGTTACCAATAGTTCTTTGTGCTTTATGGTGAATGAGGTTTAGAGTAAGCTACAGGGATGGGACACAAGATCTCTATCTTTTTTTGGTAGGGCTACTCTGGCTCAATCGGTTCTTATGGCGATTCCTAGCTATTTTATGCAGTCTATGTTGATTCCCAAGGGACTATGCAAGGAAATTGAACGTATGGTGCGTCAGTTTGTTTGGGGTTCTTCAACTAATGGTAGGAAAGTGCCTTTGGTTCGTTGGGAGGATATCTGTCAACCTCGAGAGCATGGTGGTCTTGGTTTTCAAAAGCTATAGGATCATAACACTTCCTTCATGATGAAGTTGGGTTTTAAAATTTTAACTAAGTCTAGAGCTATTTGGGTGCAGGGTTTACATACTAAGTATGGGGTGGCTGATGGAATACCAGAGAATTTATCCCATAGTAGAAGTTCTTTCATGTGGAGATCCCTTAGTAAGGTTTTCCTCTCATACGGGAGAATTTGATTTAGTAAGTGGGGGATGGGAGAATGATTAGGTGTTAGTGAGATCCTTGGATTCCAAATGACAGGCCTCTCGTTAATCTGATTCCCGATCACTCTAGTCTTGATTTGGATTATTTTCTTAGTGATATGGTTTCTGTGGGTGGTAACTGGAACCTTTAATTATTTTGACTTTGGGTACCTGAGATAGCCATACGGAAGATTATTGAAATACCCCCACCACATCCAGAAGTAGGCATTGACAAGATAATTTGGGGAGGTTCAACAACAGGTTCTTTTTCTGTTAAAAATGCTTATGGGAAGATTAAGGAGGGTTCATGGAAACCAGAGGAAGATGCATGTAGGATCCTTTGGAAATTTAAAGGTCCACAAAGAGTAAGGTTTTTTGTTTGGCTGATACTCAAGCATAGATTTCCCACTAATGTAGAAAGAGTCTAACAGGATTTGGGGCATTGTTTGGATTATGGAGTTTGTGGACATACCTCTAAAGATGTATTACATGTTCTAAAAGATTATCTGACAGTGAGTGAAATTTGGTATCCTTTCATTCCCACTGATCGGTTTATCAGGTCCTACTCTAGTAATATCACGAAATAAATAGTTTCCAACTTGCATAATCAGTATGACATTTGCTTTGGGGAGGTAGATTGGGAATGTATTTTCAAGATTATCATCTGGCGTATTTAGAAGAATCATAATCTCTCTATTTTTATGGTGGCTATATAGTAGTTTTGATATTATCAGATCCTTCTATAGTTGGGCCAAACATGTTTTAAAGATCGGTCAGAGTTAGATGAATACGGTGAGGAATATGATCACGTGTTCCACTTTTCCAGAAGGTTAGGTTTTTTAAATACAGATGGTTCCGTTAGGATTGAGGACAATTCTGCAGTAGTAGGAGGGTTTGTGAAAAACTGAAATGGGGAGTGGATCATTGGATATAACAAGTTTTTGGGAAGTTTTTTAGTGTTTGAGGCAGAATTGTGGGGCATATTGGATGGTCCAAACATCCTAATTGATCGTGGCTTGGGTAATGTGATGATTTAGTCTGATAATCTTGAAGTGGTGATGGTCATTCAGGAGAGTTCTACAGGAGGGTCTAACAAGGCTTTGATTAGGAGGATTCTTCAGTACTGCCTTAGATTTCTCACTAGAATATTTCTTACATACCCAGAACAGAGAACTAGGAAGCTGATAGCCTGGCCAAGTTGGCTCACTCGGGAAGTCAAGGACTGTAAAAGTTTGGAAAACCCCCGTCTGGGGAGTTAAGCTAGTCGGCGTAGTTTATTTCTTGTAATTTTTCTCTTTATCACAAAAAAGAAATTATAACTATTAATTGTACGGGAACGGTGTGGTGGTTGTTCACATCATCTCTTAACTATAAGATCAAAGGTTTATGCAACCCGTTTTCAGTGAAATCAGAACAGTGGTTTCAGGACCACAAATCTGACGAGTAAATTATTATTTTATTATTTTAATGTTTATGGGATTTTATTAAGGTCATATTAAAATTTCATTATGTAACACATTTAACCCGTATCCATCACCAAACTAGGGTTACGAAGAATTACCGTACAATCAGAAATATTTAAACTTAACTTCATTCAATAAAGTAAAAAAATCATAAACCAATCATATACATACATACCGTCACTAAATTGAGCCCTTAAGGCCCTAGAAATACCTTAGAAACGATTTGGGACCAAATTGAAATCATTCGAAAAGTCTAGGAAAAAGTCACAAAAATTTAGAAACAGGGGTCACACAGCCATGTGGCCAAGCCATGTGCCTCACACTGCTAAGACACACGCCCGTGTCTCAGACCGTGTAACTCTCTGAATAGGGTCACAAGCCCGTGTCACACGCCCGTATGCCAGGCCGTGTAACTCTCTTAGTTGTCCCATACGCCTTTGTGACGGGCCATGTGTTAGGTCGTGTAACTCACTGACTCGCATACAAAGGAACTGTAACACCCCATACTCGAGTCCGATGCTAGAACTGGATACGAGACATTACCATGTTTGACTTACTAGAACATACTCTTACGGGCTGTAAAATTTTGAACTAACTTAAAACTTTTATTTCTTAGTCAAAACATACGTATCATAGGCCTACGAGGCCTTAAACACTTATCCAAAAACTTTCGGACACTCAATCCAAACCTCAACTTTGAAGCAGGGTTTACACGCTCATGTTACTTGGGACACGCCCGTGTACCCTTAGACACGCCCATGCCTACAACCGTGGGGAGTTATTGACTTTATTCACATGCCCTTGACACGTCTGTATCTACAACCGTGGGAAGCTACTTACTTCAATCACACGGCCTGGGCACACGCCCATGTTTTGACCATGTGTCCTACACGGCTCATACACACGGCCGTGGAATATGACCGTGGTCTATCCTAATTTAAAACATTAAGGTGTAGGGTTCGCACGGCCTAGATGCACGCCCATGCGTCTAACCGTGTGGGCACTTAGAGGCTATTTACCAAGCCATTTACCTTCCTGAAATAAAGATTATACTCATACTCAAATCAACAATTCAATATCAACACATCTTTCATGAATAATACTACGTATTTCATTGATATCTATATACAAACAAACTTAAACAAATTTGGCCAACCACTTAGCCATATACAAAAGAATAATAAACTTGATAGCCTATACAATGGCCCTTCCCAAAACATGTTCTCAAAAAGAATGCTTCCTATACATGCCATACTTAATAAAATAACTTGGCTATACCAAAATAAGGATTGATAGTGTACTACGAGCTCCGACTCCGATGATTCACAAGTTAGCTTGGTGGGGCTACATAGAAAGAAAGAATTAAAGACGTAAGCACTTAGCTTAGTAAGTTTGCATGTATAACACATATTAGATAAACTTGCTTAATATAAACCATTTAACATAACTATGGTATCATAATTTCAGCTATAAAGCTTACTTACTCATACATGATTCTTACTTGTCTCATGATACTTACTATTCTCATACTTGTAAGGTAAACAAGGTACCTGTATCACTTGATCACATTCATCAGCATACTTTAATATAATAATCATGATCTCTAACTCATCATCATAACATAAATAATACTCAATTTCAACTTGATGATAGCTTTGCTTTCTTAGCTTTCTTATTATCACATTTTAACTTTACTCATTTGCCCGATGAATTTCCGCAAATAACCGAGGATACTAAATCTCTTGCCATGAACTTGATGTCAAAGCCATATCCTAGATATGGACTTACATGGAATATCTCTTCTTGAATCAATGCCAAGCTTAAGTCCTTGGTCTTACATGATAACTTGTTCAATGCCAAGCTTGAGTCCTTGGTCTTACATGATATCTTGCTTGATAACTTGATCAATGCCAAGCTTGAGTCCTTGGACTTACATGATATCTTGTTCAATGCCAAGCTTGGGTCCTTGGACTTACATGATAACTTGCTTGATAACTTGATCAATGCCAAGCTTGAGTCCTTGGACTTACATGATATCTTGTTCAATGCCAAGCTTGGGTCCTTGGACTTACATGATAACTTGCTTGATTGCCGATGCCATGTACCAAACATGGTATTACACTGGCTCATAATGTGGTAGATCGAGTATCCTGGGAAATTCATCTTCAATCGGGACTTGCTCGTACTTAATAACATCGATTTCTTGGTTGAACATAACATTAAACATTTCATGAAAATAGCTTACATTACACTAAGCAATTCAATGATAAAAATCATAAAGCTTAGAAATCATACAAACTTACCTCAATATACAAAATGTATGTAGTTATGTAATTTAGTCCTCGACTTTGTTCTTGTCTCGGTTTCGATTTGGGCTTCGTTTTTCTTGATCTATAATCATAAATAGATCATTTAATAATCATATTGACTAAACCGACTCATAACTCATACTTTGGCAAAATTACTATTTTGCCCCTATACTTTCTCATATTCGCACTTTTGCCCCTGAGCTCGTAAAATGATTTTTCATGCAACTTTCTTAAACTTCATGCTTAGTGGAATTATTTTCTCTACTATAACAATCATAAATTCTTACTATTTCTAGCATGTATGACCAAATTTCATAACTATTACAAAATGGTCCCTTCTATCATTTTTCATGAAATTCACTTAAAAAAAGATGTTTATCTAACATCTAACTTTCATAAACTTCCTTAAAACATAATTTAGCATGCATGTCACTCATGGGTAGATTTTTGAACATGCATCTTAACTCATTTTATAGCTAAAAATAGCTAATTCATAATACGAGAACTTCAAAAATACGAAGAATATCAAAAACCGGGCTTAGGAGCACTTACTAGCAAGCTTGAAAAATTGAAGAACCCTAGCTATGGATTCCTTCAAATTTTCGACAATAAGGGAAGAAGATGAGTAGATTTTTATCATCCTTTTTCCCATTTTAACCATTTAATACATAAATGACCAAAATGCCCTTATCACTAAAAATTTCTATAACACCAACTCATGACCAATTTTGTCCAAAAATTAAATTTTTGGGCAAATTGCTATTTAAGGGCTCATAATTATTATTCTAAAGCTATTTCATACAAAAAGCTTCTAGAAACTCATATTTTGCAACTTTTGCAATTTAGTCCTTTTTGACCATTCAACCCTAGTTTAGCAAAATTGCTTTACGAAACTTTCATACTAGCATACAAACATGGCATAAACCTTAAAAACTCATAAATTCATCTCAGTTTCGTGGTCTCGCACCACTATTCTGACTAGGCCCTAAATCAGGCTGTTACAGGAACTCTCAGATGACACATGGCCGTGTGCTCCACACTGTTGAATCACACGCCCGTGTCTCAAGTCATGTAGACCCAAATTTGCCTAAAATCAAGCCATTTATAATACCAATTCATGCATAAACATTTAGGCCTTTTGTGCACATATTCAAGGCACCAAAACCCTATCAAAACATATATATAATTTCCATTTCAAGAATCCTAATTCAACTAACCAATATGACATTCAAAGGCACCTCAAATGTATTCATCAACATTTACCTAACCATCTCAATTGTACCAAATTTCAAACATCAAATTCTAGTTCAATACTTTCCAAAAAATGCCATGACCATAATCATACCAATTCATAATATAGCATATGAGCCATTCAAAACATGCATCATAAGATAGCCAAAATGACACAATCTAGCAAGGCATCAAATGGTACCAACAAAGTTAACTTACACAACCTATACATGTCAATTCACCAACTAAACATTCAACAAAATGCCATTACAATTCACCCTATACATGCCATTATAACCTTGGCCAAAACATTCAAAAAATAATGATATTTATGTTGGATAGTGTTATATATCTCCGACTAGCTTCTAAACCGATCGAGCTTCCGATAATCTATGAAACATAGGAAAGAAACTACGTAAGCAATTAATGCTTAGCAAGTTCGTAGAAAATAAAACATAACTTACCAATTCATTTACATAACATAAAGTATAAGCACAATATAACCCAAACCACAAGCTTGGCGCAAGCCTATACATCATCATCAATACACAAGTTACCACACTTGCACATAACTCAAATGAATCAACCATAACATAAGTCATTTTCCATATGAAATACATCAATTTGTTCATGCATTCTTTCCATAAGATCATGCTTGATTCCATTAGAACACTTACCTTTTCAATCTCTTTTCTTGCCCATTGAACCATCTAGAATTTCATCGGATACTCAGGAAAGCTCACACAAAATATGCCTTTACATATAATCGTAACCTTTCCTTTACATCATTACTCACACGAGCTGTGAAATGGGCCTACTCATACGAGTTGTGGGTCAGAATGTAAGCTACACAATGCTGCTTACACGATCTGTGGAGAATCCACAAAAAATACAGGACCTCAACCATCAATAGGACATTCAAGACCAGCACCCAAAACATGAAACCCTTAATGACATGTCATTTGTATCTTACAAATTCCTAAGGTTCAATCGGGACTAGGGGTGTTCATTCGGTTAACCGACCGGTTAACCGACCCGAAATGTTATTAACTGAATTAACCGACCTTTCAAAATTTTTAACCGTTAACCGAACCGAAATTTTTTCAAAAAAATTAACCGAACCTAATTTTTTCGGTTAATTCGGTCGGTTAACTGAATTAATCAAAAATTATATTTTTTTAAATTTTTGGTTAAAAATTAACCGAATTAACCGAATTAATCGAATTAACCAAATTAACCGAATTAACCGAATTAACCGTCTTAACCGAATTAACCGAATTAACCAAATTAACTGAATTAACCGAACTAACCGAATTAACACTAGCCTCAATAGATGTTGATTCAGTTGACATTCTGCAAGAAAAACATATATAATAAATTAAAATACATTTATGATATTAAACATATTTTTATGTTGAGTTTTAGAAAAAACATAGTTTAGATATTGAAAGGTTAGAAGCGATTTTAGGTGAAATTATATGCTTTGATTTTAATCGGAAGAGAAAGACATTCAGCTCTTTTGAGATACCATTTGTCAATATTACAATGGAATGTCAAATATTTTCAAGTAAAATCCCATTCCCATGTACAAAGATCATAACAATTGCAATTGAACACATTGTCTTCAAATAGAAGAAGTTAATATATGTTAGAAAATTTATCCAAATCTACTGCAATAGGTAGGCAATACATTGAAATCTCTCCTAATAGCTTTGTCCTTTCAACACCTACTTCTTCATGTTCTAACACAGCAACCAACTTGGTGCAGCTATACTATATATTCCTAATATCGGATAACATCTCACATTACAACTCTCCTATAACAGTTAAATCCAGTACCACTCACCCAGTTTACCTAACACCACTATTCAACTATAAAAAATTCAGGGCAGAGAGCCGTAATGTGAATGCTATCATAAACTACGAGTTGATAGCAAAGCCAAATCAAACCAGAAGATTTAGTGTTTGATAATAGTTGCATAGGGTGGACCTAATCACTAAATTAAAGAACATGCTATGCCTTAAATAATAGCTTATTATAACCATTAGATGCCAAATGTTGAATGCAAATGATGCTATGAAATTTATCTCATGTTAATTGGAAAGGAAAAGTACAAATGCCATTGCTTGTAAGTTCTGACAGAACAGGTGAACACAAAGTAAGCATATAACGAAAGCATCCACAGGTCCACAAGTGTATACAATCTACATTCTACAGTAATATAGTAATTCTATAAGCATACCAAATGTAAGTCCAACATTTGGTACTTTCTAAGACATGGCAAACCACATAAAACGTAATTCTATAAGCAGATAACGAAAGCATCCACAAGTCTACAAGTATATAAATCTACATTGCATGATTTTGAGTCAAGTATACATATAGGGAATAGCTGTGACTTGGGAGGTGGGCTATATGTTTTAGTTATCAAATCACTTCAGACAGTTGGACACAAATCCCTTGTTAATGCACATACAGTTTCATGTTTAATACATGCTTTTAAAATTAAAGCAAGACGGACGACTTGTCGGTGAGTAAACAAAAGGACCCGTTCAAAACCGACAACTACCTGACTACTTCCATATTATTGTTCAACAAATAAAAGTTCTTTACAAGGGTTATATGGTTTAGTTATCAAAGCATATCAGACAGTTGAACACAAATCCCTTGTTCATAAAATTTCATTTTTAATACAGGTAACTAAGACACAATTAATGATTACAAGAAAAACCCAGAAAACACAAGGATTTTAAAGGTAAAATCTCCAAACCAGAACAAAATATATTGATTTTGTTAACAACTCAAATCTATATGCAACACAGATTTTTAAGAAAGAAGGAACAAAACTGATTAAAGAAAAGCTGAATCCGGTTAATAAATCATGGTCTCCTGACTAAAAGCTGTTCTAACGTATCAAATTGAGCATAATGAGAATCGATTTGAACACTACGCTTTAATCTAAGACTTGACCTTATTGATCATTAAATAGCTACATTGATGACATTCCCAAAACAAATTAGATTGAAAAATACATTGAAACTACTAGCATCTGTCACTTCAAAGGCTATTTCTCAACTAAAAATGACTATAAAAATCAAAGGACGGGAAGAACAAAAAAATTAAAAGAACCCCTAAATTGACACTGCATTTCCCGGAATAAAACTGGAAATTAATTTCTAACTCAGAAAATTAAACATCGAATTTTAAGAGGTTGGTAAACAACCTACCTAAACTTTGAGCTAGTAAAAAAAAAAAAACTTGTATTAATGGAGTTTAGCTCTTTTGTCTGATATGTAAGCATTCTTTGAGCTAGTAAAAGCCTACCTAAACTTGAACTCGCCGGTGATGGATGGTGACCTGGTAGACGCCGGAGTGACGGACGGAAGGTGGCTGGCCTGGTAGAGACTTTGGGAGTTATCAATGAG
Organism: Gossypium australe; assembly: GCA_005393395.2. Classification (NCBI taxonomy): domain Eukaryota; kingdom Viridiplantae; phylum Streptophyta; class Magnoliopsida; order Malvales; family Malvaceae; genus Gossypium; species Gossypium australe. The sequence continues at coordinate 33,708,551 of CM016618.1, forward strand.
GGATTTGAAGTTGAAAGGGGTATTTTTTTCTGTCGTGTTTACTGTGAGTGACTGAGTAGGGAGTTTAGTTTAGTTTTATTTATTATATTATTAATAAAATGATATAATTTGGTTGGGTTGGGTAATTAGGGGTTGGGTATTTGGGCTTGGTTGGTAATTGGGTTTGGATTGGATTGGGTAAGTGGGCTTTTATATATTATAATTTTATTTTTTAATTTTTTCAGTTTAACCGAAAAAATTCGGTTAACCGACCGGTTTCGAACCGAATTAACCGTTAACCGAAAAATCAAAAAATTATTAACTGATCCCCGACCGAAAAAATTCGGTTAACCGACCGATTAACCGAATTCGGTCGGTTAACCGAATTTTTTCAGTTTTACCCGAATTTTGCACACCCCTAACCGGGACTCGATAACCGTCATAGCATTGATTTACTTATACATCATTCAATTAACATTATAAGTAACATAATAACATACAATTTAAATAGCATTAATACGATAACTGTTCATATGAACTTACCTCGACTATTAGGGGCGTAGAAGTTAAATTGAGCTAATCCGAAGTTTTTGCTTTGCCTCGATCTAGGTCTGTACGCGGTTTATCTTGATCTAAATAGAAATTTTCAATCCATTTAATACTTTTTGTATTCAATTTAGTCCAGATTTCATATTTATACAAAATTACTATTTTACCCCTAACATTTTAACTTTTTCACAATTTAGTCCTTAAGATTTTAACTTAAAATCCAACCATTTTAATCTAAATCCATGTTAATAAAACATACAAGGGACCTTGAAACAACTCATATTTATCATCATTACACACTAAAACCCTAGATTTTATACCTTTAACAAATTAGTCCCTAATTCTAAATTTCATAAAAAACCACTTTGTAAAACTTGTTTAAGTTTCAACAAAGATTCATAATCTACCATTTCACATCAAAACTCATTCAAGAAAATTCATGGAAAGTCCCTAAACCTTTAATATTTTTACAAATTCACCCCCGGGCTAGCTAGATTAAGCTAAAACGATCTCGAAAACATAAAAATCATTAAAAAGGGGCTTGAAAACTCACCATGCACTCCACCAAAGCTTGACCGAATGTGCATTCATCCATGGAGGTTTTTCTCCCTTAGGGTCGATTTAGGGATGGCAAAAATAAAAGATGACACTTTGTTATTTTGTTTTAGTTTTAAGTTTAATTACCTAATTACCATATTAACCTTTTAAAATCATTAAAATTTCAATAAAACCATACCATGTACATCCACTAATTCACTAAATGGTTTATTTACCATTCAAGTCCTTTATTTTAAAGTTTCATAGCCCTTTGACCCTTTTAACCAATAGAACTCAACTTTTACCATTTTTACGATTTAGTCCTTTTCACTTAATTAATCATTTAAACATTAAAATTTCTTAACAAAATTTTAATATGACCTTAAAAAAATCCCGTAAACATTAAAATAATAAAATAATAATTTACTTGTCAAATTTGAGGTCTCGAAACTACTGTTCCGATTTCACTGAGAACAAGTTGTTACAGTTTAATCCTTATCCATGAGAATGGAACACATTTCATTACCAACCATTTACTTCTTCTAAGAGCACTCTCGATGAGGAGAATAATCATTGTTACCAATAATGAATACCTAATTTCTACTAAAACAAAATTTAACAATGTTGTTTTATGTGATAGGTATCAAAATAACTGTCACGTTTTAACATTGTTTTAGATTTGCATTATATTTTAATTATTTTGATATCCCATCTAATATTAAGAGATGTGAAGACTAACCAAGTATTCAAAAAGTCCCATAAAAAATAATTCAAAAAGTTAAATAAATATTAATATGTAATATGAATGCATACATTATCTACTATTGAACATAGACCAACTTCAATAAAAATTTAAATTTAAATTATCAAGTTAAAATATTGTAATATTTTGAATAATCTAATTATAGATTTTGATCATATTTGTTTTATTTGACATAATGGTTAGAACAACCCATAGTCCCTCCCCAACCCATAAATAAAAGAATAATGCGCTTCAATGTACTTGAACCCACGTCCTCCTGCATAAGTAACAATGTCCATGCTAATCAAGTTAAGACTCAATTAGCTAAAATATCGTAATTTTAAAAGTAATAAGAATATGTTTGGACACTAAAATGTAATTGGATAAATCTAATTACTAGAAAGTAATTATATTCAATTATAAGTAATTCTAATTTCTTAAATGTTTTTTCTTAACAGAGTATAATTATATTGTAATTTTTCTATCATATTTGATAGTCTAAATTGTAATTATACAACTATACAATTCTTAATTCTAAAAAATTATTATTATTATTATAAAAAGTATCAATAAAATTAGAATGAAAAAAATTTCTCTAAACAAGGAACAAAATTAAAATCAAATCATTGTACATAATATGTCAGTCAAAAAGTATTCGACAATAAAATTACTGATAAAAATAATAAGAAAAATAAGAATTTTATGCAATTTTATCTAATTAGGTTGTTAAATATATATTCATTGTCATCATCAGTTGGTCATTGGTCAAATATAAATAGTTAATAATAAATTTATGTAATTTAGGTATATATTTAAAGGTAAAAGTATATGCTTTTTTTATCTTGTTAATAAAAGTTTTAGATTATTTGAATGAATTTAATAAAATAAGATATAATTATATTTTAAAAATAAAAAATTTTAAAATTAAAATATTATTAAAATGTTTTTTTATTTGAATAATGTATTAGTGTTTTTAAAATGTCATATGATAAATGATTATTTGTAATTACTTGAGTATTACTCAAATTATTATTCTTTCCTGAAAATTGGAGAGTATAATTATACTAAATTCAATAAAACTCCTAATGAAGCCCATGTGATGGTTTGATTGTTAGGGTGTTCATAGTCTCAAGTGTGGCCTGGGTTCAAGCCGCGCTAGTTGCGTTTGTTGTTCGGGCTTTGCCTTATTATTGTAATTCACCAAAAAATTGAAATTCTTAATTACAATAATTACTTAAATATATAATTATAAATAATTATAGATAATTTTTCAACCTCACCTTAAGTAATTACAATATATGATATGAAAATGTCAAAAAATTATAAAATTTAAATTATTAAATAACAATGTATTAAGCATGGTTAAAAGTGATTTTAAAAAAAAAAAAAAGGAAATTGATATATTCTATTATATACATGCATGTATGAAAACTTCATATTTGTTATAAAATAAAAAGACAGAAAGTAAAGAACAAAGAGAATGGGAGAGCAAAGAGAGAGCGTATTTTATTGATCAATCGGAATATTTACAATACTTCTCTAAAGTCTATATTTATAAACATAAGACGTATAAAGGAAATAGAACTCTACTTCTAATTATTAGAATTTGAAGTATATCAAAATTTATCTAGATCTTGATGAACATCCACTTACTAAAATATTCATAACACTCCCCCTTGGATGTCCACTTGTAGATAATGTGTCTCGTTAAAACCTTACCAAGATAAAAATCCTGTGGGAAAAAAATTCTAGTGAAGGAAAAAGAGTACACATATCTATAATACACATAATATGCTGCCTCATTAAAAACCTTACCAGGAAAACTTAATGGGACAAAACTTCGGTTAAGGGGAAAAGAGTACACATATCTATAATACGCATAATATTCTGCCTCATTAAAAACCTTACCAGGAAAACCCAACGGGACAAAACCTCAGTTAAAGGAAAAAGAGTACAATGCATATTTAGTACAGTGCATATTTACTCTCCCTCATGGAAACATCACATACTTTCTCATATTCTATGTATTCAATCTTGAATACTAATTTTTCAAATGGCTATTTGAATGTATTTGCTAAACATTTCTATCACCATTCTTTTAAAAGTCATGAGTGATGGAAATTTTAAGGGAAATATATTTTGATCTCTTCAAGAGTTTCAATAATAATCATAGCAAACTTTAATCATGATCGCTCTATAAAAATACAAATATGTATTTTGGATCATTTTATTATCCTCCTTCAACTACTATTCACCACATATGTTCAAATTATTTCAATTCATATAAATGAACAATTTTCCGAGAATTTCAATATGCTTCTAGCATTCTAAATCCTTCAAGGATTTTAATATAAACTTTACTATACAGTAATTCATAAAAGGTTGTAATAACAACCATTAAACGCAAGTTAAATCTTTTATGAACTGTCAGTTTAATAATATATCAAAATGTTATTGCATCCACCAAAAAAAAATATTATATCTTTTCATAATCAATGCTAGGACTTAGCAAAAACTTCATGTATTATTTCGTTTTTGCAAAACTACTTCATTTGTACCCTTATTGGCTTTATACCTTTAGATATTTGGACTACTGGTCTAAAAACTCCATGAATTTAATTGTACTTGAGTTGCATCTTTCTATTTTGAACAATCTATTCTATATCTATATTTCTCAATAGATTTATTCAAGATTCTCCTTTTATTTCATTATTTCAACAATAATATTGCATGCAAAACCATTATCGACCACTTTTATTATCGGTTTGACATTTTCTTAATTTGACATAACTTATTGATATCTCTTATTTTCACTATTATAATCTTCAATTTTATGTACCTGAATCTCTTCTGGAGTTTTACTTATTAATTATGTCTTGGGTCTCTTCTAGAGCACCCGCCTTCAATATATGACCACCTAGATTTATTATTTTCTTTTATAAAAAATTTCATATTTGGAACTTGTAATGAGTTATCCTTATTAAATTTATGGTTCAAATTACTCTCCCCCCTAACTCATCACAAGTTATTAATTTTCTCCCTCTAATGTCAGGAAAATTATTGAATCAAAATAGTAATCACAAATCATGTCATAATTGAATCTCTAATACATTTAAAACATATAATAATACAAGGAGACTCGTAATTAAAAAATATTCCCAACTTTCTTTGAGTATTCACTCATCTTTGTTGTGGTGGAGCAATTGGAACATATACGCACATACAAAAATTTAAAGATGAGAAATATTTAGCTCTTGACCAAAAATCAATTGTAATGGGGAGTATTTATAACTTATTGGCTTGATGCGTAAGCATGTAAATCAACATAATCTCATGTTGAAATAGAAATTTTAGTTCTCATAAGTAATGGTTTAAACATTAATCAAAGGCGTTCAATCAATAATTTCTCTAAACCATTATGCACATAAATAACAAACTTTTATAAAAGTTTTTCAAACTCAATCAATAAAAGATTGAGATATAAACTCATCAGTATTAGCAAGATGAATTGTCTTAATTACATTATCTGAAATTAATTATTTAAATAAGCAATCTTGCAAACGACAGGTTGAAAGTTGATAACACATACGTAATTATTTTGTAGATGCATCTACCAAAATCATATAATATCAAAATCATCCACATGGTGGACGAATGGACCCATATTCATTTTAGAAATGTAAGACATTAAATCTCAGCTTTAGCTAGTGAGTTTCTAAGAATCTATAACACCCCGAATTTCAGGGCTAGAAGTTTTGGGTTCTATGGTTAGGTTCAGAGGTAGGGGTGTGCTATTGTGTATAGTTTTGTGTCTAAATGACAGAATGGGCTTGCTGGTCTGGTGGTTTGGTTGAATACTAGTATACTTCAAGGTTCCAGGTTCGAGTCTTTAGGTGTGCATTTGGGAGAACCTTTTTATTTTCTTTTGTTTTTAGTTAAATTGATTTAAGTGTTATTTATTTATTTTTATTTTTATTTTTATTTTTATTTTTATTTTTATTTTTATTTTTCTTCTTTCTAGTTCTTTTTCTTTGGTTTTTTTTTTACGTTATCCCTTTTCTTTTTCGATTGGATTTTCTTTTTCTTTCTTTTTGGTGGGGAACGGTTTTTGCGGTGCATACTTTGAAGATTATTGCTCTCCGTCGTAGTAACAGGTGTAGGTTCTAAAAATTTCTTCTTTTTTTTTTTTTGCAACATTAATTTTGTTAGAATGTGGCAATCTTGGTGGTTGTTGGAAATTGATTGTCTAAGTACAGTAGTATTGTCGAATGGCATAGAAATCCGCTTTGGTTAGTGCGGTTCTAAGTTCCATCGGTTGTGGGTCGACGTAGTGACCGAAAAACTCGTTTTTCAAGTTGTTTTAGGGTGGTTTTGTGGCCATTGGGGTTTCCACACGAGCGTGTGCCAGTTCACACGGTCGTGTGCTTTTGGAAATTAGGGTTTTCGGGCCAATTTTGGTGCCACACGGTCGTGTAGCTGACTTGGGGATTTTGTCGATTCTCACACGGCCGTGTCCCTCGGGCACACGGGCATGTGAGTTTGGGGATTAGGGTTTAAGTGATTGGGTGCCACACGGCCGTGTGGCTAATTTAGGGATATAGGGATTCCACACGGGCGTGTGTTTTGGACACACGGTCGTGTCTGGTGGGCACACGGGCATGTGAGACCCTCATACAGTCGTGTCAGCCCTATACTCGAACTTAGTGCAAATAGACAGAGAGTTACACAGCCTGTTCCCACGGCCATGTCCCTAGTCCACATGGGCATGTGCTTCAATCACATGGTCGTGTGCTCCTTTTTACACAGGCTTGTGACCTCCCACATTGCCTAGGCATGTCCACACGGCCAGAGTACACGGGTGTGTGGTCCTAAGACACTTATATTGGTTCTGTGTACGGTTCTGATCTGAAAATATGTTTGCATGAGTTAAGACTCCATTTTGGGCTACGGCTTAAGTGCTATTTGTGATTGATGTGTGTAATGTCTGACTCTGAACCCGATTAACCAGGGTGTGTGTGTGCATATCTGTTCTATCTGAATGTCTGATACTGTGTCACTGTTCTGTGAGATTGAATGCATACATGCACTTGCATAAACTATTTTGGGTTGGGTTGTGAAGAGAAGGGAGACTGGTTCTAATCTGATATGGCAGTTCTACTGTAACTTATACATACAGCGATTTATCGTACTATTCCGAACATGCGTCAACTTTGCTGTACACTATTATCTGATCTGGTAGTTTAACTACAACATGTTTGTACATCGGATTACCGCATTGCACTTTATTGTACGTACGTCAGCTCTGCTGCGTACCATTATCTGATATGGCAGTTTAAAGTGTAACTCTCCTGTACAGTGGTCTACCGCATTACACAGTACAGCACATACGCTAGCCCTGTTGCATATTATTATTTGAGTGGCTTAGTCCACATATGTGGTGTGTAGGGTTGGATGGGCCTTTCGAGGTCCTAATTGGTGTGCTTGGTTGGATGAGCTTTAACAGCTATTTTGGGGTGTGATCGGGGGACAGAGAGGTGTGTTGGCTGGATGGATGGGTTTTTATCTAACTGCATTTCATCTGGATCTATCTGTGGGTTCTAATTGTAAAATTTGTTAACTGTATTTTGTCGTCTGAACGGCTTTTGTACTGGGTTTGTGTGTGAATTTAATGTGCTCTAGTTGATAAGTTCTATTGGAACGTTAGTTCCAAGTGTGCTTTCTGACACTGTGTGTAATTGAAAATCCATAGTGCTATTGATTTGAATTATGTATTTCTAATCAAGTCTTATTTCGGACTCACACTGAGCTCGAGTAGCTCACCCCCTCTTAGTGTTTCCTTTTCAGGTACCTTTTTCTGAATTGTGACGCTGGGCTTGGTGCGCGGAGGTATCGGACAGTCTCAGTGGAAATAAATGATTATCAGTTATATTTTCAGTTTATATTTGGGTAAACGATTTTTGAAATGTAAGATTTTTAAAAGTTGTGGTACAAGATCCGTTTTGATTCTTATTCATTTATTTAATCTTGGTTATAGGTTTTACTTAATTGTAATTCTACCTACTGAATTTTAAATGATTAAAACGTTACAATTTGACGTGACAACTAGTTCGTAAAATTTTACCTAGGATCACTTCGATAATCAATGTTACATCCGAAATTCGGTCTAAACTCCTAGGCTAGGTTTAGGGTGTTACAGAATCAATTTTCATTTAGAATAAACAACAAATGAGAATTCTTTAAATTAAAGAATCTTCTAGTTCTTTAATGAATATCCATATGAATTCTCAATTAATTTTTGCATCATATATGATCCAAGATGGTTTAACTAGTCACGCCAAGTAGTAAATGCATTTGTATTAGTAAACTTCTGGTTTACTTTAACATGCATCTTAATTGTACTAATAATGTCAACATAAATTGTGACAAATTGATAATTTTATTGTCATTCCTTTTACTTTGTATCCATATGTAGATACTATTATGACATTTACTACTAGAAATGTCTAAACCAATGTGACGTTTATATTGTCACTAAACAAAACAAATATAATTTCCAAATAATTATATGCAATAATCGCTTCAGGGAATATGCCAAAATCTTCAAATATTCAAAAAAAAAAAAAAGCTTGCAACTTCAGGTGCATCCAACCATAACGAGCTTTAGATGGAATTACCATATTTTATTGCTCATAAGTAGATCTTTCACAGTCAAATATTTTTCTTTCAATCCCTTAATGGGGATGATGACAAAAAAAAAATCATAAAGATAGTCACAGTCAATTCAATTTAATAACAAGAGTAATCAATAACTCAATCCTCCCTTTTTTTTTTTCATCCTTTCAAAATAGATATTTATAGCAATAGTGATTCATATGAAATAAAATTTTTATTCATTCACAATCTCAATATGAGATCCATTATAAATATCTTTTAAAACCAATGGATTAACCATCACAAGATATTAATATATTAGCTCTTCTAGAGCTTTCGACTAATTTTGTACTACCAAATATTGAAATAATATTGGTTTTTATTTTCTTTTGTGTTCACTTCGGGGAATATAATAGATTTACTAGGATGAACTTATAAACGTCCCAAAAAATTATTTGTTTCATAATCACCATCGCAAACATGTGTGGATTTTTAATCAAAATCTATCTATTCATGTTGTCATGATTAGTCTCCAATTATAATGAACATGACATAATAAATAAATCATAGTAAAATATACCTAAAAATCTAAGTGGTTGAAGACTTTAATGATTACCCATAGTGTGCAGACCTCAATTGAAGACTAATTGTAATAGCTCTAGAAGCCAACCGACAACAACTTGAGTAGTAGATCTAGAGTGACTGTATTATAAAATAAAATAGAATCGTGCTGATAACGTGTTATAAAATAAAAAGACAGAAAGTAAAGAACAAAGAGAATGGGAGAGCAAAGAGAATGGGAGAGCAAAGAGAGAGTGTATTTTATTGATCAATCGAAATTTTTACAATGCTTCTCCAAAATCTATATTTATAGACATAAGAAGTATAAATGAAATAGAATTCTACTTCTAATGACTATTAGAATTTAAAATATATCAAAACTTATCTAGATCTTGATGGACATCTACTTAATAAAATATTTATAACGGTATTTAGAATAGAAGTGTTTTTAAAAATAACATATAATAAATTTTTTATAATTTAATTAAAGATTATTATTAGTTTAATGATAAAGAATTTGTTTATAAATTTATTAAAATTCTTTAAAATATTAATTTTAGTTTTTTATTTAGAAATTATATAAAAATATGAGAAAATAAAAAAGAAACTATCAAAATAATTATAATTTAATAAAAAATATATTAATTATTTCCCAATTGAATTAATACCCCCTTCTTATTTGAGATAACTAATGTAATCAATTTCCTTTACATTTTCTCTTATCTAAATAAAAATAAGTTAATGAAACGAAGAAATGATTTCTTTTCTCTTATTTTCTTTCTATTACTTCAATCCAAATATAGGATTAATAAATATCAATTAATATTATATTTAAATCCAACTTTTTAACACTAACAGGTCAGATCCAACCATCTACTAAGTCACAGCTATGGATAAACAACGATTTCCCGCTGGATATTTTGGCCGACTCGCTTAGCTTATCGTAGCAATACAAGCTGCCGTTTTGCCTGAAACGCTTACTGTAACATCCACAGTGTTGTAAGGCTAGAATTAACCCTCAACTCAAAGCCAATATAACCCAAAAAACAAAAGAACAAAGGAGCAGTGCAAGTATTACTCTTTCCAACATGGATGTAATGAGTCCACTCAAACCCCATCCTAACTCTCCCTCCCCCAACAAGAAGTTGCTGCCTTTCGCTCTTTATGCTCTCCTCCCCATAGCTCTCCTTCGCTTCTACTTTCACCCTTTTCATCACCTCCCTTCCAACAATCCCACCATCCTTACCAAAGGTATTTTCAGCAAGCAAAAGTACTTGTCAACCATTTATCCTTAATTTCCCTGAGTTTTTAGTTATTGGGTGATATTAATGAACCAACTTTTTTTTTCTTTTACAGTAGAAGAAATAGTTTATGAAACTCCATGTGACTACACCGACGGCAGATGGGTACACGACAAGATGGGGCCTCTGTACAATGGCACAACCTGTGGTACAATCAAGGACGGTCAAAATTGTATCTCTCATGGGAGACCTGACTTGGATTACCTTTATTGGAGATGGCGACCAAGCCAATGCAAGCTCCCCAGGTTTAATCCCAACACTTTCTTGCACCTCTTAAGTAACAAGCACATAGCTTTTGTCGGAGATTCCATGGCTAGGAACCAATTGGAATCACTTCTTTGTATGCTAGCCACTGCCTCCAATCCTAACCTGGTTTATAGAGATGGGGAGGATAACAAGTTTCGTACATGGCATTTTGCTTCTCATAACATTACTATATCAGTTTACTGGTCACCATTTCTGGTTAAAGGTGTTGAGAAATCCAAAGCTGGTCCAAATCATAATGAATTATATATGGACACTGTTGATGAGAAGTGGGGGTCTGATTTGGACCATATAGATATGATTCTACTCTCAATAGGGCATTGGTTTCTTCATCCAGCAGTTTATTATGAGGGTGGTTTAGTATTAGGTTGTCATTACTGCACTGGACTAAATCACACTGAAATTGGATTTTACGATGTGATGAGGAAGGCCTTAAAGACTGCGCTTAGGACAATAATTGAGAGAAAAGGGGCTAATGGTAATGGAATTGATGTGTTCCTCGCCACGTTTTCACCTTCACATTTTGAAGGTGAATGGGATAAGGCTGGTGCTTGTCCAAAGACTAAACCTTATAAGGAAGGAGAGAAGATGCTTGAAGGAATGGATGCAGATATGAGAGCAATTGAGGTTGAAGAAATAGAAGCTGTCAAGGTAAATGCTAAACAAATTGAAGGATTGAGGATTGAGATGTTGGATGTGACCAAATTATCGTTGATGAGACCGGATGGTCATCCGGGGCCTTACATGTATCCGTTTCCGTTTGCGAATGGGGTTCGAGAACGCGTACAGAACGATTGCGTGCATTGGTGTCTGCCTGGTCCTGTAGATACTTGGAATCAGATATTGTTGGAAGTTATCAGGAAATGGAGTATTCAATCCAGGAGAAAAGAGTGAGGCAATACAAATAGCAAGTGCTAATTTTTGATTTACTTGGTTGGTGCATGTGTTTTTCCCCTTCAAAGTAAATAGATAACTGAAGAAATGTTGTTTGGGAAGGAAATGTGTCGAGTGTAGTCGGTGAAAATGAGATTATTGCTTTTTGAGTGATTTTTTTTTAAATTATATTAATATTCACTTCTTTTTTTTTTGTCGCTTTAAGAAAAGTTATAAAATAGTTACCAACTATCAGAAATTTCTTTTTCCGATCACTCAACTATAAAAATTAAAAAATAATCATTTAGTTATTTTATTTTGTCTATTTGGTCATCCAAGTATCTTGAATTTTTGGGTGTTTCAGTTTTTAATTAGCTAGCTGATGATCAAAAAAAGAAAAAATTAAATAATTAAGTGACAGTTTTATAACTTTTCATAGTTGAGTGATCAAAAAGAAAAAAATCCATGATTGTGTGACTACTAATATGTTTTGTCTTTTTTTTAAAATGAAATGTATGCAAATGATATCGATATGAAATATATAGAGGTTTTTAAAGATGTTTGCAGGCTTTTAGTTATCTTATCCCATTTCTTTGAAATTAACTTTAGATCTCGATCATTTTAAGATCATTTATGATAACGTTAAAGTTTTAGATTTTGAGCGTCTAAAATTGAATCCTATATTTATGTAAATTTACTTAATTAATTGAGTTGAATTAATTATTGAATAGTTAAATGTAATTTTAAAAGTTGATTAATTTATTCAAACATGACACTCGCTGAACCAATAGGATGATCTTCAATGGTGAAAATTGAAATATAAAAATAAAGCAGGAATGCAGCTTTTCTTTTTGGTAGAGGGCTTTTATTTTATTAGGATAAGAATCGGTACGTCAAAGGTATCCGATGAAAACTTTAGGTAGCTTGAGTTGGAAAATGGTGCTACAAGTTTCTTACTAGTCGTTGGAAAGTTGCTCAAATTATTTCAAAGTACTCAACAACAAAAAAGAGAGTAGGTGTTGGTGAAACAAGTTTAGCTTTTTTTTATGCTGGCATTTAATTCGTTTGGTAAATTGCATTGTTAGTTATTATAAAAAATTTTGTTTTAATCACTTAATTAAAAGAAGTTACAATTTAGTCATTAAACTATTTGAAAGTTTTTATTTAAGTAACTGTGCTATTAAGTTTTTCTTTAAGTTCCGCCAATAAGCTCCAAGCGACGATTCAACAATCGGTATTGTAGATCAGTACTAGAGGTGTTCTTGGGCCGGGCCAAGGCCCGATTCCAATTTTTTTTCAATTCCAGGTTTGTTTCTAGGCCAAGGCCATTTTACTATTAAAAAAATTAAAAAATATATTTTTATTTGATATTTGATATATTTTTATAATAAATTTAAGTTTTTTTTATTTAAATTGTATTCAGGTCGGGTTGAGCTAACTTAAGGTGTAAAAATCCTTTCCAAGCTCGTCCCAACTCGAGCTGGGCCTATTGGGTCGGGCGGGCTACTTGACCTTTGGACAAGTCTAATCAGTACCCATCGACGAGTATAATAACATACTTTAGATACAAGTCGATATGACAGTCAATGTTGGAGATCGAAGAAAAAAACTATTTGAATTTTGGTTCACAAATCCGTGACATCTAAAGTTATTGCATTAAAAAAATTTAAGTGTAAAAGAGAAGGGGAAAGAGAACTTTCGTTTGGTGCAGGCAAAGCTAACAAAGAAAGCCATATACCATTGATTTTAACGGCCAAGTGAGTTAAATGAAAACTTTTCAATAGTTCAATGATCAAATTATAACTTTTTTTAGTTAAGTAACCAAAACAAAAACTTACCATAGTATAGTAACTAATGGTGTAGTTTACCCTACTTCTTTTTACTAATTGAGAATGTCATAATTTAAAAGATAAACTACCTAGTTGGTCACCCTACTTTTTACCAATTGTCTTTGTTGCTACAATAATTTATTGACTTAATCACCCATTCATTTTCTCACTAACGGAGGCTGATGTGGCATGGCATGTAATGTCCATATAATTAGTCTTTGTTGGCTGGTATTTTCCATGTAATATAAATATTTTAAATCTATTTTCTTCCCTTATTTTTACAACAATGTAAAAACCCTAACTCTAACCTTAAAATTATTTTTTTCGTAAGCTTCTTGGGACTGAGCCGGACAAATTGTTACTTGAAACATCAAGAGATTCTAGCATCTTAATGTTGCGAATATGATTTAATATGTTTTCGCTCAAGGAATTCCTTGATAGATTGGTTAGTTCTTTGGAAATGTTTTCAATGAGATTATTATTTGAAAGATCCATGGTGATAACCAGTGAAAGAATGGTGCTAAATTAATGGACTCTCCCTTTCATTACCAGTAATTCACTTCTTATGAACTCCCTACCAACCAAGTAATCAATAATTGCATCTGTGGCATCTAGCTTGGTAGCCATTACAATTAAATTTCGGAAACATTTTGGTATTTCCCCTGATTTGCAGTGAACCAAGCTCACAATTTTGGCGTTAGGGCTTTTACATTACGATAAATATAGGGGGAAATGGATTTAAATTTTTTACATAATTACATGAAAATATCAGCCAGTAAGGACTGATTATATAAACATTATGTGTCATGCCACATTAGCTTTTTAATGTGTAAGAAAATGGATAATTTATTGTAAAGATAATGATTAAATTGAAAATTTTTTATTTAGGTGACTGAAATGAAAAACCCAATTAAGTAGTTTTAATTTTAGTCCATTAGTTTCTGATTCACAAGCATTTCAATTTTAATTTGGATATCTATATCCTCAATTCCTTTGTGTGCTTCCGAAAATTAATTTTTTTTTTTAATTTTAAAATGTTATTGTACTATTTTTTTAAAATAAAAATATTCTTTACAATTTATAGTTTTAATGTTTGTAATTATTTTTTGTAATAAAATCCTTTCTACAATTAGACGATGAGTTGTTGGGATGTTTTTATTTCCAATAAATATTCTTTTTCCGGAGAGTTAAATCTAAGTTATTTGGTAAAAGTATTAGGGTACGTTTGGTTCACTGCAATGGAATAGGGCTGTAATCAGTAATTTAATTGTTTGGTTGAATGGAATGGAAGAGAACTATAATAGTATTCTTGTGTTTGGTTGAATGGAATGATGTTGTAATAGCATAAGGAAAAAAACTAAAATGGCCAGAATACCCTTAGCATAAATTTTTTTTAGGCAGATGATTATTTTTATTGTTATTAAATTTTAATAAGATTATTATTGAAAATAATTTAATAAAAATAATAAATAATTTAACCATATTTTAACATAATTATTATTAAGATAATTTAATAAAAATATAAATTAATAACATTATTAATATAATTATTATTATATGAATTTAAAAAATCAAAATATATATAATACTATAAAAAATATATAAAATCTACTTTATTATTTTTAAACTACAATACATATTTAATGTGATAAAATATCATTAGTGAAACAAATAATTTAATTATTCTACAATAAAAAAAACAAAATATTAGAAGTAATAAATAACTTGAGAATTATATTTCACATCCAAGCATAATATTCTTATATTAACAAAAAGTTACATGATTTCATTAGTTTATATGTCATAATTCATATGTTTTAAAATTTTACAACATCAAAAAGTTACAACATTGTAATGACATTCTATCATGTCATTATACCATCCAAATATTACAAACACAAAAAGTTACCAAAATATCATCAACACAACCATGATTTTTAATGGTCAGCAAGAAATCTTCTGACCCATTCCAATCGCACAGCAGAAGGTAAACTAAAAAAATGAGCATTTGCGCTGGATGATCTGAAATTTTGCTCAATGCTCGATAGCGCTCATCCTCAGTTAAACCTTCTACTTCACATAATGTTGGATATAATTTCAGAGCACTTTCTTGAATGATTATTTCTGACTTTTGTTGAATTAGCATTTCGAAGGCAATACTCTTATTGATTTCAAGGCCAACGGTCCGTATATTTTCCGCCAATAAAGTGGCAACATCATTAAATGAAGTAGAAGAATCACTTGCATCAGAAATCTTTTTTTTCTTCTTTGAAAATGTGGAATTTTGCGGTTGTGTAGCTGAAAGATCCATGTCATTCAAAGAAACATTAGCCTTGTTTCCATGGAAATCGTTTCTTTCTTCATGAGTATTTGTAGTAGTCACATCCTCAACATCTATTTCTTCAATAATATCAGCAGTTGTTTGAGCATCTTTCCTAGTGGCTCGATCTTTTGCGTAGATGGCAGTAAGTTGGTCATAATAAGGGAAACTCCGATGTTTGAATTGAGCGGCTTCTTTATGACTCTATAAAAATGAGGAATTCATATTAGATATAAGTTTGGTCAAAATAAGATAATAAAGACTTGAAATAATTCTTACATTTATATATGAGTTCCACACTGCATCTTCAGCAACAACAAGCTGCCTATGCTCATCTCAACCAAAGCCGCTATTGTTTTTTCCACTAAGCATGTCATAAACGATTGACCAATCCCTTTTTAATGTCCTAATCCTCGATTCAAGATTAGGTTTAGCCTTCAACATGGCATTGGGTAAAACTTTTTCTAACATTTTTTCCAACTCATTTAAATAACCGGCTTTGAATCCCATATATGCATTAAAGGTTCCAACATTGTGCAAGTAGACCATACAAGCAACCAACGCAGCATCTTCTTCTGGAACCCATTTCCTTTTGGTCCCTCGAGAATTTTGGGAAAAAACACTTGATTGTGAAAAACCTGACATAATTTTCTTAAGAAAAAAATGCAAATTAAAATTAAGTTCAATATTATGCATCAAAAGATCAACACTTTATAAAATTATAACACATGATGAATCAAAAGAAAATAAATTATCATTCAACAAGTCTAGTATAATACAAAAAAACAATTCAAACACCACCAAAATTTCATAAACTAGATACATGAAATAACATAAACAACTTAACGTTTACTATTTTTACCCTAAACTTAACTAATTTCTAGATATTTGCCATTCATCAAACATTTGGTTGGTTAGTTCCATCCTCCAAGTAGCCCATGCATCCGATGGATGAATATTTACGATATTCGGTTCATCATCATCTATCACATTACTAGGTAATCATTCTTCCAACTCCGCTTGAATAGGATCAAGACTCATATAGGTTCGAATAAAATTATGGAGCAAACAACATGCAATAATGATTCTATTGTGCACCCTCACAGGATAGAATGATGGACTCCTAAGTATTCCCCATCTAAGTTTTAATAACCCAAAACATCTTTCAATAACATTACGCGCTGAAGCATGTTTCATTTTGAAAAATTCTTCCGGAGTACTTGGCTGGTAACCCTGATTCTACTCATTCAAATGATATCTTTGTCCTCTAAAAGGCTAAGAAATCCCTCACAATTTGTGTATCAGCATCAACTAGATAATAAAAACCTATAAAAAGAAACTATTTGTCATGGTTAATTTCCCAAAAAAGTATGATCTTAAAAATTAATTCAAATTCCTCTAATTTTGCACTTTACCATGAGGAACTTTTAGTCCATGTCTCCTACTAATGGCATCTCGAAGAACTCGTCCATCAGCAACAGAACCTTCCCAACCAGGAAGAACATAAACAAAATGCATATCAGGTGTACAAACACCTAACATATTTGTTGCTATGTCACCTTTTCGTGTTCGATATCTAGATTTATCAACTATTAGAACCCTAATCTTGATGTGGGTTCCATCTAAAGCACCTAAGCAATTCTGCATCACATGTATAAAACCTCGAGTGAGGATACTATATTTAAATCTAAATGGACTAAATTATGTACGAGCTATATATAGAACTCACTCCAATACCTTGAACCATTTCCACCTTGGGTCTGTAGAATTAGCTATAATTGACTCTGCCTTTTTAAATAACACATCTTGTAAGTGTATGACAGCATTTAAAACATTGTGAAATGATCTGCTAACGGTTTCCCTGGACCTATTAAAGTGATGCTTGATAACTCTATTTTTAAGGTGATGAGAAATGATATGTAAAAACATTTCCACTTGCTCATCAACAAGCATGTTCCTTGACGACTTCAATCCCCTTAAAGTTCGTAACATCTCACATAGTTTAAAAAAAGGTAATTCTATTCATCCTAACTTGTTCAATACATGTCTCATCACTAGCATTTTCACATAATCTCGTTTTACATAAAAATCTAAAATATAGGATCTAATCCTTGGTCTATAAGTATGTAGGCTATGGATGGCACCCAATGCAACTAAGAACCAACTCGCAACTGTACACATTTGCAACCATATTGTAATAGCAAGACCAATTCTTTTACGCCTCTCACTTTGTACAATTAAAGGCAAACGAGCCATTACTGCTGTCGAAACCATTTTTGAATTTTGGTAAAAATGGGAATCGACTTAAAAAACGAAAACGGGAGTCGCCACCAATCCCTTTTTACTTAGGTGTGATTGGATCACCTTATAAGACGTTTTATTTCAAAACATTGATTTTTGGCCCACAAAATACCAGAAAACGGGATCGGGAATCGGTTACGTACGAGAAAGAGCTAGCACCCTCATAACGCTCAAAAATTGGTACCTAATCGATAAAATCATGTCCTAATGTTGAAATTTGAAAATTTTTAAAATATGATCCTTTTATTAGAAAAATAAGATTTACCTATCTCAAAGAAATAAAATGCTACACCCAATAAGTTAGGATGTATCCTCTCATGACTGAAATTAGGCTCACCTTTGTTTATAGAAAATCTTTATTTCGAGGTGCAAAACATTATATCTAATAAATTAAGATATAACATTTTGAATTTCTGAAATAAGTTTTGATTTTAAAATTTATAGAGTTTAAAAAGGGAGGATACTTGATACCTTAAGTTCCACAAGTAAAATTAAAACCTAGTAAGTTAAGGTATAATTTCTTCATAGTCCTCAAGTATCACATATCGCTATTTTTTAATATAAAAAGTGTTTTTATAAAACAATGTTTTGAATAAAATGAAGCATATATGTTATAAGCATCAATTTCAAATAACAATTATTCACTATTATGAATCATATTAAAAATTTTAGTCGATTAACAAAAAACTATCGTAACATGACAAATGATGTATACAATAAATGGACTATACTAAAACAGTATTAAACAAATAAAGAATATAAATAAACAAATACAAGTTATAAAATATGCAATACGAATTCAAAAATAAATCTATATGGAAGATAAGAATTAAGAAATAAATGTAAAGTACTACAAGCATGATCTCATATAAAAAATGACATATATATATGTATTTAATAACATCAAAAAAACAATCTCCAAAATGGTTAATATGTATAAACAATATTTAAACAATACATATAACACTTAGAGTATATAAGATATAAGAATGCTTATAATTTAATAATTTGGTACGTAAAAATATAAATATTAATATATGATAAAGAACGATTAAAATTTTGAAATAGAAGTATATATGATACTGGAATCATAAAAAATTAAATATATAACATAACCAATACATATATATTATATAATAAAAACAAATTTATACTAAATAAATTTTAGAAGTAATATGTAATACAATACAATAAATACAAAAATCTTAAAAATGCATAATATAACTAATATAAGTTATAAAATAATACATACATATATATAAATAATAATATTTGATAAAAATAGTTATAAAGAATATACAAACTTTAAATAAAATTTATCTATTAATACAATAATTATAAAAAAAAAAGTACTTATGTGATATAAACTGCATAAATAATATATGTTATATAATATATAGAAATTTTATAAAATATTAATGATAAAATAATTTAAATGCTATATAAAATATATAATAATATGATATACAAAAATAAAATATGATATAATAACTAATAAAAATACAATATATAAATAATAGTGAGAAATATAAATAATAAATAATAATAATTTAATATATACATTATGTTAAAATAATTAAAAAATGAAAGCAAAATGAAAAGTAAAAAGAATAAAACAGAAAATGGATAAGGATTAAATTAAAATAATTTAAAATACAAAAAGGATGATATTGAAATGCGCGCTAAAAATGCAAGGACCAATTGGACAATTATGCCTCATTTCCAAAACGAAGTCGTTCTATTACCAGCCCTTTAATAGCCCAAGGGACTAAATTAAAACGTAAACAAACATTTAGGGCCAAATTAAATATAAAAAAATTTAAATTAAACGGAATTAAAAATAATGAAATTGCGGGAGGACTAAAATGACAATTAAACCTTTAAACAAAAACGTGCGGATCCTATTCGGGTTTTTGGGTCAACACACGGATCTAGCCTTAAAACGACGTCGTTTTGGTCATTATCTGACCACACCAAAACGGCGCCGTTTCTTAGGCCTACATAAAGTAAAAATTAATATAAAAGAAAACTCATTTTAAGAGACCCTAAAAAAACAGAAACTGAGCTTTAGAAAGCTCTCCCCTTTCCTTTGCTTCCGTCCAGACTCCAGCGTGGGTTCAGGCCATAGGCCACCGCATGTGCACCCCACGCGCCACCGCCAGCGCCGTCACATACGGCGGCCGAAGGTCCAAAAGTTTCCTCTTTTCAGCGTGAGTCGAAAGGTAGTCTTTTTATGTATTTTTTAAACAGTTTTTTTTTTTTATAAAAATGCATAGATCGAAAAGAAAAATAAAAAAGAATCGAAATAGAATAAAGAATCACCTCTACTGTTTTTTATTATTTTCTGTATGTATCTGTCTCTTTTTTTGTGTATTTTTCGTCCCCCCTTTACAGATTATTATAGGGTTTTTATAACCCTCGAAATGAAAAATAAAAGGAAAACAAAAATCTTGTCCATATTTTGCTGCTGTTTTTCTTTGTTTGTGCAGGTGAGAAGCGGAGATCCCGTCTGCGCGTTGATGGTGGCGCGGCTGAATGTGGGCGCGAGACAGGGGCTGCGGCGCAAGGGTTCTCAGAAACCCTAGGTTTCTGCTAGTTCTGCTTAGTCAATGGGCCGTGTAGGTTTGGGCTAGAGGTTGGGCTAAGATTGGGTCTGAGGGTTTAGTTTATTTTGGGGCTTGTTATTCGGGTTTGGGTTTTAATTTTAAGTTGTCTGTTGGTGTTGGGTTAGTGGATTATGTAATCTTTTTTGGGTATTTGGCTTGTAAAATGGATTATAAAACTAGACATTTATTTTATATTTTATTTCTGTTTTGGTTGGTTTCATGGGCCTGGGCAAAATGACCTTATTACAGCTGCCCCTCTTTGATCATTTTCGTGTAAAGAGAATAGAGCAAAGACTATAAGAGGACCAATTTTGCCCGGTCTTTGTCGACTTTTGACTTCTTGGTCCTCATCTTATTCAAATAGCTTCCAACTCCACTGCAACTTCAATGGTATTGGAACTTCATCTTGATTTCAATAAGTCTAATGGCTTCAATCTGCTTCACTGCAACTTCAGGAAGGCAATATCCCCTATCTTTTAATCTCCTCCTACTGCAAACTCAAGGAGACAAGATTTGATGTCTTCGGTCTGCTTTCTGCAACTTCAGGAATGACAGATCTGCTATCTTCAATCTGCTCCACTGCAAACTCAGGGAGACAAGATCTGATGTTGTAACATCCTAAAAACGGGGCTATTTGGATTTTAGTTATTTTTCTTATGTATGAACTGCTGTGTTATTATTTATGGAATAATAATGGTTAATTTAAGGCCTTGTGTTGGCTCGGTTTGGTAGAAAATTTCAGTTTTTAACTTTTAAGGTAGGGAGCCTTAGCAGAAGGGGGTTATAAGAATAAATGGGGATAATTTGGACATAAGATGAGCCTAGAATAAGTGGCAAAGTAAGCCCACTTAAGAGCTAGCATGTGACGCCACCAAGGAGCAAGGGAGAACCTTGGATCGAGTCACAACAATCCCTCTTTTTGCACTTTGGTTGGACGGCAATAAGAGAGAGTTTTTCTCTCTTTAATTTCTTTTTAATTATCTTTTAGATAATAGGATAATAGGAGATAATTAAGGATTTTATTTGGTTAAAAAGGGATTTTACATAAGGATATTAAGAAGATAATCAAGGATATTATTATTATCATTTTGATAGTAAGATAATATAAGATAATCAAGAAGATTATTTGATTAAAAGGATTAATTAGTATTATTATTTAGATATCATGATAATAGTAGATTAAAGGGATTATTTGATATTGTTTGGATTATTGATGGATTTTTGGGATTAATTCAAAATTAATTTGAATTAATTAAAAGGGGTGGACGGCAAGGGTATTTAGAGCCTATAAAAGCATTAGTTGACCCCCTTGTTTTGTTTTTTTCCATTCTTGCTAGTTGCCGAAAATCCCTAACCCCTCCCCCTTTGTGCTCTTTTATTTTCTTTGTTCTCCCAAACCCCTTCAAGCCGAAATTTCTAGCACCTTTCTTTCCCATTATTTTCTTTCTTTCCTTGGCCGAATACACTCCCTTGGAAGTGCTGATTTCTTTTCCTCTTTTTAAACTCTCTATTGGCCGAATACAACCTAGTAGTTTGCCGAAACTCCCTTCTTCTATTCTAGTGTACTTTGGCCGAATATTGGAAGGAATATAGATCTCTTCAGATTCTTTGTTATCAATCGGGTGATAAGGTAAGTGATGGCCGAATTTCTATTCCCCCTTTTCATTCTTTTTCTGTCGACTTTTTACAAGGAAAGATGCCGATTTCGGCAATGGCTTCTAAACGGTTAGTAACCGATTCCTTATAGGTACTCAGGGAAGTAAAGCAGTCGACTCACAGCCTGATCTCTAGTGTTCAATTTTGGTAAGTGGTGGTAAGATCAATCTCTTTATTCTAGCAATTCGATTAAAAGCCGAAGGCTATTGTTTTACTTACTAATCAATGATGGTTGACGAGCAGATTCGAGTATCAAGTACGGTGGATAGTAGCAAAGAGTTTAAGGTAAGATCTCGGGTTCACAAGGAACCCCTCCCTAATAAGTTAATTAGGCCGAATAGGCCATAAGACTAATCCGTGGATTTGGCCGAATATAGGACAAGTGGATCTGTGGTGACCAACGCTTTCTTTCGGAATTTAGGATTACCATCGATATCAGGTGTGTACATACACACCATATAGCTTATTAACTATGCTAAGAAATGTGAAAGTTAACTTGATTTATGTAGCAATGGCTTGAATACCATAACGGTATAAGTGGTGAATCAGGTAAGTACCTATACATATGATTTCGCTATTTTATGCTTTTGGGAAGCATGTTGTGTTAATGCATATGATGAATATGTGTATGATTGTTGACTGTGTGGGTTGATTGAGTGGAGGGGGCAGAAATATTGTGCCGACGGGCACCAGTGTTTTGGTAACACACTGTGACTACGGTCACCAGAGGTTTGGTACCTCCAGAGGTTTGGCACCTCATAGCGACTTGTCCCTGTGGTTAATACCACCGTGGGTTGGCCCCACTTGAGATATGGGATCGTCTGCCAGTGATTTGGTATCACACGATGGGTTGGCCCCATCAAACGATTTGTGTCTACGGACACCAGTGTTTTGGTAACACATTGTGACTATATGTCACCAGTGGTTTGGCACCACCAGTGGTTTGGTACCACAACGGGGTAGACAGTGGCGTATGGCTGGCTAGGTTGGGACACATGACATTTTGCATATTAATTGTTATATGTTGTGTATGAAAATTGTTTTTAAAACGGGGGAAGGGTTACATACTGAGTCTTGGTGACTCACCTTCTCCTCTATTTTTTTCAGGTGATTCATAGACCGCGGATATGGAGCCGGATGGACTCGAGGTGGCCATGCAGTGGACTTTAAATTTAAATGAACTTTATACTTAGTCTTACTATTTTAAATTCGGTTTTATTTTATATTTTGGATTGTAATAAGGCCTCCTAGAATATTTTATTATTTCCATATGTTGAATACTTGCTTTAAACTTTATAATTAATATTAATTAAAATCACATGTTTTTCCAAATTAACTCGAAAATGTTTTAAAATGCCCTCGGGCACGGTTGAAATTTGTTTTATAACTTGACTTAAATATGTTTTTAAAAATAAACACTAAGTATGATTTCACCAGGATAATTAAATACGAAAAGTTTTCAACAAAACTTAATGGGTTTCAAAATGGTTTCAAAAAGGTTTCCCCCGTAACAAACTAGATTCGGCCATAGGGTTTGGGCCGGGTTTGGGTTGTTACAAAATTGGTATCAGAGCCCAGTTCAAAGCTCAGCTGTGGGGGCCCAAGGCCCAAAAATGTTTTAGTAGGCCTTTTGAATTGTTTTTGGGTTTTAAGCAGCATGGCCCGAGTCTCCGGCACCGATCCGCCCAGGTAAGTACATCCAAACCTCTTGGTGAATTATATTCTGTAGAAGGGTAGGAAGCATGGAACGTAGATAGACTTATAAGAACTTGAACCCTAGGAATAGGCTACTCAAACACACAAATGAAGCATAAGACTTAAAGAACTAAACCAACCTAGGACTTAGTCACTGAGCTAGGGTGTGGTAACCCCTGTACGCATGTCTAGGATTGGATCCGGAAGAGCCTGGTATTTAAGCAGTCCCCGTGACTCACCTCCTCTTCGCAGGTATCCTACCTGGTGCGTAGCTTCGGTTCACCCTAACTCAGAGGGCTCAGTGGTGTGGCAACCTCTGTGCGCATGTCTAGAAAGGTTCAGTGGGAGCTTGGTATTTAAGCAGTCTGCGTGACTCACCTCCTCTTCACTTGAATCCTGCCTGGTGCGTAGCTTTGGTTCACCCTGACCAAGAGGGCTCGGTCATAGGCCTAATATAATAACTAAAACCCGGAAGGGATCTAGCCACGTTTTGAAATGAATGAAACAACAAAAACTCAAATGTTTTCAAAACTTTTGCAATAAACTCTTTCAAATCGGAAAACATCACTTTTACAACGTTTTTTTTCTCGAAAAACTTGATTTGTGGAAAATTACGAAAATGCCCTTAGGGGTAAAATTACTAAAACGCCCCTAGTTCATAAAATCTCAACTCAGTGGTTTTGCCCAAAATTTCAATGATTTTACAACCATTCAAGAACCCTGCTTTGCAAAATAGTAATCAAATATTTTGATTTTGGAAATTACGGAAACGCCCTCAATTTGTGAAAATTACCAAAATGCCCCTGGATTCGAAATATTCACAAAACAGCTCGGTTGGGAAGGAAAACTTTCAAAAGAACCCCCAAAGTTTTACAACCGTTAAAAAGAACCCTGATTGATCAAAATTACAAAATTGCCCTGATTGACAAAATTACTAAAATACCCCTGGTTTCCGAAACGATGTTATACCTTCAAATTTTACAAAATCTTCAGAATGCCCTCTAGTTTTGGGAATTTCAAAATGACCTACTTTACTAAAGTTTTAAAATTTCTTTTATTACGAAAATACCCCTGTAGGAAAAATGACGAAAATACCCCTGGGTTAGAAATGGGCAGAAATGTCCGAAGAGCGAATAGGAATGGAAAGTACTAAGGAATGGATGCATGAACTCCTTTGTGTGAACTAGGATAGAAGACTAAAACACTGTTTGCTCGAAAGAATCTCTGATTAAAACTCTATCCATAAAATTTCTTCGCGAATAAGAAAGTGGAACAAATGCTAATGCATAAAAATTTTCTTAATCAGATTAAAGCGCGGTAGAAAGAATGAGTTCTAGAGGACGTGGACGCCGTGGACGCGGTAGGGGTAGGATGACGGTGTCTGAACCCGTCAGGTCGGGACAAGGTTCTGAAAATGAGGTACCACCGCCACCACCACCTCCTACTTTTAGAGCTGAGGAGCAGGATCAGACCGGTGGGGAGGCTGTGTCGCAAGCTGTGTTGCGAGTTCTCGAGTTGGTGGCTGGGGCTGGTGGAAATCTAGGAGCTCGGAAATCTGTTCCCGAACGGATTCGGTCCAATGGAGCTGAGGTATTCCGGGGTGTGTCGGGAGTGGCACCCAGTGCAGCAGAATATTGGCTGGAATCGACTGAACGGATCATGGACGATCTAGACCTGTCTAATGAGGAAAAGCTGAAAGGAGCAGTGTCGCTCCTGAAGGATGAAGCGTATCAGTGGTGGCTCACGGTTCGGGATGGAGCCACGGCAAATGATCTCACGTGGGAATATTTCAAAACCACCTATCAGAAGAAGTATGTGGGCACCAGCTATACGGATGCTCAGAGAAAAGCCTTTCTAGGGCTAGTGCAAGGAACTAAGTCAGTAGCGGAATATGAGGCGGAGTTCTTAAGGCTGAGTAGGTATGTTAGAGGCATCGTGGCTACTGAACACGAGCACTGTGTCCGCTTTGAGGATGGACTCCGAGATGATTTGAGGTTACTGATTGCCCCACAGCAGGTTCGTGAGTTCTCATCTTTAGTGGAAAAGGCTAAGGTAGCCGAAGGGATCAAGGAGGCTGTGAGGCAAAGCTATAGTAGGAATAATCAGAAGAGAGGATTTGGGTCAGCTGGATCCAGTGGTAGTGTCCAGAAAAAGGCTAGGCCAAGTGGGCCAAATCAGGCGGCAAGGCCCATGACTGCTAATCAGAGGCCGACTCAGTGTAACCGCTGTGGAAAGACCCATTGGGGAAGTTGTTCGACCGGTGATAGAGGATGTTTCGAGTGTGGGTCTTTGGAGCATCGTGTCAGAGATTGTCCCCGGAAACTAGCTAAGAATCAGCCAGAAGGGCAAAATCGTACTCAAGACAGAAATGTGGGACCACAGAGGGGTCGCGGTAATGGTCGAGGAGGAAATGGTCCGAATAGAGGTCGTGGAACTCAGGGCAGAGGTTCGGGTAACACAGAGGCTAGGCAGCCCGGCTTAGTCTATGCAGCGAGGCGTCGCGAGGAGGGAGATGCACCGGACGTCATAACCGGCACGTTCCTAATATTTGGTTTACCTTATGTTGCATTAATTGATGTGGGTTCGACGCACTCGTACATTGCTAGTAGTGTGGTAGGAACCATGGACCTAGACTCTGAGATTGCTTCTAGGGAGATGACTGTAGTTAGCCCTTTAGGTCACTCTGTAGTAGTAGACAAACTCTATAGAGACGTACCTCTAGAACTCCAAGGGGTAATATTTGTGACTGATCTGATGGAACTACCGTTTGGGGAGTTCGATTTGATCCTTGGAATGGACTGGCTGGTAAAGTATCAGGCAAATTTGGATTGCGTGGCTAAGCGCATGGTTCTTAAGACGGCTGAAGGTGATGAAGTGGTTATGATAGGTGATAGAAGGAATTACCTATCCAACGTAGTGTCTGCCTTGAAGGCTGAAAAGATGGTCAAAAAGGGTTGTGAGGCGTATTTGGTTCGAATTTGTGCTTTGGAAGTTAAGGAATCAGTAGTGGGAAAGGTTCGAACGGTAGGAGAATTCGCTGATGTGTTCCATGAAGAGCTTCCGGGTCTGCCTCCAGATCGGGAAGTTGAATTCGGTATAGACTTGCTACCCGGAACGGCACCTGTGTCTATAACACCATATCGAATGGCACCAAAGGAATTGGTGGAGCTGAAGGCTCAAATTCAGGAGCTCTTGGATAGAGGGTTCATTCGACCAAGCATATCTCCGTGGGGAGCACCTGTGTTGTTTGTCAAGAAGAAGGACGGTTCTATGCGGATGTGCATCGACTACCGTCAGTTAAACAAGTTAACGATCAAGAACAAGTATCCGTTGCCTCGGATTGACGACTTGTTCGATCAATTGAAGGGTGCCTCAGTATTCTCAAAGATAGACCTTAGGTCGGGTTACCATCAACTTAAGGTGAAGGAAGTTGATGTTCACAAGACGGCATTCAGAACTCGGTATGGACATTACGAGTTTCTGGTGATGCCATTTGGGTTGACCAATGCACCGGCAGTGTTCATGGATCTAATGAATAGGGTATTTCAACAGTACTTGGACCAATTCGTTGTAGTGTTCATCGACGACATATTGGTTTACTCAAGGACGGAGGAGGAGCATGACAAGCATTTACGAATAGTTCTGCAAGTATTGAGGGAGAAGCAGTTATATGCCAAATTCAGTAAGTACGAATTTTGGCTGAAGGAAGTGGCTTTCTTGGGGCACGTAGTGTCGGCGGAAGGAATTAGAGTAGACCCTCGCAAGATAGAAGCAGTATTGGATTGGAAACCACCTAGGTCGGTAGCTGAAATACGAAGTTTTCTGCGTTTAGCGGGGTACTATCGAAGGTTCGTAGAAGGATTCTCTCTAATAGCAGCGCCGTTAACTAAGTTACTGAGGAAAGGTGTTCCATTTGTATGGACGGAGAAGCAGCAAGGAAGCTTTGATAAGCTAAGGAAAATTCTGACGGAAGCTCCGATTTTGGTGCAGCCTGAAGCAGGGAAGTTATTTACCGTCTATTGTGATGCATCCCATACTGGTTTGGGATGTGTGCTGATGCAGGATGGGAAGGTAGTAGCCTATGCGTCCCGTCAGTTAACACCGCATGAGGTTAACTACCCAACGCACGAATTGGAGTTAGCGGCAGTCGTCTTTGCTCTGAAAATATGGCGACATTATCTGTACGGGGAGAAGTCGATAGTCTACACGGATCATAAGAGTTTGAGATATCTTCTGACCCAGAAGGATCTAAACCTGAGACAATGTCGGTGGATTGAACTATTAAAGGACTACGATTGTTCAATCGAGTATCATCCGGGCAAGGCCAACGTGATAGCTGACGCGTTGAGCCAGAAGGTTGTGACGGACCTAAGAGCGATGTTTGCTCAGTTGAGTCTATATGATGATGGGAGTCTTTTGGCAGAACTTCAAGTTAAGCCAACATGGATCGAGGAAATTAAGGAAAAGCAATTGGTGGATGAAGGCTTGGATGCTAAAAGGGTACAAGTTCAAGATGGTGGTTTGGAAGGGTACAGTCTATCTAGTGATGGAGTGCTATGTTTTCAAGGGCGAGCATGTATGCCAAAAGATGTGGAGTTGAGGCGGAAAATTCTCCAAGATGCTCATAGCAGCCCATATGCTATGCATCCAGGAGGAAACAAGATGTATGGGGATTTACGGAAGCAGTTCTGGTGGCCCGGGTTAAAGCGTGAAGTAACAGAGTTTGTTGGTAGGTGTTTGACTTGTCAGCAGGTCAAGGCTGAACATCAGTTACCGTCAGGGTTGCTTCAACCGGTAAAAATCCCTCAGTGGAAATGGGAAAGGATCACGATGGATTTCGTCAGTGGGCTACCCCTGACGCCTAGCAAGAAGGGCGCAGTTTGGGTGATTGTGGACCGTCTGACTAAGTCAGCACACTTCATACCGGTAAGAATGGATTATTCACTTCAGAAGCTAGCTAAGCTATATGTATCGGAGATAGTGCGATTGCATGGTGTGCCAGTATCGATCATCTCGGATAGGGATCCCAGATTCACGTCGAGGTTCTGGAAAGCGTTGCATCAAGCTTTGGGTACACGGTTGGATTTCCGTACCGCTTTCCATCCACAGTCCGACGGACAATCGGAAAGGGTGATACAGATTTTAGAGGATATGTTAAAGGGATGTGTCTTGGATTTTCGGGGTAGTTGGGAGGAATTTCTACCATTGGCAGAGTTCGCCTACAACAACAGCTATTAGGCGAGTATCCAGATGGCTCCATATGAAGCACTGTATGGACGGAAGTGTCGTACTCCGACATGTTGGACGGAATTGGGTGAGCGACAGATTTTGGGTCCTAAGTTGGTGACAGAGACTGAAGACAAAGTCAAGGTGATTCGGTCTCGCCTCAAGGAAGCATCAGATAGGCAGAAGTCTTACGCCGATCTC
Source organism: Gossypium australe (assembly GCA_005393395.2). Taxonomy (NCBI): domain Eukaryota; kingdom Viridiplantae; phylum Streptophyta; class Magnoliopsida; order Malvales; family Malvaceae; genus Gossypium; species Gossypium australe. Next base: position 33,737,842 of record CM016618.1, read on the forward strand.
AAACGCAAGGAAATGGAGTATGCTGTGGGAGACAAGGTCTTTCTGAAGGTATCGCCTTGGAAAAAAGTGTTGAGATTTGGACGAAAGGGGAAGCTGAGCCCAAGGTTCATCGGGCCATATACAGTTGTAAAGCGAGTAGGACCGGTAGCTTATCAGCTAGAGTTGCCGGCGGAATTGAATCAGATCCATGACGTATTTCATGTATCGATGCTGAGACGGTATCGGTCAGATCCTTCGCACGTTGTGCCAGTAGCAGAAATTGAGGTGAACTCGGATTTATCTTTTGACGAAGAACCGGTTCAGATCTTAGATCGAGATGTGAAGGTTCTACGTAGGAAGTCAGTGCCTTTGGTAAAGGTGCTGTGGCGGAACCATGGTGTAGAAGAAGCTACGTGGGAGCCCGAGGATGTGATGCGGCAGCAATACCCCCACCTGTTTTGATCAAGGAATTTCGAGGACGAAATTTATTTTAAGGGGGTAGAATTGTAACATCCTAAAAACGGGGCTATTTGGATTTTAGTTATTTTTCTTATGTATGAACTGCTGTGTTATTATTTATGGAATAATAATGGTTAATTTAAGGCCTTGTGTTGGCTCGGTTTGGTAGAAAATTTCAGTTTTTAACTTTTAAGGTAGGGAGCCTTAGCAGAAGGGGGTTATAAGAATAAATGGGGATAATTTGGACATAAGATGAGCCTAGAATAAGTGGCAAAGTAAGCCCACTTAAGAGCTAGCATGTGACGCCACCAAGGAGCAAGGGAGAACCTTGGATCGAGTCACAACAATCCCTCTTTTTGCACTTTGGTTGGACGGCAATAAGAGAGAGTTTTTCTCTCTTTAATTTCTTTTAATTATCTTTTAGATAATAGGATAATAGGAGATAATTAAGGATTTTATTTGGTTAAAAAGGGATTTTACTATAAGGATATTAAGAAGATAATCAAGGATATTATTATTATCATTTTGATAATAAGATAATATAAGATAATCAAGAAGATTATTTGATTAAAAGGATTAATTAGTATTATTATTTAGATATCATGATAATAGTAGATTAAAGGGATTATTTGATATTATTTGGATTATTGATGGATTTTTGGGATTAATTCAAAATTAATTTGAATTAATTAAAAGGGGTGGACGGCAAGGGTATTTAGAGCCTATAAAAGCATTAGTTGACCCCCTTGTTTTGTTTTTTTCCATTCTTGCTAGTTGCCGAAAATCCCTAACCCCTCTCCCTTTGTGCTCTTTTATTTTCTTTGTTCTCCCAAACCCCTTCAAGCCGAAATTTCTAGCACCTTTCTTTCCCATTATTTTCTTTCTTTCCTTGGCCGAATACACTCTCTTGGAAGTGCTGATTTCTTTTCCTCTTATTAAACTCTCTATTGGCCGAATACAACCTAGTAGTTTGCCGAAACTCCCTTCTTCTATTCTAGTGTACTTTGGCCGAATATTGGAAGGAATATAGATCTCTTCAGATTCTTTGTTATCAATCGGGTGATAAGGTAAGTGATGGCCGAATTTCTATTCCCCCTTTTCATTCTTTTTCTGTCGACTTTTTACAAGGAAAGATGCCGATTTCGGTAATGGCTTCTAAACGGTTAGTAACTGATTCCTTATAGGTACTTAGGGAAGTAAAGCAGTCGACTCACAGCCTGATCTCTAGTGTTCAATTTCGGTAAGTGGTGGTAAGATCAATCTCTTTATTCTAGCAATTCGATTAAAAGCCGAAGGCTATTGTTTTACTTACTAATCAATGATGGCTGACGAGCAGATTCGAGTATCAAGTACGGTGGATAGTAGCAAAGAGTTTAAGGTAAGATCTCGGGTTCACAAGGAACCCCTCCCTAATAAGTTAATTAGGCCGAATAGGCCATAAGACTAATCCATGGATTTGGCCGAATATAGGACAAGTGGATCTGTGGTTACCAACGCTTTCTTTCGGAATTTAGGATTACCATCAATATCAGGTGTGTACATACACACCATATAGCTTATTAACTATGCTAAGAAATGTGAAAGTTAACTTGATTTATGTAGCAATGGCTTGAATACCATAACGGTATAAGTGGTGAATCAGGTAAGTACCTATACATATGATTTCGCTATTTTATGCTTTTGGGAAGCATGTTGTGTTAATGCATATGATGAATATGTGTATGATTGTTGACTGTGTGGGTTGATTGAGTGGAGGGGGCAGAAATATTGTGCCGACGGGCACCAGTGTTTTGGTAACACACTGTGACTACGGTCACCAGAGGTTTGGTACCTCCAGAGGTTTGGCACCTCATAGCGACTTGTCCCTGTGGTTAATACCACCGTGGGTTGGCCCCACTTGAGATATGGGATCGTCTGCCAGTGATTTGGTATCACACGATGGGTTGGCCCCATCAAACGATTTGTGTCTACGGACACCAGTGTTTTGGTAACACATTGTGACTATATGTCACAAGTGGTTTGGCACCACCAGTGGTTTGGTACCACAACGGGGTAGACAGTGGCGTATGGCTGGCTAGGTTGGGACACATGACATTTTGCATATTAATTGTTATATGTTGTGTATGAAAATTGTTTTTAAAACGGGGGAAGGGTTACATACTGAGTCTTGGTGACTCACCTTCTCCTCTATTTTTTTCATGTGATTCATAGACCGCGGATATGGAGCCGGATGGACTCGAGGTGGCCATGCAGTGGACTTTAAATTTAAATGAACTTTATACTTAGTCTTACTATTTTAAATTCGGTTTTATTTTATATTTTGGATTGTAATAAGGCCTCCTAGAATATTTTATTATTTCCATATGTTGAATACTTGCTTTAAACTTTATAATTAATATTAATTAAAATCACATGTTTTCCCAAATTAACTCGAAAATGTTTTAAAATGCCCTCGGGCACGGTTGAAATTTGTTTTATAACTTGACTTAAATATGTTTTTAAAAATAAACACTAAGTATGATTTCACCAGGATAATTAAATACGAAAAGTTTTCAACAAAACTTAATGGGTTTCAAAATGGTTTCAAAAAGGTTTCCTCCGTAACAAACTAGATTCGGCCATAGGGTTTGGGCCGGGTTTGGGTTGTTACAGATGTCTTCGAACTACTTCCTGCAACTTCAGGAATGCTAGATCTGCTATCTTCAATTTGCTTCCTGCAAACTCAGGAATACCAGACTGGTATCTTCAATCTGCTTCCTGCAAACTCAGGAATACCAGACTGATATCTTCAATCTGCTCCACTGCAAACTCAGGGGGTGCCAGATCTGTTATCTTCAATCTGCTTCCTGTAAACTCAGGAACGCCAGAATGGTATCTTCAATCTGTTCCATTGCAAACTCAGGGATGCCAAATTGGTATCTTCAATCTGCTCCACTGCAAACTCAGGGATGCCAAATCTGCTATCTTCAATCTACTTCCGACAAACTCAGGAATACCAGACTGGTATCTTCAATCTGCTTCCTGCAAACTCAGGAATACCAGACTGATATCTTCTATCTGCTCTACTGCAAACTCAGGGATGCCAGATCTGCTATCTTCAATCTGCTTCCTGCAAACTCAGGAACGCCAAACTGGTATTTTCAATCTGCTCCACTACAAACTCAGGGATGCCAGATCGGTATCTTCAATCTGCTCCACTGCAAACTCAGGGATGCCAAATCTGCTATCTTCAATCTGCTTCATGCAAACTCAGGAATGCCAAACTGCTATCTTCAATCTGCTTCCTGCAAACTCAGGAATGCCAGACTGCTATCTTCAATCTGCTTCCTGCAAACTCAGGAATGCCAGACTGGTATCTTCAATCTGCTTCCTGCAAACTCAGGACGCCAGACCGGTATCTTCAATCTGCTCCACTACAAACTCAGGGATGCCAGGCTGTTATCTTCAATCTACTTCCTGCAAACTCAGGAATGCCAGACTGTTATCTTCAATCTGCTTCCTACAAACTCGGGAATGCCAGACTGGTATCTTCAATCTGCTTCCTGCAAACTCAGGAACGCCAGACTGGTATCTTCAATATGCTCCACTGCAAACTCAGGGATGCCAGATCGGTATCTTCAATCTGCTCCACTGCAAACTCAGGGATGCCAGATCTACTATCTTCAATCTGCTTCCTGCAAACTTAGGAATGCCAGACTGCTATCTTCAATCTGCTTCCTGCAAACTCAGGAATGCCAGACTGCTATCTTCAATCTGCTTCCTGCAAACTCAGAAATGCCAGACTGGTATCTTTAATCTGCTTCCTGCAAACTCAAGAACGCCAGACTGGTATCTTCAATCTGCTCTACTGCAAACTCAGGGATGTCAGATCAGTATCTTCAATCTGCTTCCCGCAAACTCAAGAATGCCAGACTGCTATCTTCAATCTGCTTCCTGCAAACTCAGGAATGCCAGACTGGTATCTTCAATCTGCTTCCTACAAACTCAGGAACGCCAGACTGGTATCTTCAATCTGCTCCACTGCAAACTCAGGGATGCCAGATCAGTATCTTCAATCTGCTCCACTGCAAACTCAGGGATGCCAGATCTGCTATCTTCAATCTGCTCTACTGCAAACTCAGGGATGCCAGATCTGCTATCTTCAATCTACTTCCTGCAAACTCAGGAATGCCAGACTGCTATCTTCAAGCTACTTCCTATAAACTCAAGAATGCCAGACTGTTGTCTTCAATCTACTTCTTGCAAACTCAAGAATGCCAGACTGATATCTTCGATCGGCCTTACTACATTGTCCTACAGAGGACATAACCTGTAGAATGAGTATATGCTTATGCCTAGTAATTAGGATGCCCTGATCGAAATGAGTCAGTTGCTCCTATTTGGACATGCTATGATATGCAAAAATGTTATGAGAATGATTCCTATTTCAGGTGTCATCACTCATTTATTCATCAAGGCTTCATCTTCATTCCTCTCGAAGTGTCAATCGTATTCTACTTAAATAATTTGCCCCATGGTAATTTCAGGGCCCACTCCACTTGAACCTTGAGACACAAGGCTTGTACCTCCTTCAAACCATCTCACCATGATTTATAAAATTTGAAACTTTTTAATCCATTCCTATTACAATTTAAGGGTACAGGATCTGTTTCAACTTCAATTCATTCCACTGTAATTCAAAAGTTTTGAATCTTTTCCCATCAATTTGGTCCGTCATACCATTCCCCGAATGTTATGACCTAATGAGAATGCTTTGCAAAATGATCCTCTTTTAGGATTGATATTGCTCAACCCATTATTTTGTCCAATCACCATTTGGACAAAAAATTCAAAGAAATAATCTCAACCTAGACTTTTTCTCAAGTATTTCCAATCCTTACACATGGAAATTTTTAAACAATTGTCCTCTTTCAGTTTCTTGTATTATCTAGAAGCTTCCAGAGTAATATGCGAAACTTCTTTTATGAAAGTATTATTAGTCCATTAATCTTTATTTCAATATAAAATGCTTTGAAAAGATTATAACAATGGACGAGAAAGAAATTAATCAGGAGCATAGCTCGAAACAAATAAGTTAATCAAAGATAACCAAAGCAATAAAAGAAAATTGATTGTGGTGTATCTTGAAAAGAGTAAAGTAATTAAAGATAGCAAATTCAAAATGAGTAAGATAGAAGCTAAGTGCCCCAAATATCGTAGCCTGAGCTTCTCTGTACAAACTTCTTGAGGACCATTTTGAGCTCAATATGTGTTTAGAGGATCCGGAGTACATTGTCAATGCCCCAAGACATAGCATACTTCCTCACTGTTAATTCAGGCATAACAAGACTACCGCATACCCTATCTTTGATCAAAATTTGAGTCGCCCTTTTCGGGTTTTCAGATCAAAACCTCTTTGGTCTCAAAGCGCCCTTTGCGGGTTTTGGCCTTGGCCTCTCCTCTTTTTTTTTTTTTCATGAATTTGAACTCAATGCGCCATTTGTGGATTTTCACCTTGGCATTTCCCCTTTCAAGTAAAATACTTCTTGACTGAACCTAAATTAACCAGATTAGGCAAGTCTTTGGCATCCATCTTGGCTAATATCAATGCTCCTCTAGAACAGGTCTTCTCTACAACATAAGGTCTTTCCCATTTTGGCATCTGCTTTTCTCTGAAATCTTTTTGTAAAAGAAAGATCAGGTTCCCCTCGTGGAATTCTCTAGGATAAATATCTTTTTCGTAAGCTTGCACCATCTGACCACGATAGATAACTTTTAACCTTTTCTTCGATTGGGCAGAAACGCTTCCATTCCATAATGGGTAAGATATTGCCCTAGTGAAGGTTCTGGCCGACATTCGATAAGACAAAGGGTAAATGGTAGCTTCTTATGCCAATTTTTACAAGTCTTGGTCACCTTTCATATTTTTTTATTTTATTTCATTTTATTTTATTTTTTATATTTTTTTCGCAACCTTTGCTGCACTGTGATATGCTGCCTGATCTTTGAACAAACTGTAAACTTTGACTTTGTACAGTTATGCATTATTGAACATGGTCGATTCGGGCATTCTTTACCAGCACTTGATCCCCTTTTTTTTTGAAATTAATGGCATCGACCTTGTAATATTGGCATATGAAGCTACTTCCACCCTCTTAGTGAAGTAAACGACGACCACGACAATGAGTCAATATTGGCTAAAAGCTTTTGACGAGATTGGCTCCATAACATCCATGCCCCACATAAAGAAAAGTCTGTGAAGAAAATGGAAGAGTAACATAAATCTTATCTTCTTCAATTCAGAATTTGCAGTATAACTGATGTGATCCCCTTCCATGGTAGATGCACAGTACCTAATCCTCATGTTTAGCTCATGTCTTAATAGCCCAGGCATGTCTTGATATGATCATGCAAAAACATCTTTGAATTCTCAATGATGTCCCGCCTTATTTCTGTAGTGAACTAAGCTTCGATCTTCACCCTTTTCCTAGGCTCGCAATGTCCATTAACCCTATGTAAGGTAGGATTTGTTTTTCATCCTGTTCTAACATCCTTAACAAATCAGAAGATAGGTTACAATCTCTGTCATCTTCAAAGTCTTGAGATCCCTCTAAACACATATCTTACTCGAAAGGAGACTCTGATTCAATGGCAGTGTTGCTCACATCGTTGATATCTGGAGACCTAGTGTAGGTTCGAAGGAAGATTCCAAAGAATAAATGATTCAAAGAATGATTATTTGTATTATCGTGAATGAATACAAGAATACTTGAAAGAAAATCCAGAGAACAAACAAAAGAAAAAACTAAGAAAAATTGTTTGTACAGTATGAAATGGAAAGAATAAAGGAATATTTGCTCAAAAAGATGCATTTTATTAAAATAAAAATTCTGGACATAAGCCTATTTCACAAAAGGGCTCTTATTGCCTCTAAGCTTAAGGCAACAAGCGTGTTTTGAATATTGCTCTAGATCTGCTCTAAAAATACAAGGATCCCTTCCACAGTTCCATTGTTTAAAATCTTCCCAAGCATGTAAAGGCTTGGAAACTTTTATTCCCTGATTCAGATATGTCATTAGTGTTCAGATTCCCCAATGTTCCCACTAGGTCTTTGATCTGTTCAATTTAGTATCTACCAGGCCTTGCACTAAGGCCATGAGCTCAATGCATTCTTGGATCTCATGCCCCGATCTATTATAGAACTCACGATGTTTACACCCTTAACAGAAACATTGGGTAACGAAATTTCTGCACCAGAGGGACCATCGAATTTTACAATACCCAAACTGACGAATCTTTCAATTATCTTGTTAAAAGCAACGCAATTCTCGATCGAATGTCCTGTGATTCCCCCATGGTATTCACATTGGCCATTTACGTCATATCATTTGGGGTATGGGGGCCGTATTAGCTCTATATAGAAAGGGGATATGACATGTGGGTCAAACAGAATTCGGTACAACTCCCTACATGTGATTGGAATAGGTGAGAACTGAGGTTTCTCTGAGTTCGGTCTTGAATTAAGTTCTTGCCTTGGGGAGACCTGATGGCTGGTAGTTACTGTCCTTGGCTGGCTTACTGTAACCGGCTCTAAATGGCCTTTGTTGTACCCTCTCGTACTATTTTCTTTATTTTCCTTTTTCTTTGGGGCTTTTAAAGTACCCTCTCCTTTTCCTTTTGTTCCTGTCAGTACAACCAGTTTGGCTTGATCATCATTAGGGTTAAAACCTGAACCCATCAGGAAGTTCAATACGGCCAAAGTATCAGTCTGACATTGGGGTCCAATAATAACGGGTACCCCACGCGAATGCGTGTCTAGTTGAGTTGGGACACCTATTGGGGAATAAACGATGTCTTCCACACTGTTGACCACTGGGCCACTTCTTTTTTCAAGTCTTTCGGCTAGTAACTGGGTTAGCTGGCCTATCATATTCCTTTGAAATTCTAGCATTTGTTCTCGCATTTCTTGTCGAATATTGGTCAACTGCCCCTGCATCTATATTTGCATTTGCTCTATTCTCTCCAACCTTTGTTCCATGTTTTCCAGGTTAACTAAAATATTTTTACCTAATTAGGGTCCTTTTGTAAAAGTCTAATACAAATGATGCAATGTAATGCAAATGCATGAATGCAAAAAGGCATCGATTCATATTCAACTTTATTTTAGAAAACTTTATTAAAAAACAAAATCCTTTACATAAAACGGACTATAAATATGCTTTCGCCCTAAGGCCCAAAGTTTTGATTTTCCCTAAGACTCGACTTTAGCTCGTTCGCAGAATTACAGCTTCAGTGGTAGCGAAGAGATCGTCCCAATTCAGCCACTCTAGCTTTTAATCCACTCTTTTCCTTTTGGCTTTCTGCTAACCTCTTTTCTAGGGCTTCGTTTTGCATCTGTATCTCTAGGAATTTCTTCTCCCAATTATCAGCTTTGGCCTTTTCCTCTTGAACCTCATGTTGCCACTGTTCCAAAGTTTTCCCCAATCCAGCATTTTTCGTCGACAGACGCAACTTCTTATATGCTGTCTTTAAGTCATTCAGACCTTCCTCGACCCTTTTCTTAGTTTTTCGGCCTCTGACTTCTGAACATCCACATCTAACCTCAGATACATTTTCTCTTCTTCCAAATTCTCTATTCTCCTTCCGAGCTCTGAATTCCTCCTTTCGAAATCTTGTTTTATAATCTCCAACTCTAATGGAACCACTCGCAAGTACTCTTCAATCGATCGAGCGCCTTCTAGACTTGGCATAGGGATATTGTCGTTGACTCTTCTACTCCACCATCCACTATATTCTAGGGTCGGCATTGGGCTTACATCCACTCTCTTCATGCGATGGGTCTGATTCCAAGCACTAGAGATCTCTACAACCCTCTTCTTGTAGCTATCACATTTATACGAAAACTCATTTTGAGCTAATCCGTGTGTAGCCGGTACAAACTGCCTCGATTTGAATTGCCTTAATACAAGCAAAGGTGCATATCCAATGGCTCCCCAAATTTCAAGTAGAGGGACCCAATCAAAACTCCCACACTGATACAGAACTTCATTAGGAACAATCCAGGGAGCTCTCCACTCAACATCCTCTTCTCGGAGATTTCATAGAAGCGCTATCCAATTTTCTTCAGCTATGTCGTCTCTCATCAGGATAGCCACTATCTTTTTTAATGGAGAATAATTTTTTGAGAAGACCCGATAAGAAACCTTGTCCACTCTCCAGAAGTGACTATGGAACCAAGCCAACAACAACTGTGCACATCCTATAAATCTGCCTTCCCTAACTCTCCTACATGCACTCAATGATCAAAATGTTTCTGCCAAGATCGTAAGAAAGGGTGTGACTTGTTTATCAAGTCGATTGAAAAGATCTGAGACTGCTTCATCCATATATCCTAATGCCCTAGGAAAGATCACTAATCCATATATACTCAAAGCAAATACATCAACTTTCTTTTTCATATCAGGATGCTCTAAAATCAAATCCTTCAAAGCTTTCCATGAGATGCCTTATACTCACCTTTTTATTTGATTCTGGCCGTGACCCACTGTTTACTCATCCCCGTAATATTCATCAGTTTCCTCACAAAAGTTGAAACATTAGGAGCCCTTAAGTAAGCTTTATCAACTTGAATCTTGGAACATCGCAATAAAGCTATATACTCCTCTACCGTAGGCACCAAATCAACTCTTCCGAAAGTAAAGCAACTATACGCAGAGTTCCAATATTGGGAAATGACTCGAAACAGATGTTCATCTACCTTAATGTCCAACAGGTACGACAAATCCCCATAGCTGCAATAGAACAAATGATTGGTCTCGTTACTCCGCTGACCCCATATCTCACTTAATTCCTGAAGATTGTTCTGCGACACACTGATGCGTGTGTAGTCCCATAGCTCTGATTTGTACCCTTCGACTAAGCTATCTCCTTTTCCTAATTGTGTTTGCTCTGACCACCTACGGACGATTGCATTGTCTTCCACTTTATCAAGGAATTCATTCTCCATAACCAGCACTCTAATTTAGAAACTGACCTTGAATTGATACCTTTTTAAAATATGAAATGACAAAAAAAATAAAACACAACCGATTAGTAACATGAAGTAAAATATAAAGTAAATAATCAAACGCATATCTGGGTAATTGCTAAGGTTTTGGTATAGATCTACCTAAGGTAAGCACTTAGGTTTTTTATATGTGGTTTAGCTCTAAAGTTGAGGTACCTAAACCAGCAGATTCCTCGATCCTAACCCATTATAGGCTCATATGGACCAAGTTCAGTTCAGGGGAATACATTTCTCTATGGCTGCACGGAGATGAAAATCTCATGAAGATATAGGTACGGATGTATCCCAAAAGCGGTTCACTATCCTGCACGGAGGTGAAAACCTCACGAAGGAGTAGCTTCTCGCTCCCACTTAAGGGTACGACCACAACGGTCATGCAATGCAATGCAAAGATATTTTATAAAAATAGAACCACATACAATAAAAGGATCATAATTTTTAAACCAGATTTTTAAATTCAGACATAAGGACATGAAATTATCAATTTTATGGCTTGACTCTCTTATTGGTCCCCAGCGAAGTCGCCAAGCTGTCGAAACCATTTTTGAATTTTGGTAAAAACAGGAATCGCTTAAAAAACAAAAACGGGAGTCACCAACAATCCCTTTTTACTTAGGTGTGATTGGATCACCTTATAAGACGTTTTATTTCAAAAACGTTGATTTTTGGCCCACAAAATACCAGAAAACGGGTTCGGGAATCGGTTATGTACGAGAAAGGATTAGCACCCTCGTAACGCCCAAAAATTGGTACCTAATCGATAAAATCATGTCCTAATGTTGAAATTTTAAAATATGATCCTTTTATTAGAAAAATAAGATTTAACTATCTCAAAGAAATAAAATGCTACACCCAACAAGTTAGGATGTATCCTCTCATGACCTTGAAATTAGGCTCACCTTTGTTTATAGAAAATCCTTATTTCAAGGTGCAAAACATTATATCTAATAAGTTAAGATATAACATTTTGAATTTCCGAAATAAGTTTTGATTTTAAAATTTATAGAGTTTAAAAAGGGAGGATACTTGATACCTTAAGTTCCACGAGAAAAATTAAAACCTAGTAAGTTAAGGTATAATTTCTTCGTAGTCCTCAAGTATCATGTATCGCTATTTTTTAATATAAAAAGTGTTTTTATAAAACAATGTTTTGAATAAAATGAAGCATATATATTATAAACATCAATTTCAAATAACAATTATTCACTATTATGAATCATATTAAAAATTTTAGTCGATTAACAAAAAACTATCGTAACATGACAAATGATGTATACAATAAATGGACTATACTAAAACAGTATTAAACAAATAAAGAACGTAAATAAACAAATACAAGTTATAAAATATGCAATACGAATTCAAAAATAAATCTATATGGAAGATAAGAATTAAGAAATAAATATAAAGTACTACAAGCATGATCTCATATAAAAAATGACATATATATGTATTTAATAACATCAAAAAAACAATCTCCAAAATGGTTAATATGTATAAACAATATTTAAACAATACATATAAAACTTAAAGTATATAAGATATAAGAATACTTATAATTTAATAATTTGGTACATAAAAATATAAATATTAATATATGATAAAGAACGATTAAAATTTTGAAATAGAAGTATATATGATACCGTAATCATAAAAAATTAAATATATAACATAACCAATACATATATATTATTTAATAAAAATAAATTTATACTAAATAAATATTAGAAGTAATATGTAATACAATAAAATAAATACAAAAATCTTAAAAATGCATAATATAACTAATATAAGTTATAAAATAATACATACATATATATAAATAATAATATTTGATAAAAATAGTTATTGTCGAAACTATTTTTTATTTTGGGTTTGAAAAAATGGGGATCGACTTTAAAATAAGGAGTCGCCACCAATCTTTTTTGTTTAGGTGTGATCGGATCACCTATAAAATATTTTGGTCTGCGAAATTCGAGAAAACGAGTTCGGGAGTCGGTTACGTGCAAGGAAGGGTTAGCACCCTTGCAAGACCCAAAGTTGGTACCAAATTGATTAATGTTGTCCTAATGTTGAAAACTTGAAAATATTTAGGGTAAAAAATTTAAAAAAATTCATTAAATCGGAATTGAATTTCAAGATTAACTCGTTCAAAGGAATAAAAGTATCATACCCAGCACGTTAGGATATAACACATTTATACTCTGACACCGAGATCATCTTTGATCTTCAAAACATATGAAAAGGGTATTTGGTTATTTAATTGAACGAAAAATCGACACCCAGCACGTTAGAATGTAATTTTCCACTCTTCTAAACACACAAATATTGCCTTATTTTTCAAATACGCAATCTTAAAATTGGTTCAATGTACACTTTTAACGAAAGAAAACATTTTGAAAGAATTTGAATATATTTGAGTTTGAAATATAAAATAATAACTAGTAACACAAGTGATTAAGCATGCCTTAATGTATAATCTCAACATCGCATCATCTGATATAATTATAGAAGGAATTAGCACACGGACATACAACAACAATCACATAATTTAACGGACATATTAATAATCAATATAATTTTACAAGATTCATGACGGTGAACATGCTTTGAAATGCTAATAAAAAACAATATACGTGAAATAATAAAAAAGAAAAACTAATATAAATAATTTATACATGAAAGTAATAATATATAAAGGTTCTTGAAAATAAAAAAAATAAAAAATAAAAAAGGATTTTAAAAGAAATAAAAATACATATATACATAAGTAAATTTTGAAAAAAATCATACATAAACTAATAGAAAATTCATAATAATATAAAATATACATGTGAGAATGTATATAGTTTAATAATTTAATATAATTTATATGAGCATATAAATTAAGCATTATGTCAATTTTTTTTAAAAAAATGAATAACAAATATTAAAACAATGTAAAATTAATAAAGTGTTTCGGGCTTGCCCTGTTTCAATCGAGGTTTGGGAAAAGTTAGATCTATGGCAATATCTTGAGAACTCGAAAATTGATTTTACAGAATGGCTTATCTGGGTGTTTGAAAAAGTTTCATCCTTGCAGTGCAGAATCTTTTGTTGTGCTCTCTGGACTATTTGGGGCGAAAGAAATCGGTGTATTCATGAGAAAACCTGTAGATCTGGAAAGGAAATTGCAGTTTTTGTTCAAGATTATATAATGGAACTAAATGGTTTAACGGCAGAAACTACAAAAGATCGGTTAGATGTCAGAGTTTGGAAACCCCCACCTCGACAGTGTGTTAAGATTAACTTTGACGCGGCTTACGTTGCAAACCTTGGTCAAGCAGCTCTGGGTGTGGTAGCCAGGAATAGTGGAGGATCTATCTTGCTGTCGTGTTCAGTGCTCCAGGAGCATGTTGCATCTGCTTTTGCGGCCGAGGCACTTGCTTGCAGTTTAGCGGCCAGAGTGGGAGTTGATATGCAGTGGAAAGATGTTATAATAGAAGGGGATGCATTAACAGTGATAAAGAAAAGCAGTAAAAATGTTAAAGATAGATCAAATATCGGAGCCTATATCCAGGATATACATCAGTTAAAAGGAAAAATTGGCAACTGCACATTTGAACATGTCCCAAGAACAGTGAATAGTTTAGCCCATCTTTTGGCGACGGAAACGCTGAAGAAAAAGAGAGAAGTTTACCTGATTGCGAGGGTCCCAGGGTATGCTGAGCGCCTGATAGCAAAGGAGATGAAGCATAATCAGAGGGGTCGCGGGTCTGAGACGGTTGATGAAAGGAAAGGTAAAGGGTAAAGAACAGGGAGAAAATAGTTGATGAGAGGGAAGAAGAGGTTGTAGTGGCAGCCTAAACGGCGAAATGAAGGGTAAAGATGAAGGCTGCTTTGGAAACTGGTTCGTCTTGGGAGAGGATAAGATTGATGGCATGATTGACGTGTAGCCAGTTGGCTCATTGGGCAGAGTATGGGGCGTCATTAATGGCTCCAGAAAGTTCTCTTTTTCTGTTTTATTTATTTGAATTTAAACAGTTTTGTTGGTTTTGGACCGGGATAGTTGGTAGCCACATTTCGTTAGTTTACTTTTAATTACTTAGGTTATAAGGCCAACATTTATGGGCCTTCTTTGTTTTGTTTATTTTTTAGGAAATGAATAAAAGCCCAATGTGTTGTCTTTTCAAAAAAACATAAGATTAAAATAAACTCAATTGAAATAAAAACAAATTTAAATGGATAATTAAACAAATAAAATAAAATTTAGGACCCAAATCAAATGCGCCAAAATGAGCAAGGGTTAAAAATGCAATTGAGCCAAATCCCTGCACACATCGCCTTAAGCATGGACCGAATTGGAATAGCACACAAAATACAGAGGTTAATTTAAAAACGAAGAAAATGTATAATGGATCTAATTGAATAGTGGCGCAAAAATAGAAGGTTTAAACGCACAAATATCCCTTTAATACATAAGCGTGCGGATCCTGAGGGTTTTGGATCGGATCGGGTCGAGCAGACGGGTTAAGCACCAAACGGTGCCGTATTAGTGCCTGCAATCAAAGAACAAACGATGCCGTTTGTTTAGAAAGTTATTAAACCCTAAAAAAGATTCGAATAGCAATCTGTCAACTCCCAGGCGCCGAAATAAACTTCTTTCTCCCCATCTCCTTCGTTCTCTCCATAGTAGGGCTCTCAACCGCGCCAATCGCACGCCGTTGCCACCGTGGAACCACTGCGAACAGTGCTCAGAGCCAGGTAAGTCGCCCGTGCCCTCTTTATTTTTATCTCTTGATTTTTATTTGAATAAGGAAAAAAAAACAAGATGCAGAAAGAAGACAGGGAAAAAAACGAAAGAAACAGATTAACAAAGTTTAAAATTCCCTCTCCAAACTCGATTTCATTCTTTTTTCTCTTTTTATTTCATATCCCTGTATTCGTAAAAAAAAAGAAATCGATCCTGAAAGGAAAATAAACAATGATCGTTAAATTTGATGGAAACCCCAAAATAGGAAGAAAGATTACTTTCCGAAAGATATTTTTGAATTATTTTCTTTTATTTCTCTCAGTGCGTATACAGTATGTGTATGTACATCAAAAATGGGGGCCCCTTTACACTGTTAAAAATCGGCTTTATATAGCCGGAACAACCAAAAAAATAAAGAAATATAATCAAAAATTAAAATCCTTTTTTCCCATTTCTGTTATTCTGCTTTGCTGGTTCTTTTCTGTTTTGCTTGTTTCATTGTGCAGGTAAACGTCATGGAGGTTGTTGCTCGCATGCTCGGCTGGCGTAGATGGGAAGCCCGAACTGTTGCGGGGAGCGCGTGACGCGCATGGGAAAGTTGCAGCACCATATGACCCTAGAATCTTCTAGGGTTTCCTAGATGTTTCAGAGTATTTGGGCCACTCGGGCCTGCTCAACTTAGACTAGGTTATTTTGGGGTTTGGTATTGGGCTAGGATTAGGTTTATTGGGTTTGATTATTATTTCTTTGTAATGGACTGTTATTTTTTGGACAATTAATATTTGGTTTTTTATTATGGTTTTATTCTATTTTTGGGTTTTTTTATTTTGGTATTGGGCCCGGGCGAAAATCTGCTCTTACAGTTATAAAGAATATACAAACTTTAAATAAAATTTATCTATTAATACAATAATTATAAAAAAAGTACTTATGTGATATAATTGCATAAATAATATATGTTATGTAATATATAGAAATTTTATAAAATATTAATGATAAAATAATTTAAATGCTATATAAAATATAATATAATAATATGATATACAAAAATAAAATATGATATAATAACTAATAAAAATACAATATATAAATAACACTGAGAAATATAAATAATAATAACTTAATATATACATTATGTTAAAATAATTAAAAAAAATGAAAGCAAAATGAAAAGTAAAAACAATAAAACAGAAAATGGATAAGGATTAAATTAAAATAATTTAAAATAAATTTAAAATACAAAAAAGGATGATATTGAAATGAGTGCTGAAAATGCAAGGACCAACCTCATTTCCAAAACGACGTCATTCTGTTACCAGCCCTTTAATAGCACAAGGGACTAAATTAAAATGTAAACAAACATTTAGGGCCAAAATAAAAATAAAAAAATTTAAATTAAACGGAATTAAAAGTAATGAAATTGCGGGAGGAGTAAAATGACAATTAAACCTTTAAACAAAAACGCGTGTGTCGTAACCATTTTTTTAACAAAACGGAAATCGACTTAAAAAACATGGAGTCGCCACTAATCCTTTTTGTTTAGGTGTGATCGGGTCACCTATAAAAATATTTTTGGTCTGCGAAACTTGAGAACACAGGTTCAGGAGTCGATTACGTGCAAGGAAGGGTTAGCACCCTTGCAACGCCCAAAAATCGATACCAAATTGATTAAAGTTGTCCTAAAGTTGAAAATTTGAAAAGTTTTGAAAATGTTTGAGATATAAATTTTCTAAGAAAAATTAATTAATATTGAATTTGAATCTCAAGATTAGCTTGTTTCAAAGGAAATAAGAATGTCACATCTAGTACGTTAGGACACAACACCTTTACACCCCGACTCCAAGATCATCTTTGATCTTCAAGATATGCAATTAAAGAAGGGTGTTTGATTATCTGGTCGAACAGAAAATTACACCCAGTACGTTAGGGCATAATTTTCCATACTCCCAAACATACAAACATTGCCTTGTTTTGAAAATATGGACAAACTTTGAAAGGGTGCTCGTTTATTTGGTCAAACAAAAAATCACACCCAGCACGATTGGGCATGATTTCTTCGAATTTCCAAACGCACGAATACTACCTTGCTTTGAAACTTTAAATAAGTGATTTGAAAAAAAAGGACTCAAAATGTTTTTATTGAATCATGAGAAACAGTAATATAATACGAAAGAATGATATGCGGATACAACATTTATACAAATGGATGACGAGAATAATGATATGAATATACAATTCAATATAAAATCAATAGTCTCACAATTCTTATTTTGGAAATACCAACATTATTAATTAAGAAATAACGAAAGCTAAAAATATAGCAAATAAAATAAATTACATGCAAAACAAATTTTAGAATGATAACAAATGAATTTAAAATGAGTAATGCGAAGGAAAGAAATTTGGCATGAACAATATACAAAACAATTTAAAAATAGATAAAATGCATAAGAAGATTTTAAAGTATACGTGAAGAAAATATTTAAGTGAACAATATGTAAAATAGATTAAAATAAATAATAAATAAAAGCATGAAAATAATTTAAAATGAATAACATAATAAAATTAAAAAATCAGTAATATACACAAAAGTTTTAGGGAAAAAGTATATAACAGTTTATAATAGTCGACAATCCAAAAATATATACATATAAAGAGAGTTAAAAATGAATAATATAAAACACGTATTGAATAAAAGGTTTTTAATAGGTAATATAAAAGTTTCAAAATAAATAAATGACAAATTTGCGAAAATAAATTGAAATTAAACAAATTTGGAACTAAATCAGAATAAAAATGAAGTTTAAGGTATAAACTATAACAAATAAATAAATGAGGGCTATATTGAAATCAGAGTAAGAATTAAGGGCTAAAATTGCAATAAGTTTAAAAAAAAAGGGTGAACAAGGACCACATCGCCGTGCGCGTAAACTCATAGGGACTAAATGGGTGAATAAACTAGCCCCTGATGCGCAGCGTTTGGTGCCAGGCTAAATTGAAATGTCGCATGAATTCAGGGCAAGATTGAAAATTTAAAAAGATGCAATTAGATGCAATTAAAGAGTGGAACAAAAAGGGAGGGCCCATCGTGCAAATGTCCCATAGAAGGGATATGCACAGTTTCTTGAAGCCCAAAAGGCGCCGTTTGCTATTATTATTAAAATCAAAGTTTTTTGTTTTGAAATCATTTTTCAATACTTCAGAAAAAAAAATCCAAAAAAAACCCCCATTTCTCTCAAACAACGAAAGGGCAGCCCCCTCTCCTTCCCTTTGCGCCTGACGATTGGGCTTCCACCAGCGTTCGTCGGACCACCACCGTACTCGGTGGCTGACAACGCGCGGAGAGGGGATTTTAGGCCTGTTCGAAGCCCTGTTTCGAAGGTTTGACCTTTGGTGCCCGAAAATGGAGGGAAAGGGTCTCCGATGGCCCTCCTCAGGCCGAGTTCCGTCAATAGAGAAGGCGGACTCCGACGCTGCGGCCACGAAGGTTTCGGTAAGGTTCCCCTCCTTTTCTTTCTTTATTATTATTATTATTGGTCAAGATTTTTGTAAATAAATAAAAATGAAAGAAAAGAAAAATGAAAATAGGGATGTAAACCTTCGAATACTTTTTGCTTTTTTATTTCCGATCGTTCGTATTTTCTTTTTTTGAATTCCCCTCCCCCCTTTTACAAGGTTTGCTTCGGTTTCTTATAACCGATTTACAAAAGATTCGTCTTTATTTTTTTTCAATTTTTTTATTATTCTTGTCGTTTTCCCCTCGTTTTTGTGCTGTTGGGCGTGCTTCTTGCAGGTGATGGGCGAGGCGCGCGAAAGTGGTGCTAGTGGCTGGTCAGAAGCGTGTGGATGTTGACCGAGAAGGCAGGGGCGTGCGGGCGATGACCAAAGCACGGGGAGGCGTGCTGGTGGAGAGGCGGCTAGGGTTTCATGCTATTATTTCCCTTTTTTCTGTAATGAGCTGTGATGGATTGGGCTAGTTAGGCTGTAATTAATTTGGGTTTATGGGGTTTGGGTTTAGTTTAGGCTAGATGGGCCCCGGGAAAAAATTGGTTATTATAGCGTGGATCTTATTCGGATTTTCAGGTCAACACGCGGATCTAGCCTTAAAACGACGTCATTTTGGTCATTATCTGGCCACACCAAAACGACATAGTTTCTTAGGCCCATATAAAGTAAAAATTAATAAAAAAAAAACTCATTTTAACAGCCCCTAAAAAAACAGAAACTGAGCTTTAGAAAGCTCTCCCCTTTCCTCTGCTTCCGTCCAGACTCCGGCGTGGGTTCAGGCGATAGGCCATCGCGCGTGCATCCCACGCGCCACCGCCAGCGCCGTCGCATACGGTGGTCGAAGGTCCAAAAGTTTCCTCTTTTCAGCGCGAGTCGAAATGTAGTCTTTTTATGTATTTTTTAAACAGTTTTTTTTATAAAAATGCGTAGATCAAAAAAAATAATAATAAAGAATCACCTCTACTGTTTTTATTATTCTCTGTATGTATCTGTCTCTTTTTTGTGTATTTTTTGTCCCCCCTTTACAGATTATTATAGGGTTTTTATAACCCTCGAAATGAAATATAAAAGGAAAACAAAAATCTTGTCCATATTTTTCTGCTGTTTTTCTTTGTTTGTGCAGGTGGGAAGCAGAGATCTCGTCTGCGCGTTGATGGCGGCACGATCGAATGTGGGCGCGAGACAGGGGCTGCGGCGCAAGGGTTCTCAGAAACCCTAGGTTTCTGCTGGTTCTGCTTAGTCACTGGGCCGTGTAGGTTTAGGCTAGATGTTGGGCTAAGATTGGGTCTGAGGGTTTAGTTTATTTTGGGGCTTGTTATTCGGGTTTGGGTTTTAATTTTGGGTTGTCTGTTGGTGTTGGGTTAGTGGATTATGTAATCTATTTTGGGTATTTGACTTGTAAAATGGACTATAAAACTGGACATTTATTTTATATTTTATTTCTGTTTTGGTTGGTTTCATGGGCCCGGGCAAAATGGCCTTATTACAACTGCAAGATATTAAAGTGTTACATATCTTTAAATCGTAGTAAAAGGGTCGCATTTCTTCAATACTAATTTCAATAACAGTAAAAAAAAAAAAATCAAAGAATTTAATTTGTGAAGAACTTACAGTGGTTCAGTGAATACAAGAAGCTCAATTGTAGGTGGAAGAAGCAATCAAGCAAACCAAAGAAGAAGAGGAAGCAATAACACACTGTTAAAGAAAAATGAACAATACATATTTATCAAATTTCATTTAACAAAATCGGCTCTTGGCTTAGCAAATAATAATGTCTTGAACATTAAAAGAAAAATTAATAATGAACATCTATTCTTGAAATACATCCACCTCCAAAATCCCAGATCACTAAATCTTATGAAAGGTAGGCCGAAGATGGCAGAATCTCATTAAAAGAACAAGTATATAATATACATATGGAAACAATGTTCCTAATCCATGCCAGGTAGACCAATCAGAAATAAATAAAATATGATAACATTTGTTCTTAAACATGTTTAATAATTAGATTCTTTCAATCATGCTTTACCACCAGTCATCAACTTACATTAAAATCATTACTTAATTTAAAAACACGTAAATGTGAATAAATAGTATTTTAAAAAATAACTTATGGTAAAACCAATTTTACATTTTTCTACTACATATTAGTATTAAAAATAACATATATTTCTAACCCTAATTCATTCTTATTTTTCATAATTAATTTGAACCATAATAGGAGAATCAAATTGCATAATAATGCAGTAGTTGTATTTTTTAAATCAAATAGATGACATGTCAAATTATTGGTTTATTGCAAAGTAGGCCATCATCTCCTTGCTGTCTTATTATCCTCAATCTTTTTATTTATATTAGCTTAATTATAAAATATAAATATATCAATACAAAGCACAAAAATATGAAAAATTAGATCCTAATCAGATAAAACTTAAAAATACATATATCGTAATTGTAGATAGTAAGACTTAAACGATCCTCAATAATTCAATGTCTCAGCTTTGCCAACAATGTCAAAGTTTCATTGACAAGCCCTTCAATTGAACAAACTATGAGTAAAATAACAAAAAAAAGTTACAAAATCTTTAGTTGACATCAATTCCGAGTTTGATTCTTGGATCACCAATACCTTTCTTTATCTATAAAAAAAAAATCCTAAGCTACTATTTTCTTATTTAAATTAAATATTGATTAATTATTTGTTAAGAAAAATAATAATTGAATTGGTAGTAAAATATAATAATTACATCAGCCTTAAAAAATTGACATGTGTTTTTTTAAAATTATATATTTTTTAATATTTTACTATATTTTTATAAGGCACTTGTCAACCACTTAATGTTGCGTTTAGTTACGGGTTTTTATTCTCGTATCTTTCTCTATTTATAATTTTAATTGTACAAATGATTTTTTTAAATATAATTTTTTTCATGTTTGTTAATAAAGCATCAATCAACCTTTTTTTAGTATGTACCTTTTTTTTCCAATTCCTTTTTAGTATGTGCTTACATGCATAGAAATTAGAAAGCTTACATTTAAATATTAGAAGACAAAGGTAAACTCAGATTTCAGTTTCTATCCACTAGGGGTGAGCTAAATCCGATTCAATTCAAAAAATTCGATAAAAATTTCAAATTTTGAATTAAATAGTTCGAGTTATTTGAGTTAATCAAGTTATTCGAATCAACTCGAACAAAAATTAAGTTTTTCGATTTAACTCGAATATGAATTATACAATTTGAGTTATCCGAAAATTCGAATAAAAAAGACAAAACTACGTTGTTTTGATAAATGTTTACTTTTTTAAAAGTTAAAATTCAAAATAATTAAGTTAAAAGGCAAAACTACGTCGTTTTGATAGATGTTTACCCATTAAGTTAGGAGGCGAAATCATTATATTGTTCATATAGTTAAATAATCTTGTACTTCGTCTACTAATTAAATAATCGGTCCATCTAATCGCAACAGTAAGTATAAATAATAGGATTCGTTAATTCGACTCGAAATTTTTTGACTCGATTCGATTCGATTCAAAAAAAATTCAAATTGAGTTCGGTTGCTAAAATAGGATTTGTTAACTTGACTAACTCGAAAATTTTTTACTCGATTCGACTCGACTCGATCGAATACTCACCCCTACTACCCACATGAAGTTCAGAAGTTCTACAAAAAACTAGAAACAAACCCCAATTTGAGAAAACAATGAATCAGACATTGTAGCCACTAAAGACTTTGTTCATCTCATCAAGGCAACATCTGTTGTAACACATGTAAAAACGATCCTCAAAATAATCTTAAAAAATAAAAATAAAAATCTGACCTGTTTCAACGTGATTCTCTGGGACCACACTCATTTCCAATTTCCAATTTTCCCATTTCAACGATCAAAATTAGTTTCAGCCTCTAAGACAAAAGAAAACACCACACTACACTGTTTAAGGACTGGAAAAGAAGGGTCAAAGTTCAAACCTCAAAAACCCCTTTCTCTCTTTTGTATTTCTCTGTTGCTTAGTTCCTTGGGTTCTATCATGTGCTGATATTGACCCCATTACTTACATCTCTCAGTTCCTTTGGGCAAGGCTTTTATATATTTTATTTTTTTTTGAAAAGAGGGGTTCTTTGCTGGTTTACCATGGAGGTTTATGCAAAGGCAATGTTGGGTTTACCATGGTGGTTTATGCAAATGATAAAAGGAAGCCTATATATATTCATTATAATCAAATACAAGAATGGCTTTCTTTAGCTTATTACTTGTAACTGGCGCTGAGTATTTGGTTCCACTAATATTTTCCAACTGGAACAAGATGATAACAGGTACAATGCAAGCAGGAGGGCACACTTAAACCTCAAGCGTGCTGAGAAGGCTCGTATTCTGGTAAACAAAATTCCAGGTAACAGAATAACGAGTTCCCCCACAGCATAGGATAGCAATGTCAAATAATATGTGGCTAGATATTCATGCATGAAATGCTGAAAGATAAGGCATTTGAGACATGCAATATAGCGATTAAAAGATGGTGCTCAAGAAATGTGCAGGGTAATGAAACTCTTCCCCTACAAATACATAAATTAGGTGATGATTTTGTAATTTTGATGATCAGAAAAATAGCCTAAGTTTCGATGGGTTGACCTGCAGTGTAGTTATTCCTTTTTTATTTTTTCTTAAAAAAATGGTCATAAACTCACTAACAAATTAAACACAACCAATCTTTTAGCCCACTGAGATAATAAGTGTAACACCCCAAACCCGGCCCACGAGCCTCAACCGGATCTGGTATGTCACGGAGTAAAAATGTTTTGAAAGATTTGGGTTAACAGTGGAAATCTGAAAATATTGTTGAAGTTATAAAACGGTGTTTGCTAAAACTCAGATGGGTTGATTTGATAAACACGAATGAGTTGAAACCCTTTTTCCTTTGAAACCATCTGATCGTTTAAATTTTTAGAACCATCAGAGTTATTGTTAACTTGGTAAGTTTTGTTACCCGATGGTAACATCTTGGAAAACGCGTACGAGTATAAATTAAAAAAAAAACGTTACTTTTAACCGATTTGCTTAACAGTTTATAAGTTCATTCGTAATATAATAGAAATAAAGTAAAAGCATCTACTTAAACCTACGAATAATAATAAGCGGCCATATTACAACCCAATTGAAATTTAGTGAATAATAAACTTTGAACGGTGCGAAACAAAATTTCAAGTCCAAGGAACAAGCATGGCCGCCTCGAGTCCTCTCCGGCTCCATCTCCGCGATATACTCACCTGCAACATGATATGGGAAGGGGTGAGTAAATCCCCAACCCGGAAATGCACCTCATACACAAGATATTAGTAAGACATGCAAATATGCAACCCAAGCTAACCATCCATACTCCTTTTTCTACCCCGTGTGGTCAAAACCACTGGTGGTCAAAACCACTGGTGACCGAAGTCACAAATATACCAAGTGATGGGGCCAACCCATCGTGTGGTCAAAACCACTGATGACCATAGGTCACAGTATCAACATGTGGTCAAAACCACTGGTGGTTAAAACCACTGGTGACCGAAGTCACAAATATCAATATGTGGTCAAAACCACTGGTGGTACCAAACCACTGGGACTTAGTCACAAATTATATCAACGGTGTGGTCAAAACCACTGGTGGTCAAAACTACTGGTGACCGAAGTCACAAATATCAAGTGATGGGGCCAACCCATCGTGTGGTCAAAACCACTGGTGACAGTCCATAGAGATCATCTCCCTCCTCTCATCAATCCCACCATCATCATGCTCACATAACATGTATCATGATCCCATATATCATGCATTTATATAAAGCATAGCATTTAACAGCATATGATGGCCTACACGAACATACATCGTAGATCACGTAATAGGGGACTTACCCGAAATCCAAGCTTATGCCCACAAGGCAAAAGTTTACTACACGAGAGGTTATATAGCAATATAATAGGCAGTCTATGCTAATAAAGTGTGTAAGAGTTTACACACCTGATTTAACGCAAGTCTAAGCGAATCCCGAACTATGGTGTTATATCCTTGACCCTATATTCGGCCAACATCCAAGTTAGTCATAGGCCATATTCGGTTTTACCCACATAAATCCTGAAAGATCTGTCGCTAAATAATAATAATACTCACCCTAAGCAGATTTGGTTTCCAACCAAATCCCGAACCACACACACCACTTGTTATTGGCACCAATACTTGCTCAAGAGAGTGTAGCCGACAAGAGAGAGATGTTGACTATTGGTTTTGAACTCAATGAAAAATTCGGCTCCAACAAAAGATACAATTGGCACCAAAAGAGGGAGATTCGGCCTCAAGGTAAATCGGTTATGACCTTAGAATAGGGAATGAACCATTCGGTTATCATCAAAATAAAAGAAGAACTTGGAAAAGAGGTGTAGGTTCGGCCAAGAACAAGTAGAGGGAGAAGAAGAACACTAATGACCTTGTTGGTCCTTAAAGTTTTGGTCACCAACACAAAGAGGAAGAAGGCTGAAATTAGATGGCTTTAGCACCAAAGAAACGGTACAAAAAGAGAACAAAATTCAGCACACCTCCTAAGCATACTTCAAAGCCGATTGTGAAAGCTCCTAAGGTGTCCTACATTCGGCCATGCTCAAGGTAAAGAAAAGAAAAACCAATCAAGAAAATCGGCCAAGCTTTTGCTACACAAGGCCGACCATGCTTCCTTCCCCATCATGATAATTTCCATCATCAATTACCATAACATTGTTTATTCTTTCTCCCATCACCATTGGAAACAAAACATTATTAATATGTGCCCATCACTAACCCATGCATAAAATAAACTAACTCATACTCCAACAATAAAAACCCATACTTCCCAGCACAAACAAAAATAAACAAAGCAGCATGCCTTCATGCGTGCATGCCCCATGCAGCCACTACCCACGCCTGCATAAACAAAAACAAAACCCCCAGGCGCGCCCCAAAGTCTCGAACCCGAGACCTGAAGAAGACATCTTCCGCCTCCAACCACTCGGCCACTTTTCAATTCATGACATAACCGCGTCACAAATTCTTTTAAGCTATCCTTTGCTGGCTCCCTTTTCTTAACGCTAAAGCAAAAATAAAAACACCCGCGCGCCTCCATCAGGACTCGAACGCCAGACCTCCATGCCGCAGCCCTCAAGCAACGCCCTTAGCCACTCGGCCAAGGCGTCTTGTGTGACATAGACCTGCCACAAAAATATTTAAAGCCTCCCTGACCTTGCTCCCTTTCCAGGCACAAAAATAAAAAACCCAGATGCATCCCGCGCTACTCGAGCCCCTTCCTTCCTGCGTAATCCTCCAAGGCCCTTAAAGCAGCGCCCCAAGCCACTTTACTAATCTGTCTTTCGTGTCCATTAACTCCTAAAATTTTACTTAAGGCCTCCATAGCCCAATTCCCCTTTTAACTTGAAATTTTCACAATTTTTCCAATGCACTCCCTTTTTATCCTAGAGTTTTAAGAACCCCTAAAACATATCCAAACCACTCTTAAGGCCTCCTAACTCATGAATTATGCACGAATGCATAAGCCCTAATCTAGGATGTTACAACTCTACCCCCCTTAAAAATAATTTCGTCCTCGAAATTACCTGGATCAGAAGAGTTGGGGGTATTGCTGCCGCATCACATCCTCGGGTTCCCACGTGGCCTCTTCCGCACTATGGTTCCGCCATAACACCTTTACCAAAGGTACCGACTTCCTCCTCAGAACTTTGACATCTCGGTCTAAAATCTGTACTGGCTCCTCCTCAAAGGACAAGTCCGCGTTCACCTCAATATTCGCGACCGGCACGATGTGTGATGGATCTGATTGATAGCGCCTAAGCATTGACACGTGAAAGACATCATGAATCTGACTTAATTCTGCCAGCAACTCGAGCTGGTAAGCTACTGGTCCCACGCGTTTCAACACTGTGTACGGCCCGGTGAACCTAGGGCTTAGCTTTCCCTTCCGACCAAACCTTAGCACCTTCTTCCAAGGTGATACCTTCAAGAAGACCTTATCACCCACTGCATACTCCACATCCCGACGCTTAAGATCAGCGTATGATTTCTGCCTGTCTGACGCCTCCTTCAGACAAGCCCGAATTACCCTCACCTTATCTTCTGTCTCTGCCACCAACTCTGGACCCAACATCTGACGCTCACTCAATTCTGTCCAACAGGTAGGAGTACGGCATTTCCGACCATACAGCGCCTCATATGGTGCCATCTGAATACTCGCTTGATAACTGTTGTTATAAGCGAATTCTGCCAAGGGTAGGTACTCCTCCCAACTACCACAGAAGTCCAAAACATAACCTCTTAACATATCTTCCAACACCTGGATTACTCTCTCAGATTGTCCATCAGACTGTGGATGAAAAGCCGTGCTGAAATTC
Organism: Gossypium australe; assembly: GCA_005393395.2. Lineage (NCBI taxonomy): Eukaryota > Viridiplantae > Streptophyta > Magnoliopsida > Malvales > Malvaceae > Gossypium > Gossypium australe. The sequence continues at coordinate 33,764,974 of CM016618.1, forward strand.
AACTTCGTACCCAACGACTGATGTAAGGCCTTCCAAAATCTCGACGTGAACCGGGGATCTCTATCTGAGATAATGGACACAGGTAGTCCATGCAACCGCACTATCTCAGCTATATACAGCTTGGCTAACCTTTGAAGCGAGTAGTCAACCCTTACCGGTATGAAATGGGCTGATTTAGTTACCCGATCTACTATCACCATATAGAGTCTTTCTTACTGGGCGTAAGGGGAAGCCCACTCACGAAATCCATCGTGATCCCCTCCCACTTCCACTGTGGGATCTTTACTGGCTGTAACAGCCCTGATGGCAACTGATGCTCAGCCTTAACTTGCTGGCATGTCAGACACTTGTCCACTAACTCGGTTACTTCCCGCTTAAGACCCGGCCACCAAAACTGCTCCCTTAACTCCCGGTACATCTTACTGCCTCCAGGATGCATAGCGTACGGGCTGCTATGCGCTTCTTTAAGGATCCGCTGCCTCAAATCATCATCCTTAGGCATACATATTCTCCCCTGAAAATACAACACTCCATCACTATCCAAGCTAAAACCCTCGGTCTCACCACTCTGTACTTGCAACCTCCGAGTGCTCAAAACTTCATCGGTCAACTGCCTCCCTTTAACTTCATTGATCCAAGATGGTTTCACCCGCAATTCTGCCAGAAGACTACCATCCTCATAGAGACTTAGGTGAGCAAACATTGCTCGCAATTCTACCACCACTTTACGACTCAAAGCATCAGCGACTACGTTAGCCTTGCCCGGATGGTATTCGATAGAGCAATCATAGTCCTTCAGCAACTCAATCCACCTCCGTTGCCTCAGATTTAAATCTTTTTGGGTCAAGAGGTACTTCAGACTCTTGTGATCTGAGTACACCACCGACTTCTCTTCATACAGGTAGTGCCTCCAAATTTTCAAGGCAAAAACCACAGCAGCTAATTCCAAATCGTGAGTCGGATAATTACCTTCGTGAAGCCTCAACTGCCGTGACGCATAAGCGACCACCTTTCCATCTTGCATCAACACACACCCTAAACCAGTATGCGATGCATCACAATATACAGTGAATTCCTTTCCTGACTCAGGCTGAATCAAGACTGGTGCTTCTGTTAAAAACTTCTTGAGTTTGTCGAAGCTCTCTTTCTGCTTTTCCGACCACACGAACGGAACTCCTTTTCTCAGTAACTGGGTCAACGGTGCTGCGATTAAGGAGAAATTTTCCACGAATCTTCTGTAATATCCAGCCAACCCCAGAAAACTTCGGATTTCCGTAACCGACTTTGGTGGTTTCCACTCCAACACTGCCTCGATCTTGCTAGGGTCCACCCTGATCCCCTCAGCTGAAACAACATGTCATAGGAAAGTCATCTCCTTAAGCCAAAACTCACACTTGCTGAATTTGGCGTACAGCTGTTTCTCCCTTAGCACTTACAGAACCACATGAAGGTGTGCGTCATGCTCCTCCTCAGACTTCGAGTACACCAAAATGTCGTCTATAAACACTACGACGAACCGATCCAGATAGGGTTGGAAAACCCGGTTCATCAAGTCCATAAACGCGGTTGGCGCATTCGTCAAACCAAAAGGCATTACCAGAAACTCGTAGTGCCCATACCGAGTACAGAATGCCGTCTTATAGATATCAGCTTCCTTCACCTTCAGCTGATGATACCCCGACCTAAGGTCGATCTTAGAGAAAACCGATGCACCCTTGAGTTGATCAAACAAATCATCAATCCTGGACAAAGGATACCGATTCTTTATTGTCAGCTTGTTCAGCTGTCGATAGTCTATGCACATCCTCATTGTTCCATCCTTCTTCTTGACAAAAAGCACTGGAGCTCCCCAAGGCGATACACTCGATCGGATGAACCCTCTATCCAACAACTCCTAGATCTGAGCCTTCAACTCCACTAATTCTTTCGGCGCCATCCGATACGGAGCTATAGATACTAGCGCGGTTCCGGGTAACAAATCTATACCAAACTCAACCTCACGATCAGGAGGTAGACTCGGGAGTTCCTCTGGAAACACATCAACATACTCTCTTACAGTCTGCACATCCCTAATAGCTGTATCCTTAGCTTCCGAAGCACGGACATGCACGACATATGCCTCGCATCCCTTCCTAACCATCTTTTCTGCCTTCAATGCCGAAACCAGATTAGATAGGTAATCTCTCCTCTTACCTATCATCACTACCTCCTCTCCATTCACGGTCTTTAACACCATGCGCTTAGCTGCGCAATCCAGGCTAGCTTGATACTTTACTAGCCAATCCATCCCGAGAATCAGATCGAACTCCCTAAACGGTAGTTCCATCAAGTCAGCCAAGAACACGACCCCTTGGAGTTCTAGGGGTACATCCCTATAAAGTTTACTTACTTCTACAGAGTGACCTAGAGGGCTTAACACAGTCATCTTCTTAGATGTAAGCTCAAAGTCTAAGTTCAGAGTTTCCACAATGCTACTAGCAATGTATGAGTGAGTCGAGCCAACATCAATCAAGGTGATATAGGGTACTCCAAAGATTAAAAACATACCAGTTATGACGTCCGGTGCGTCGCCCTCCTCTTGACGCCTCGCGGCATAGACCAAACCAGGCTGCCTAGCCTCAGTACCACCGTTACCTCCACTCGATGTCCTACGACCTCTGCCAGCACCATTACCTCCCTTTCCTACACCACGACCTCTCGGCGGCTGCTGATTATCCCTCATATTCAGTGGACGTTCCTGACCCTCAGACCTTAGCCTAGCTGCCTTTTTCGGACAATCCCTAACTCGATGAGTCCTAGATCCACACTCGAAGCATCCTCGATTACCATTCCAACATTCTCCCGCATGAGACTTTCCACACCGAGCACATCGTGGCGGCCATTGAGTATTAGCAGCAGCAGCAGTAGGCCTAGCAGCTTGATCTGACCCACCATACCTTGTCTTCTTCTGCTGATTTCCAGAAAACCCCGAAGATCCCGAGCTCCTCTTGTTCCAGCTCCTATCCTGGTTCCGTCTAAAAGACTGTCTTACTCCTTCAGCAACTTTAGCCTTCTCTACTAGAACAGCGAACTCCCGTTCCTGTTGTGGAGCAATCATCATCCTCAGCTCATCCCGCAGCCCATCCTCGAATCTGACACAACGTTCATACTCAGTACTCACAATACCACGAGCATACCTACTCAAACGGAGAAATTCAGCCTCATACTCTGCCACCGTCTTATTGCCCTGAACCAGGTTCAAGAAAGCCTTCCGCTGCGCATCCACGTAGCTAGCTCCTATATATTTCCTCTGGTAGGCTGCCCTAAAGAATTCCCATGTGAGGTCCTCCGCCATCGCTCCGTCCCTTACGGTGAGCCACCACTGGTATGCCTCATCCCGAAGTAGAGAGATTATACCCTTCAGCTTTTCCTCAGCTGAAAAATCCAGGTCCTCCATGATCCTTTCAGTTGATTCCAGCCAATACTCCGCCGTACTGGGGGCTACACCTGATACACCTCGAAATATCTCCGCCCCATTCGCTCGAAGTCGCTCTGGAACAGATTTCTGAGCTCCTGTACCTCTACCTGCCTCAGCCATCATCTCTAAAACTCGCAGCATGGCCTGCGATACTGACTCGCCCCCTGTCTGATCCTGTTGTCCAACACCAAAAGTTGGGGGTGGTGGTGGAGGTGGTATCTCATTATCAGACCCCTGGCCTGACCTAACGGGTTCTGACACCGCCATCCTGCCTCTACCGCGTCCTCGACGGCCGCGTCCTCTAGAACTCATCTCTTATCGCGCGATCTATCTTAAAAAGTTTTATGAGTTAGTCATTGTTTCACTGATTATTAGCGAAGGAATTTTATGAACGAAGTTCAGAAGTTGTTCTTTCGATCAAACAAGTTTCAAATCTTCTATTCTAATTCAAAGATACACATTCACTTATTCCATCACCCTTTTGTCCAATTCCTATCCCGAGGGTATTTTCGTCATTTGCCCTACAGGGGTATTTTGGTAATAAACCGGGGTAAATAATTCCGAGGCATTTCAAAAGTTGCAAAACTTTGAGGGTTCTTTTTGGAAAATTTGTTCTCCAAATTGGTAGTGTTGCAAAGATTTTGAAAACCAGGGTTATTTTGGTAATTTTGTAAATTAAGGGCAATTTTGTAAATTTCCAAAATCATGGCATTTTTGATTTTTGCAATTTAAGGGTTTTGGGTATGTTCGTAAAATAAGAAAAACTTTGTCGAATTTGGGGGGTAGCTTAGTAATTTTAGAAACCAGGGGCATTTTTGAAATTTTACCGCTAAGGGTATTTTTGTAATTTCCATATATAAAAAATTTTTCAAAAATTTTTGTAAAATAATGCTCACAAGTTTAAGGGAAATTTTTAAAAGTTTAAAACTGGAGTTTTTTATAAAATACGGCTAGTCCCCCTGTCGGGTTTTAGTAATTGGGTTTAGCCCATGAACAAGTCCTCACGGTTAGGGTGAACCGAAGCTACGCATCAGGTAGGATTCCTGCGAAGAGGAGGTGAGTCGCTAGGACTGCTTAAAAACCAGGCTCTTCCGGATCCAATCCTAGACATGCGCACAAGGGTTACCACACCCTAATTCGGCGACTTAGTCATAGGTTTGTTTAATTAGGTAATTAAAATCTTATGCGATTATTGGGGTAAACTAGTCTTAGGGTTCACATACCTTTCATACTATTTATGTTCCATTTCTACCCCTTTACAGATAATAATTCACACAGAGGTTAGAAATACTTACCCGAGCGGATCGGTGCCGGAGACTCGATGCCATGTTGTTCAAATCAAAACCATTTCTATAATATTTCACAAAAGCTTATCAAGAAAACATTTTTGGGCCTTGGGCCCCCCACAGCCGAGTTTTTGAACCTGGCTCTGATACCAATTATGTAACACCCCAAACTCGGCCCACGAGCCTCAACCGGATCTGGTATGTCACGGAGTAAAAATGTTTTGAAAGATTTGGGTTAACAGTGGAAATCTGAAAATATTGTTGAAGTTATAAAACGGTGTTTGCTAAAACTCAGATGGGTTGATTTGATAAACACGAATGAGTTGAAACCCTTTTTCCTTTGAAACCATCTGATCGTTTAAATTTTTAGAACCATCAGAGTTATTGTTAACTAGGTAAGTTTTGTTACCCGATGGTAACATCTTGGAAAACGCGTACGAGTATAAATTAAAAAAAAACGTTACTTTTAACCGATTTGCTTAACAGTTTATAAGTTCATTCGTAATATAATAGAAATAAAGTAAAAGCATCTACTTAAACCTACGAATAATAATAAGCGGCCATATTACAACCCAATCGAAATTTAGTGAATAATAAACTTTAAACGGTGCGAAACAAAATTTCAAGTCCAAGGAACAAGCATGGCCTCCTCGAGTCCTCTCCGGCTCCATCTCCGCGATCTACTCACCTGCAACATGATATGGGAAGGGGTGAGTCACCAAGACTCAGTGTATAAATCCCCAACCTGAAAATGCACCTCATACACAAGATATTAGTAAGACATGCAAATATGCAACCCAAGCTAGCCATCCATACTCCTTTTTCTACCCCGTGTGGTCAAAACCACTGGTGGTCAAAACCACTGGTGACCGAAGTCACAAATATACCAAGTGATGGGGCCAACCCATCGTGTGGTCAAAACCACTGATGACCATAGGTCACAGTATCAACATGTGGTCAAAACCACTGGTGACCGAAGTCACAAATATCAATATGTGGTTAAAACCACTGGTGGTACCAAACCACTGGGACTTAGTCACAAATTATATCAACGGTGTGGTCAAAACCACTGGTGGTCAAAACCACTGGTGACCGAAGTCACAAATATCAAGTGATAGGGCCAACCCATCGTGTGGTCAAAACCACTGGTGACAGTCCATAGAGATCATCTCCCTCCTCTCATCAATCCCACCATCATCATGCTCACATAACATGTATCATGATCCCATATATCATGCATTTATATAAAGCATAGCATTTAACAGCATATGATGGCCTACACGAACATACATCGTAGATCAAGTAATATGGGACTTACCCGAAATCCAAGCTTATGCCCACAAGGCAAATGTTTACTACACGAGAGGTTATATAGCAATATAATAGGCAGTCTATGCTAATAAAGTGTGTAACAGTTTACACACCTGATTTAACGCAAGTATAAGCGAATCCCGAACTATGGTGCTATATCCTTGACCCTATATTCGGCCAACATCCAAGTTAGTCATAGGCCATATTCGGTTTTACCCACATAAATCCCGAAAGATCTGTCGCTAAATAATAATAGTACTCACCCTAAGCAGATTTGGTTTCCAACCAAATCCTGAACCACACACACCACTTGTTATTGGCACCAATACTTGCTCAAGAGAGTGCAGCCGACAAGAGAGAGATGTTGACTATTGGTTTTGAACTCAATGAAAGATTCGGCTCCAACAAAAGATACAATTGGCACCAAAAGAGGGAGATTTGGCCTCAAGGTAAATCGGTTATGACCTTAGAATAGGGAATGAACCATTCGACTATCATCAAAATAAAAGAAGAACTTGGAAAAGAGGTGTAGGTTCGGCCAAGAACAAGTAGAGGGAGAAGAAGAACACTAATGACCTTGTTGGTCCTTGAAGTTTTGGTCACCAACACAAAGAGGAAGAAGGCCGAAATTAGATGGCTTTAGCACCAAAGAAACGGTACAAAAAGAGAACAAAATTCAGCACACCTCCTAAGCATACTTCAAAGCCGATTGTGAAAGCTCCTAAGGTGTCCTACATTCGGCCATGCTCAAGGTAAAGAAAAGAAAAACCAATCAAGAAAATCGGCCAAGCTTTTGCTACACAAGGCCGACCATGCTTCCTTCCCCATCATGATAATTTCCATCATCAATTACCATAACATTGTTTATTCTTTCTCCCATCACCATTGGAAACAAAACATTATTAATATGTGCCCATCACTAACCCATGCATAAAATAAACTAACTCATACTCCAACAATAAAAACCCATACTTCCCAGCACAAACAAAAATAAACAAAGCAGCATGACTTCATACGTGCATGCCCCATGCAGCCACTACCCACGCCTGCATAAACAAAAACAAAACCCCCAGGCGCGCCCCAAAGTCTCGAACCCGAGACCTGAAGAAGACATTTCCCGCCTCCAACCACTCGGCCACTTTTCAATTCATGACATAACCGCGTCACAAATTCTTTTAAGCTATCCTTCACTGGCTCCCTTTTCTTAACGCTAAAGCAAAAATAAAAACACCCACGCGCCTCCATCAGGACTCGAACGCCAGACCTCCATGCCGCAGCCCTCAAGCAACGCCCTTAGCCACTTGGCCAAGGCGTCTTGTGTGACATAGACCTGCCACAAAAATATTTAAAGCCTCCCTGACCTTGCTCCCTTTCCAGGCGCAAAAATAAAAACCCCAGATGCGCCCCGCGCTACTCGAACCCCTTCCTTCCTGCGCAATCCTCCAAGGCCCTTAAAGCAGCGCCCCAAGCCACTTTACTAATCTGTCTTTCGTGTCCATTAACTCCTAAAATTTTACTTAAGGCCTCCATAGCCCAATTCCCCTTTTAACTTGAAATTTTCACAATTTTTCCAATGCACTCCCTTTTTATCCTAGAGTTTTAAGAACCCCTAAAACACATCCAAACCACTCTTAAGGCCTCCTAACTCATGAATTATGCACGAATGCATAACCCCTAATCTACGATGTTACAATAAAAAAGTAATAAAAAGGAAAAAGAAAAAGAAAACAAAGAATACCCTTTTTCTTACAATGCCAAATAGTTGTTAAACTGAGCCAAAAGTTTTCACTTTTTTACATTTTACACATTAGAAATCAGAACCCCATAAATGGATAAACAACTTCTCATCAACAGAGTAGAAATAAATAAATTAATCAAAGCCCAGAATCCTCAGCTATTACTAATCCATTCCTTCTTTCTAAGGAAACATTCAAACTCAAATAAATAGAGATGATTATGAAGAGCGATTCAATTGCGACAAAAAAACTAATGTTTAGGCCTTCTGCTCAGAGTTGAAGATAACACGAAACTATCAGAAGAAACTAACGCATTTATACAGACAAAAACGACAAAATTAAAAATCTGAGAAACAAAAAATCGATAATACAATCTTTAAAGCACCTAAAATCAAACAACGAAATTGAAATAATACCTGCCCTCTACTAACAATGGGGCCAAGCTTGCAACCTTCTTCCAAGGGATCTGAAATTTTAGGAGTTAGTTTAAAATGCAGCACAAGCTATTACAGCAGATCTATCAAGTAACCACATTAAAATATCATGTTACACCCATTAGGACTCAAAAATAAAGAGAGGGCAATAACATAGAAAAATACAGCAATATGGTTTCCCATCACCTACCACATGACCAGTTATCGGACCACAGAGCCAAATAAATGAAGAAAAAGCATGCTCTATTCCAAGTGTCTGCATGAATCAACAAAATATACAGTAATCAGAGAAGCTCAGAGCGTTGAAAAGAAATACAGCCAAGGCTAAAAATAATAATAAATAAAGAGATAGTATTACATAAGCAAGAAGTTGACAAAATATTTTGAGAACTATTTTAAATGCAAATTATTCTTCAAAAAATGACTATAACATTCTTTTAGATGATTCCACAGCTTTGTTATTAAACCCATATTCCTTCAACTGTTGTAATAGGTAGTCAAGGGTGGAGGCTCTGAATTACTATTCAACACCACACCCCAAATACATTTTCACATTTTGGGACCAAAATAGCCTGCTTTTCTTCTTCCAAAAATTCTTCTCAAGATTTCTTCCAACATTTATCCCCGAATCAAGCATCCATTCGCCCTTCATCTTCATCTCTCCAAAGGGTACGTTTTCCTTTTTTATGATAAGCTCCTAAAACAGGATTCTATTTCTCCTTCCTCATAACTTCATAACTCTTCTTGTATGGGAACGACCTTTGAATGTGAAGAACGACATTTGTTGTCTGCGTTTCAAAGTTGAGACCTTTGTTTAGTCTTCTTTTGGCCTGTAGCATGTCACACCTTAGATCCAAGAAGGGAACACCTTAGATTCTACTACCACGAGTTCTTGAACTAAGCCTGTAGCATGTGTTCGTCAGTTTTGTTATATATATATTTTTCTATTTCCAATTAATAACGAGGCAAAGTTTGTTATTTGTTTGACAGGAAAGTATTGCGCCATAATTTTTGGACAGGCTTGCGAAAAGGAGTGAAATTTCAGATCCCTTGGAAGAAGGTTGCAAGCTTGGCCCCATTGTTAGTAGAGGGCAGGTATTATTTCAATTTCATTGTTTGATTTTGGGTGCTTTAAAGATTGTATTTTCGATTTTTTTGTTTCTCAGATTTTTAATTTTGTCGTTTTTGTCTGTGTAAATGCGTTAGTTTCTTCAGATAGTTTCGTGTTATCTTCAACTCTGAGTAGAAGGCCTAAACATCTTGTAATTTATGTTAGTTTAAGTATTTTAATGAAAAATAGTAGGCTAGTGACTATGAATATTTTGAAGTTTGAATTTGGTGCAATGTGTTTACATTTAATGATATTTTTTGTGTTATTGAAGGGTTATCTGTAGGAAATAGAAAAATAAAATCAGCGAGTGCACTTCTTGTTGGTATTCTTGAATTGGTTAGATAGTAGATGCTACAATTCTTTTTCATTATTGTTTAGTCATTACTTTACCTAGTTTTCATGTACTGCAGAAAGAATTATTGGTGTAGTTATAGGTTACGAAAGAGAGATCATGGCGTTGAGAGGCAGATTTTCTTGTATTATCATTTTCTAGAAATCTTTCTTATAATTTGTAGAAATACTTATCATCTTTAACAATATAAATTAAAACATACTAGTTAGAGAAATGGTGAACCAAACTTTTAAATCATTGTAGCGCGCGGAATAAGCCAGGAATGGAATAGCAATTCCATCCAACCAAACATGTTGATATTACTTGTCTCAAATGATAGGTGATGAAACATTCTCGGGTATACAAAATTATAATTAATTCTAAAATATAAATATAAAATTAAATTTGTGACCATTGTTTGAGATACACCACCAATTCTAAATTATTTCCTACATTTCATCTTTTAAATTCAAACATTTAAAAGTTTTGAATATATTATTCAAATAATCAAACTATTTTTTAACCTACTCATTTACATTAAAATAATTAATATCTTTCTTTTTTCTTTTGAATTTAGTTCCTCCAATTAGGTTCATCAATTACTTCAATTACAGATATAGTATGGGTCATACAAATAATATAAATTAATATAGATCCTACTTCAATTTACTTTGGGTTAAGTATTAATTATTTTTTAGTTAAATTATAAAATATACTTTAAATATCTGTATTTTGTGTATGTATTTTTATTTTTAAGAATTCAATCTTTTTATTTTTCGGATTTAAAAAAAAAACTCTTAAAAATCACATCAACATTTTAATCAAAATGAAGTATTTGAGCTAATCAATGACATTATAAAAATTAAACTCCCAAATAATGTCAAAATTTTGAAGAATAAAGATTAAAATTTAAATATTAGTGTAGTATAGAGACTAAAATTGAAGTTTGACTATTGTTACATAATTTTAAATTTGAGTATAGCATAGGGAGTAAATCATTTTTCAATAAATAAAAAATATAGGTAATTTTTTGTCCATTCAATTATTTTAGTGCTACGGGTAGTAGGAGAACTAATATCAACACAAGTAGAATAATGTAGACTAGGTTGAGTAATATCTAATTTTATAAAACAGTTGGAATATTAATTTATCTAATGGAATAGTAGATTAATTGGATACTACACAATATGACGTACAATAACATTATTAGTTGGGTAATTAATTCGTTTCATGTGTCTAAAGACAGTTTAGTTAGTTTATTGGATATTGAAAATGAATTTTGAGCAAGCGTGAATCAAACACCTCATTCAGTATAGATATAGATATCTACATCCTACTCAATCTTAAAAGCAATGCAATTTCTCTATTTTTAATGTTTATATTTATATATTTATATATTATCACTTTGGAACTTTTTAATTAAATTTATTCTTTATTTTTTATAATAGTTAAACTTGATAATTAATCTTTTAAAAAAGGGCGAAATATTATTTTTTAATGAAAATATTAATTAAAATATTGAATATTTAAACATGGTATCCTCCATGCAATCCACATGTACTTTATGTTTTTTTTTTAAAAAATTATGAATTATTTATATTTTTTAAAAATTTTGAAAATTTTATAATTTTATAGTTATTTGTTATATAACATATACGACAAATAATGTCATGTTAACATGAAGTGTACGTAAACCACCACACAAATTGTCACGTCAACATCGTTAAAAAATTAATTTTTTAGCCATCATTTTTGTTAAAAAATGTTTAAGGGTGCAAAAAGCTCTCAAACTTTTTCAAAAAAAGCAATTAAGCCCCCCTTTTTTTTGCACTCATTTGGGTACTTAAACTTTCAAAATGCATCAAAAAGATCCTCAAACCTTTTCAAAAAAAGCAATTAAGTCCCTACCTTTTTTTGCACTCAATTGGGTATTTGAACTTTAAAAAAAAAACAATTAAGCCCCTGCTTTTATTAAAAATTAGAAAAAAATAAAATCAATAAAAGCTATAAATATTATTAAATTTTAATAAAAATTTTAAATATTAGAAATGTATTAAAAATTAGAAAAAAAAAACATAAAAATTGTAAAAAAATAAAAATTTGTAAAATTTTATAAAAATCGTAAAAAAATATAAAATATATAGAAATATAAAATTTTATAAATTCGTAAGAAAATTATACAAAATGTAAAGAAATATAAATTTCACAAAAAAAATTATAAAAATTAGCGTACCAAAAGAAGCATTTTATAATTTTTATATAATTTTTATTAATTTTTATTTTTATTTTATCATTTTTCACAACATGTCACGCTGTGTTGTGACACGTGATGACTTTAATTGAAAAAAAACTAAGGGTCATTAATTTTTTATGATTTTTATAAAATTTTAATAATTTTTTTACAATTTTTATAAAAAAATTCTAATTCTTAATAATTTTTTTTTCTAATTTTTAATAAGAGCAGGGGCTTAATTACTTTTTTGAAAATTTTGAGGGTCTTTTTGATGCATTTTGAAAGTTCAAATGCCCAATTGAGTGATAAAAAAAACAATGGCTTAATTGCTTTTTTTAAGAAGTTTGAAGGCCTTTTTGATACATTTTGAAAGTTCAAATGCTCAATTGAGTGCAAAAAAAAAAATTTAATTTTTTATTTAAAGTTTGAGGGCTTTTTACCCCTTAACCCCAAAAAAAACAAATTGGCTCTTTTACAAAAGTTGGAGTCAAAGGTGAATTTGAATCCCATCCCCCTCCTCCCTAGATAGAAAATCGCTATTTAAATGCCTATAAGATGATCAAATTAAAATTTAATTTACAATAAAATTGTACTTTGACCCCAGAAGAAGAAAGTTATGTTTAATCCCTTAAAAATATGAAAATAATAAATTAATACATTATAAAATTATATTTTAATATCTAAAAAATTATTATTTAATTTCGGCCCTTTCTAAAAATTTTTAGATTTGCCCCTGGTTGGATATAAAATTTAGCAAAAAAAAATAAGGGCCAAATTAATAAAAAAAAATATAAATGTCGAGAGCTAAACTTATTATTATGCCTTTATATATGTTTTTATTTTATGACCAGAAAATTTTTAGCTAATAATTATATTTTAATATTATATTTACTTTATATATAAAATTACATAATAAAGGTAAATATTATATAATTAAAAAAAGAATTAAAAATTATTTTATTTACACCAAATCTCAATCCATTTTATAAATTAAAATTTTGATTTATTTTGCAAGCTTAAAGTTTTTTATTCAAATTTAATCGAAGGGTTAATTGTTTGGTTTGTTATTATAAAACTCGTTAAAATTTAATATAAGACAATATTCAATCATTTTTACTTTTTCATTCTATAATTAAATAAAAAATCATGATGAAATTATTTGAATTATTTTATTTCTTATTTATATTTTATATAAGTATATATTTTTGTTCTATAAGAACGCGGAGTGAATTCTTTACATGGGTACAAACGAATGATAACGGTACGGGGACAAAGGATTTTCAAAGAGTAATATATTTCTAGGGAGATGGTTTTAAAAGAATTCAACAAATGCAAAACAATCTTTAAACATGCCCCAACATATATTTGGCAAGGTTGTGGTAAGAGTTATGGTCGCAACAAGTAGAACAACTAGAAGAAAACTAATCATGTAAGAATTGTTTGTGTAGTTCGGACTTACCTTTACGCTTGTAGAGTCTTGATTAGACAATCAATTCATTAAAATTAACACGGTACAAAAAACTTGATGATTTAAGCCTAATCCCTTTACTTAAGTTGCAACCTCACCTCTGTACATATTAGTTTGGTTCTCACACTTAATTATTTCAATCACCTAGTAAGTTTCTTATAACATATCATTCAAAATGATTAATTCTCTTCTCAAAACAATTCTTCAATGAACACAATTTTCACTATCAATATCTTATTTAATCTGTCTTTACAAGTCGATGAGTTCTTTGTTTAACATGGATGTTTTCCAAGTCATCATTATCCCTTATCACTAATTCAAAGGCACGACTCATCTTTCATTGAAAAATGTCATTCTATCTACTTTATATTTATTCCGAGATAACGACCAAGATTGCAAAATCCGTAGGACTCTTCTTTTCTTTAGCCTTCATAATCTTTGATCATGATACAACTCTCTTGACATTGTATAAATAAGATCACATTTAAAGTTAATAATTGTAAATAGGTATAGACATTTGTCGAATTTCCAAATTATTCCAAGGAAACTAAATAGATTGAATTTGTCCCTTATCACAATTTTTGTCACTGTAGGTGAACAACTTTTCATCTCAAATCTTTTCAAAATCGTTTTATATAAGCTTCATGAGACATAATATCTTTTTAAACCAATCTTTATAAATTTTTGTCCTAATGACATAAAAAATATCACCTGAAGCTTATATCTTAAAGTTAAGTAAGAAAACATTTATTTCATTTAGTAAAGCTGAATTACTACTATAAAAGACTATCATCGTCATATAAGTCCAAAAGTTGAAACGTACCCCATGACCTTATGGCATTTACAAAAATCAACAATACTTTTAGCAAAATCAAATGATGTTAGAATATTGTAAAATTTTATTTACTAATGATGGGATGCTTATTTTATTTCATATATATTGAAAAGTAGCATTTTATTAAGAAAAAACCACAATCTCGATACAAATAACTCCAAAATCTAAAATTGAAGCCCGTAAGTCAATACAAGACATAAACACACCCAGGCAATACAAGCATACTATCACATATCACATATCACAAAACACTATAACACACCCAAAATAAGCATAAGAACTAGCAACTTCAAACAAAGATCCTTAAACACTATAACACCAACTACATTCTTTATTGTTTGCACTTTGCGATGTGCCTACTTACAATTGAATATTCTATAAGTTGCATTACTTACTGAAGTTTCAAAACTCATGTGCCTACTAAGATAATTTGTAACAGCTCAATTTTGGGGCTGGTCGCAACAAGTGGTTTCGGGACCACTAATCTGAGGTTGAAGAAAATTATTTTGATATTATTTTATGTGTTATAGCGTGATTATAAGGTTGCATGGAAATTTTGGTGCTTTAATTTTAATGATTGTATGCTTAATTGTGAAAAAGTACTAAATCGCATAAAAAAGTACTAAATCGCATAAAGTGCGAAAGTTTCATTTTTTCAAGCTAGGAGTGTCTAATAGCTATGGAATATTAAATTAGAGGTCTTTAAAGTGCAAATAGACCACCTTAAGAGTGATGGCTGGCCAAGGGGGGACAAAGACATTAATTTGGTCAAAAATTTGGTGAAATTAGGTGACCAAAAACGAATAAAATAAGACAAAGAAAGAAGATATCATCTTTCACTATTCACCCTTCTTCTTCCACCAAAAATTGAAGAGAAATTAGAGATTTTTGGAGTTCAAACTTTTAGCCAAGCTATTCTCTTGCAAGTAAGTGATTTTAAAGGTCCTTTTTGATAATTTTTGTACTTTTGGAACCCCCAAAGCTTAAGCTAGCTAATGAGGGGACTATTTTGCAAAATGGTTGAAAGTTTAGTGACTTGCCAAGAGAGTGTTCATGTTGTTTGCTGAGTTTTTATGGAAGAAAACGAATGTTAGTGAGTTAAGGAACAACTTTAGGGAAATGTGTTACCATGAAAACATTTGGAACCCCCAAAGCTTAAGCTAGCTAATGAGGGGACTATTTTGCAAAATGGTTGTAATTTTAAGGACTTGCCATGAGAGTGTTCATGAATGTTAGTGAGTTAAGGAACAACTTTTGTGAAAGGTATTACCGTGAAAACACATAAATAGGACCTATTAGTAAAGGTTGAATTTGTGTAATAAATGCATGAAATAATTGGTTTTGTGAGTTGTTATAATAGAAATAAATGTTCAACTAGGCTTGTTTAATGAGAAAATGTGATGAAAAATGATTTACGAGTCTAGGGGCAAAATCATAATTTTGCCAAAGTAGAAGGACAAAATGGTCATTTTTGCCTAAGTAGAAATTTTGATATATCATGAATTATAAAGTGATTGAATGAGTGAATTTTATTATTATAGATTAAGAAGAGCTTAAAAACAACCTTGACCGAGGAAAAGGCAAGGTTACAAACTAAAACGTCAATTAATACATTTTGCACCGAGGTAAGTATATGTGTAAACGATACATCTTTAATACATATGTTGTTACTCATTGGTGCATTGTATAAATGAGATCAATTATGTTTGAGATTGATTGAAATTGATAGATAGTGAATAATTCTCGTATGAATCTCGGAATAGATATGTAAGTGCGGAAAAATATCCGTAACTATTCTTATTGGTGGGCTATGTGCGATACCACCGTAATTATTCTTTTTGGTGGGCTGTGTGTGAAACCACCTTATTTTTTATTCACGATGGGCTGTGTGCGATACCATCGTTTGTATTATCATTTGGTGGGCTATGTGCGTAACCACCGTAAATATTCTTATTGGCCAGCTATGTGCGATACAACCCTATTATGATTAATGGTGGGATGTGTGCGAAACCACCAGGTACTTAATATATTCCGAATGGTTCATCAAGAAATTGTCTATGTAAATGTTTCATGTGGCTTTGTGGTGATGAGTACAGGATATGTGAGCAATATAAATGTTATACGGTTGGAAGGTGGTAAGAGATGAGATGAGTAAGCATGGTTATGAAAATGTGAATTATTCTTGTTTAGTATGAAATGTTATTGACTGATTAGCACATGCTATGATTGTAATAGTCCGATTTAGACCCTAGTCGGAACAGTGGTTTCGGGACCACAAATCTGAGTCAGTAAAATATTTTAATCTTATTTTCCGTGCTTATGATATGTGAATTACTATGTGTGAAATTTCTATGAGTTAATTTGTCCGTCTGTATGCTTAATTTGACAAAAGGATTGAATTGCATTAAATGCAAAATTTGCATGCTACATGCTAAAGTACCTTTGTGATGTGGTTATTAAAAGTGGAGGCCTTATACGGTAATTATGCCAATAATTAGATAGTGGATGGAAATGGTCACAAATAACCTTGTGTGTTTATGTTCTAAATATTTATATGAAAAGTTAGTTTTGTATATTAATAATTGTGTTAATTACAATAAAAACAAAGCTTGAAATTAGCCATTATGTGAGTGTTCATCCACCGAATTTTGCAAGAAAAGATAAGTGGTTTAGCTTGGTTATATTCGGCCATTTCAAGCATAAATTCAAGGTATGTTTTTAATTGGTTTTTGATAATTTCTATGTTTTTGAAATTGTTGCTTCGTATACTTCAAAACCCATGTCTCAATTTTGTGTATTGATGATGTTTATGAAATGTGCCATTAATGAAATGGTGAGCTTTGTGATGATTTTAGGTGTTAAATGAAAGATATGTGCTAAATGAACATGTTTTATTCTTGAAATTTTGATGAATTTAGCTAATTAGGGCTAAATTGTAAAAATAGTATTTTGAAGGATTAAATTGTGAATTTGATGAAATGTTTGGATTTGTATGAGATATATGGGCATTTGGCTAAGCATGGTCAAATGGTGATTTTGTATATTTGATGTTTTGAGAAAAATGGACTAAATTGATAAAATATACAAATGTGAGGGCTAAGTTGTAAATAGCCCTAAATGTGTGTTTTTGGATTGAATTGAATGTGTTGTTAAATAAGAGGGTTAAATTTGAATATGTATAGATCAAGAACCGAAGAAAACGGACTTAGATCGCGGGAAAGCGAAGGTAGTTGAATAAACGAGTCCGAACGAATATCCTAATCCGAGGTAAGTCATTATACAAATAAACGTATTTGTATTGATTTATGTATGTTCATATGACTATTAATATCGATAAATGCTTACGAGATGTTGTGTACATGAATTTCGAGATAAGATCGACACAG
Source organism: Gossypium australe (assembly GCA_005393395.2). Taxonomy (NCBI): domain Eukaryota; kingdom Viridiplantae; phylum Streptophyta; class Magnoliopsida; order Malvales; family Malvaceae; genus Gossypium; species Gossypium australe. Next base: position 33,782,562 of record CM016618.1, read on the forward strand.
TGAAAATGTCCGAGAAGTCCCGTACGAACCTAAAAATAGATAGGATTAGCTATGTCATGACATAGGTGTCTGTTATTCGATATCATGTAAGACCACGTCTGGGATGTTGGCATTGATTTGAGATTTCGTGTAAGACCTCATATGGGACGTTGGCATCGATATGAGTTTTACGTGTAAGACCATGTCTGGGACATCGACATCGTATTGATTTGTGTAAGACCCTATCTAGGACCGTGGCATTGATATCTGATTTCATGTAAGACCACGTCCGGGACGTTGGCATTGTATTATTATTCCGAGCACTCTGAATATCCTATTAGATTCCGAATAGTTCAACGGGAAAATCCGAAATATGAATGATTATGTGATTTGTATATCTGTTTCAGGTACGTTTGGTTGTACACTGAGTGTGTATGGAAGGTAAGTATCTATATGAACTTACAAAGATGAATATGAACAATGAGTTGATGAAATGGTAAGTGAATACATGCTCAAATGAGCTATGTGTATATGTGATATTATGAGATGAAGTTGCTATGAAAATTATAAATGACATTTTATCAAATTGAATATGTGTATTATATGATAAGTTTATTTGTATATGGCTTACTAATCTTTTGAAAGCTTACTTTGTGTGTTTTCTCTATTTTATAGATCGTCAAAGCTACTAAAGGCTCGGGACTGTCGAGGATCGTCATCACACTATCTAAGCTCATTTTGGTATCTTTTGGAAATGTATATAGCTAGATATGGCATGTATAGGCTAGTTATTTGGTATAAGTTTGAGTTATGAACTTAGTCATGTGATGTGGCTAGTTATTTGTTAAAATTATGCATTATGAATATGGTATTTGATTATGGTTTTGGTATGATCTCATGACTATAAAAGGAACAAGTTTATGGTAAGCATATGGATGAAATTTTAAGTATTGATGTTTGATCAAAGAAATGATTATATGAAAGGTAATTATAGATGAATTATGCTTATGAACAAATGTGTTGTAGTTGTGCAATTTGGTATGTTTGAAAATGAGATTGGATGTAAAGCTTTGTTGAGTATTTGGCATGTTTTTGTTTTTCAATTAAGTATGATATGAGTTGGTATATTATGTGTAGGTATGACCCTATTGTGGGTGACATTATGGCCTTGACAATGGCCTGTTTTGCTTACACGGCTATGACACACGGGCGTGCCTAATGGCCGTGGGAAAATGACAGTATCTAGCTAAGTGTGCACAGCCTTGGCACACGGACGTGCCTAGTAGCCGTGAGATTAAGTCAGTATATGGCCTAAGTGTAACAGCCCGATTTTGGGCTTAGTCGGAACAGTGGTTTCGGGACCACAAATCCAATGTTGAGAAATTTATTTTATTTATATTTTTTATGGTCTATAATTTCACGGAATGATTTCGTGAAAATCTCATTCGAAAATTTTGACGTTTAGGCACTCAATTTAGTCAAAAGGACTAAATTGTAAAAAGTGCAAAAGTTGAGTTCTACATGTTAGAGGTGTCCAATTGTTATGAAATTTTAAATTGGAGGTCCTTAAATGATAATTAGGCCATTGGTTAAGTTGGTGGACAAAAATGGACATGGATGGGTATGTTTCAAAAGATTTTTTAAGGGGTATTTTGGTAATTTAGTGAATTAAATGAATTAAAAAAAAAATTTAAATGCCAAATTTGTCCATCTTCAAGCTTAGGCCAAATTTAACATGTGGGAATCCATGGATAGGGTTTTCAAGCTTTCCAAGCTTCATGGTAAGTCCATTCTAGACCCGTTTTTCATGTTCTTTACGTTTTTGGAGTCCTAGTAAATTGATTTAGCTTATTCTAGCAATAATTTAACCTAGGGTTCATATTTGTAAAAATACCCATAGGTGAAATGTATTTATTTTGATGTTTTATGGCAAAATATGAAGCTTAGAATTATGTTAAACAACTTTTACTAAGCGATTTTAAGTGAACGAGTAAAACGACATAATCGGCAAAAATACCTAATGTACATAAGTGCATGTTAGAGCAAGAATTTGATGTTGCCATAGAAGGGAAAAATGATTAGCATGTTATAAAACATAAGAATAAGGGATGAAGTTTAATTTTCGAGCCTAGGGGCAAAATCATAATTATGCAAAAGTTTAGGGGCAAAATTATAATTTTGCCAAAGTTTGAGTTAGGGACTGTTTTGAGTAGTACATTAATTAAATAAGTGAAATGTGATGTCTTAGACCCCGAAAAACGAGATTTGGACCTAGAACGAGAGGAAAATCGAAAATCGAGAAAGTTGGTAAAATGACCGTTTTGGTATTGAGGTAAGTTCATATGTTTAATAAGCATTTAACTATGCATATTTGAATGATAAATTGATATTTTGGTCATAAATACTATAGTATTAAGTTTCAGATATAATGATTAATGTTCGATAATAATTCGTTATTGGAAAGAGAACTTGTATAATTTATATGTTAGACTATATTTTGTATTATGGCTTTGTATGATAACAAGAAAGTATTGACTAGAATAGTTTGATGAGAATAAGTTAAGTTGATGATATGATGAGATTTAGAATGTAAGTATGTAAGTTGAGTAGCATTTTATTATTATGCAATTATTGTTATTAGTAATGTTATTATTGAGTTATGCGACTAACCTTGAGAATTTGAGCAAGTATGTTTCAGCTATGACTTGACAAGGCATTGATATCTCAAAGCCCATGGCTATACCATGGCAATTAAGGAAGAATTGACGGAAAAGTCCATGTTCATAACATGGCATTTAAGGAGGAATTGACGGTTAAGGATACCATGTAAGACCATGTCAAGACATGGCATTGGTAAGGCAAGGATCCCGTGTAAGACCATGTCAAGACATGGCATCGGCATTGATCAAGGACTCCATGCAAGACCACATCAAGATGTGGCATTGGCACTAAGACAAGGATACCATGTAAGACCATGTTTGGAACATGGCATTTGGTAAGATAAGGATATCATGTAAGACCATGCCAAGGCATGGCATTGATAAGTTTTATAAGGCAAGGAAATCATGTAAGACCATGTCAAGACATGGCATTGATGAGTTACTATAAGGCAAAGTGATACGGGCACGCCCGAGGCACCCATCGAATTTTCAAGTCGACAAAGCTCGACGCCAAATTTTTAATTTTTTATTACTTTAAATAAATCGAGTCTTTGAATTTGTTGAAAATTAAATTGCTGAATTTAATTAAATAAATTAAACATCTTAATTTATTTAATTGATTTTCTATAGCAAATTAATTTAACAAATAATTAGTATCATATTAAATATGTTAGATTTATTTCATATGATTAAAATATCTTAGTTGAAACATGTGTTTAATATGTCCTCTAGTGTGCCGAATTTAAGATGTCTATATGACCTTTATTTTGCCGAATTTATAATGGCTAGTTGCTCCCTTTAAATGCTGATATAATGAACTAATGAGTTGTTTTAAATTTGTTGCAGGTTTTCAAGGGATTGGACGGCACTTTAAAATACAAAACATGGGAATTAAAGCACAAAGGATGATGATGGAACAAGTGGCATGTGGGACGGCATTGAAGAGAGCAAAAGAGAATCTTGTTGTTTTCAGGGGGGCTATTAAATAAACTAATACTCTAGCTTCCCAAATCCCACTTCGTACCATCACTTGATTTATTAAAAATAATCAAGCAACTTGGCTTTTAATGACTTGGTGGACGACAAGCAAGGATATGGAGACTTTGGATTTTATGGAGCTAATGGTTGAAATTAAAATATACAAAGCATGATACAAAGGAGCATGGGCCGAATTCTCTCCTAGGCATATGGCTTGGAATAAACAATTAACATGTGAGTGAAGGTCAACCACTTGGACGGCAAAGGTGGAGCAAAAGTCATGAAGTGGTTTCTTTAAAATAACTAGCATGGACGTCACACACTAAGGGAAGCAAGGCATGAATTAAATAATGCATGAAGTAGATGAGAGCTTTTAAAATTCAAAACACATAGTGGGAACTAGAAATTAAAAATGTGCAATTGTAAGGGACGGCAAGATGCATGATAGAGCATGTGGCAATTGAAAATCCTATGGAGTGGAACACTTGTTGGACAACATGAGGTTAAAAGAAGGCATGAGAGATTAAATAATGCAAAGGGAACTTGGTGGAGGAATAAACAAATGAGCAATTGAAAGAGCAGCCAAAAACAAATTGCAAATTCAATTGAATGGAAGCACAAACAATGGGGGTTGTTGGACGGAAAGAGCATGATACAACCTTCATGCCATCTCTTATTTCCATGCGTGGGGATAATCAAAGACACCCATCCATGCCCATGCCCATATGTTCCCAACGTTGACCATGTTCCTTGCCATACTTTTATTTCCACAAGATCAACCAACGGCACGAGCTTATGGGAGTTGAATTAAATTGTTTAATATTTGGACAGCACAAATACATGCCCATGTTTTTATAAGCTTGGACGGCAGGGATTAAAATAAACAAGAGCATGAGTTTGTGAGTGGAGCATCAACAAGTGAGAAAATGGAAAAATCATGTCCATGAATTAAGGGGTGGACGGCAACATGGAAGCTTGAATTTTAATCCCTCCAAATTTGTTTTGAACATTCGGCTATCTAATTTTTTAGGGCTATAAATATTTAGCTATTTTCATTTGTAAGGACAGAATTTTATGAATGAAAATTTTATGAACTTTGTTCATTTTTAGTGAGTTTATCTCCTCTTTGTTTTCGTACAAGTTTCGATAGACTTATCAAGCTTGCTTGTGGCGTCTTCGGCTTGTTTGAACTTATCACCAAATTTCATTTGGTGTGGCGTTCATCAACCTATCTTCATCCATCCACCTTAACGATATAAGAAACGGGGTGACACTGTTATATAGTGTTGAATCTTTCTTGAAGTTAAGTTCGTATTTCCATTTCCATCATCGATTCCATTCATCCACCTTAAACAATATAGAACCCGGGGCGACACTCTTTAGTGTTGAATCGCTTCTCGTTTAAGTTCGTTTATCCATCTCCATCCAATTATCCTTTTATGTACTTTATATCTTATTTTATCAAAACCGAACCAAATCCTATTTTTATTTATTTAAGCTTCCGCAAACTCATTTATATTTTCCGATTATCTTCCAAAGGCTTGATTCCTCCTCGTAGACGATTGGGCAACCCGCATACGTTTCGACTCACCCCGAGCCGGCCCGTATCACAAAGGTCCCATGTAAGACCATGCCAAGGCATGGCATTGGTGAGTTCATAAGGCAAGGATACCACGTAAGACCATGTCAAGACATGGCAATGGTAAGTTCAAAAAGGAAAAGGTTCTCGAGTAGTCCAAAGAGTAAGTCAAAGAAATGACAAGGTGAGAACATGAAGAAAGAGTACAGGTATGAGTAGAGGTATGCATTTAAGGCTTATTTAATATTGAGATTGTAAATAATTGAGATTATCAAGTATTAAGTAAGTGATGAGTTTTCAGTTATGCTTGTGACACTTTATGACATGATTGGCAATATGCCTATATTATGAAAGAGTACTCATGTGTTAAGTGAGAATGTTGCAGGTATGTAAGCAAGCTATTAAGTAAGGTGCTCTTTGTATTCTGAGCCTTTGGTAAGGTTACCGATGAGTTCACGGGGAAAATCGATTAAGTGAAATTATGTGTGGCTTGTAGTGATAAGTGTAGGTATATGCATGTGTAATGTATGAGCAATATGCTCGATATGTAATTGGAAATTGGAAAGATTGTTATAGGTAAGTAATGAATACAACTAAAGTGAGTGAGAGCAAAAATTTACAAATAAAACTGTTTTGGACAGCAGTAATTACGTGATTTTGGAAAATCACAAAAAATAGTAGAAATTGAATTATAAGTTGGATGAGGTATTTATTTAAAGCTTACTGAGTCTATTTTCATATAAAAGAAACAGAGAAAAGAAAGGATTTGTATAATTTGAGATATTTAAATTTTTGTGAGACTGGTTTAGAATGACTACGCGATCCCCTGTTCTGTCTTGAAAAAATCATTAAAAATTGTACAAAAATAATTATGTGATATAATTTTTATTCCTGAAATTCTGAATGAGCCTAGTTTCAAATAAACTAAACAATAAGGTCATCTGAATTCTGTACAAGGAGATAATTGATTCGTAGTGAAGAGAGGTCAGAATAGTCAAACAGTGAAACAAGGGAAATTTTAATGAATAAACTGTACTAATTGGCAAGACCAAAAATTCTAGAAATTTTATGGTATGAAGATATCTGAGTCTAGTTTCAGAGAAAATTAGCAGTTTGTAATTTGGAGCTCTGTAGTTCAAGAAATAAATGATTTAGTGACAGCGATTCAAGTAGACAGATTAATGTGAACATGAGTAATAAAGTATAAGCATATGATTTAATGATTGTATCAATTAGAGAACTTGTTGTGAGGATTTGTCTCGTTGAGGCTTTGGTAAGGCTACAAATGAGTAAGTTGATAAAGTAAGAACTTAGCATTATTTATGCAAGTTATGACAGCTTAGTAGTAAGCTAAATTCATTGCTAATGCTTATTATTTTTACATGTGAACTTACTAAGCTTTATAAGCTTACCCCCTTTTCTTTCCCATGTTTCAGAGTCCTATTAAACAAGCTCGGGCTGAAGGTCGTCGGAGATCGCTTCACACTATCAAGCTATCTATGGGTATCTTTATTTATAAATGATTTAAATTATGGCATGTATAGGGGCTTGACTAAGTCATTTTGTATATGTGTTAATTAATTTGATTAAACATATTGCTTCATAACGGTAATAAGGATTATTCTGTATTTAGCCACGAGTTGTAGCTCATATTGGTCATGGAGTTATAATGCTTGTGTATGCATGTGTTTGTTAAAGTTTAAATTATAAGTGAAATTTTGTGGCTCGGGATTTGGTAGAATGTATTGTTAAGTCTGGTAATGCCTCATACTCGGTTCCGACGTAGTATACGGGTAAGGGGTGTTACACTAAGAGCACACGACCATGGTACACGGGCGTGCCTAGTGGTCTTGTGGTAAAGTCAGTATACACACATTGTTTTAGCACGGCCAAGACACATGGGCGTGTCTGGTGTTCGTGGAAGACACACGGCCTGCCCGCACGAGCGTGTGGCCTTCATAACTTTGAAAAGTTTTAAATTTCTGAGAATTTTCGTATGTGTTAGGTTTGGTCCCGGCCCTAATCTAAAGCATAACTTAGGTCTCGTTGACCTATATTAGGGACACTTTGATTTCGATTGATGAATGGTTGATTGAAATGTTTGTAAAAGTTTCTGATCTGTCCGGTAATGCCTTTAACCCTAATCCGGCCACAGATATAGGATAGGGGTGTTACAATGATGCTTATTGTTTACATGTAAACTTACTAAGCTTAAAGCTTACTCCCTTTCGTTTCCCTTATTTTATAGTGTCAAAGAGCCGGCTCGGGATACGAAGATAATTTGAAGATCACCCACACTATCAGCTCATCTCAGTATATCTAGACTTAGCATTTTGTGTATGGCATGTATAAGGGCTAGGCTTAGTGATATGTCTTGATATTTTGGCCAAGTGTGTTGGCTTCTTAAAAGAAGAACCTTTGTAAATAGCCATAGTTGATGGCTTATTGTTATTAATATATGAAAAGATGAGATTATTCATGAATGTGTATGATACATGATTGAGTTACTTGGTAAATGGTTGAATGTGATTGATGTTGTATGAGTTAGGGTGATAAAAAGAGCTTGGCAAATAGCCTTGTTCCTGTCCACACGGGTAGGCACACGGGAGTGTGTCTAGGCCGTGTGTGACGCACGGTCAGTCCCATGGGTGTGTGACCAGGCCGTGTGTCCCCTGCATGTTAGTGTTGCAAGTCAGTGTCGACCACGGGCTAGACACACGGGCGTGTGCTTAGGCCGTGTGCCCTTTATTTGGTTACTAACGTCACAAACAGAATATCTAGGTTTTCACACACGGGTGATGACACGGGCGTGTCTAGGTCGTGTGGAGGACATGGGCCAAAGACACGGGCGTGTGTCCGGCCGTGTGAAAACCCCTGTAGGTTCGAAAAGAAAATAAATTCCACACGGGCTGGGGACATGGGCGTGTGTGACCACACGGCCTGCCCCCACGGGCGTGTCCCATTTCACACGGGCGTGTGGCCCTGTTTAAGGCAAAATTTTTCTAAGTTTACAAAAGTTCCCGGGTTGATTCTGAGACCCACTGTTTGCATGTTTAAGGCCTCGTAGGCCTATAATGGGAATGTTTTGAATGGGAGTGGAAAGTTTTAAGTTGGAATGAAATCTTATAGCCTAAAGTTGTATGTTCAAGTGAGTTAAGTTCGGTAATGCCTCATACTCGATTCCGGCGTCGAATACGAGTAAGGGGTGTTACATAATTTATTCTTTACTCCCAAGTGTACCTATTGCACTTTTAACATGTATATATGATTATTAGTATGTTTTGGATTTTCTTTTAAAGTTAGGTTGTTTATATAGAATAGTTGTGATGTCGACACTTGTAATTAAGGCTTATTAATATATAATACTTGTGATGTTAACAAATATTAGTTTATGGTTAATTACAAGCTAATGGAGTTGTGTATAATCATGTTTCATTATGGTGAGGCATTTTTGGTAAGGGTCGAAATTTAGTAAATGATAGTGAGGGTCGAAATTTAGTAAATGATAGTAAGGTTGTCGAAGAAATTTAGATGAGGCCCTAATTTATTGAGTAGTTTTGAGTTGTTAAGCATATGCAAGGATATTGGGTATCACAACATATCTAATCAATTTTATTTAATACTTGGTAGACATCAATGGGAAGGGTTATTGTCATTCTATGGTGACCGAAAAACCTTGAACATGATGAGATATATGGTAGATCATGGTGTTCTAATGCTTATGTAGAACATGGGATAAATGTGCCTGAATTTTTTTTATACACATTTAAGTAAATGCGTTGGGATTGATTCTCTTGGGGTAGATGTCTAGGATGTTAGGATTAAGTCTGTGAGGGGAGAGGTAGCAAGGTAGAGTCTGTGAGGGCCCAAGATGAGGCTATAGGGGCTGAGTCATTAAGGGATGAGGTAGAAAGGGAAGAGCATGAGAACGATGAGGTAGATTCTACGAGGGCCCAAGCTAAGGCCCATGCTGAGGCAGTTGCTCTTGAGACTGTTGGGGAGGATGAGCTATCTGATGAAATCAAGTAGTTTGATAATATGGGAATATAGGTAGTGATTAGAGAGAAAATATTTGATGGTTGTACCAGGAGAAAGAGTTGGTATCCATCGTATGATCCTACCAAAACAAGCCCTTACATTGAGATAAATATATTATTTGAGCTCGATCAAAACTAACAGGGCGATTGTTTGGGCTAAGAATAAACCGAAGATAGTCAGAGGAAAATGTGAAGAAAAATAGTCCTTTAGTGATTTATGGGACATATGATAAACAAGTGAAATCTTTTCAAGTGAAGACTTTCAAAGATGTTTACAATTGCAACAAGGTGTTTCAAAAACAGGGTTGATAACGTGGACCGTAGCCTGCAACAAAGAGAAGTTGCTCGACAGTTGCTCAGGTACCACCTTAAACATGCCCAAAATTGTATGAAACAGTATGCAGATAAGAGGAGAAATGAGAGAAATTTCCTAGTAGGTGATTGGGTGTATTTGAAACTTCAACCTTGTAGGCAGCATTCCTTGAGGAAAGGGTCAGGAATCAAAAGCTCTCTCCTAACTTTTATGGGCTATTTCCGATTAATGTAAGGTGGGTGATGTAGCCTATACCTTGCAATTGCCCCTTGGCTCGAAGATCCACCCAACTTTCCACGTTTCCCAGCTCAAACGCCATGTTGGTCATCAACCTGTCACTACCACATTGCCACCCACTGGACCTGAAGGTATGTTGTTAAAGGAGCCATCTCAACCAGGCAGTTACTGAGGTCTTGGTCGAGTGGGCGAACTCGTTTCCAGAAGATGCCATTTGGGAGGTTCTGTCTCTCCTGAAGCAACACTATCCAACCTGTGATACTTGAGGTCAATGATCCTTTGATTAAGGGAGTATTGTTAAGGGATGATTTAATAAGCTTAAAATGGATTTTAAATTTCTGTTTATTTTTTCATGAAACGTAACGTTTAGAGTGGGGATTTAATGAAATGAATCATTTTGATCCGTCGTCAGTACAAAACACTGTTTTACTTAACCTTGTAATCGTTTCTTTTCTTTTGTTCCACGTGGCAATACTTCTTCCCCAATATAACAGAAGCAGAGGGAAGGAGGAAGGCATGTTTTCAATCATCGATCTAATCAGTGAAATTCATCTCTTCTTTCTCTTCTCTATTCTTCCTTGTTTTTCTTTTCCAGAAATTATCCCACAATAGAGCTACGAAATCTTAAATGAGGCCCCCAAAAGGGTTTATTAAAACGGGAGGAGGGCATAAAAAAACCAAGTAGGAAAAGGGAGAGGGACGACCAACCAGCAACAGCAAAAGCAAACAAAAAAAGAGGGAGCTTTGAGTGGTGCTTAGGGTTTTTGGAAAGAAACCTACTTCCACCTCATTGGTCTTTTACAAGTTAGTGTTTTGATAATTCCCATCTACAATCTGGATGATCTTAATTGATGATATCATGGGACATGTTGGTTATAGACAAGTCCCTTTATCTGTGCAATGTCACCTACTGTCTCCTTTTAGTTACCAAAAGGAATTGAAGGCTAGAGAATATGATAATGTAAATTGAAGATTTTGTAAAAAGTTGAAATTGATCTTATATAGTGAAATACGAGATTGAAAAGGTGAAGATTTGGTGTATAAAGCGAGAGAGACAGAGAGGGTAACGGTAAATTTTATTACTATTGATGGTTTTTTTTGGTTCAAATAAAAAAAAATTAGCATAATTTTTAGTTTTAATTGTTGGATTCCAACTGTAGTTGTTTTTTTTATTGTTTGGGTCAAACGATATAAAAACTTAATGACCTTAAATTTTTTTTTATAATTTGGATCTAACGATTATAATTTAAAAGAAAAAAAAAAGAACAGAAGTAAAGTGGACTATGCAGTCCACATGGCGCATTTTAGAGTTATTCAGATCACAGTCACTAAAGTTGTGCTATTTAACTAAATAAAACTGATTTTTTTTTCTAATTTCTTTTTTTTAAAAAAATTGATATTGGAAAAACACCACTTCATGTACAATATTCTATTATTATTATTATCTTTCTTTAACATAACTATTTTTAGAAGAAGAGGAAAACACCATTTTTTTTAAGGAAAAAATTTATTTATTATTTAAATATATATTTATAGATCCATGATAGATGTGCTTTTTTAAAGGTAATAGATGTTATTGTAAGCATATTAATTCAAAGATATATGATTATATATTTATTTCTTAGAAATATCAAATAATATGAGGAAATTGTAGAGAAAGCACAGCCATAAACTCTCTTTTAATAAAAAAATAAAGAAAATTTTTCATTATTTTTGGTGCTTCTTAAGCTTTCAAAAATAAGTTTTGACATCAGAAATCAATTTATTTTTCTATACTTATAAAATTTGTTATATCCATCCCAAAAAATTGTTAATAAATTTAACAAAAATTGATATAAGGCAAAAAAATTTATCTGACAGCTTTTATAATTTTTGCTACTCTCAAATTTTTTAATGTCCCTCATATTTTCTTTATACTTCTTTAGGATTTTTGTAATCTTTTATAATTTTTGGTACTATTTTTTGTACTCTCATAATTTTTTATATCATTAGAAATGAATTTTTTTATATATACTAATAAATTAAATATATAAAACAAATGTTTGTAAAACCAACTAATATTTGATACTCATAATTTTTGTATGCTTTCCAAATTATGTTTTTGGCATGATAAATTAATATTTGGAATAAAAAATTATTTTTTTCGAATATTAAGAAATTTTGTTAGTAGGATGAACCGATATTTGATATCTAAAAATTATTATTTTTACATACTAAGAAATTTATTTATGTGTGAGGATAAACTTATATGCAGGAGCAAAGTTAGAATTTTTTTTTAAAGGGACAAAATTAAATTGTATACTTTTATGATAGTAGAAATATATTTTGTCATTTTAATAGCCCATATCTTTATAATTTTTAAGAAATTAAACTAAAATTTTATCATTTTGAGGACTAAAATATAATTTTACTATTACATAAATAAAATCTGAGGTAGGTTGGGCCCTGCGCAGAGCCGACCCTGGGCACCCAACCTAAAAAACCCAATCCTTAAATCTAATCTAAACCCAACTCAACCCAATCCAACCCAATTCTACACTAAAACTAAAACTAAAAATAAAATTAAACCCAACTCTAACTAAGTTAGTAAATAGTAAGTAACAGACCTCACGATAGAAAAAAAAAATTCATAACCTTCTTCAAGACTTCAACTTCAAATCCCTAATAGAAAACTCTCAAAATTTTTGACAGTATTTTTATACGAGATTCCATTTTGTACCCTCCAGATCGACAACGAGCTAGCTAGATATTGGAGTTTAACTTCTGCCCTTAAGGAAGCTAATGAGAATTGAGAAGAACTGAAGAAACAAAGTCTTCAAGAGAAACTCCAGTCACTAATTCAGGTAATGTTTTTTTTCTAATTAAAATTAGGTTATTTTTGAGTTTAAAAATTATGTTATTTTAGCAAACTAACCAATTTTGGGTTTTTGAATATAGGCTGAATTTGGGTAGAGAAAAAAAAAGGGGGTTTGAAGTGAAAGGGAAACTGGGAATATATTTATTAATTGGGGGGTAGTGACTTGAGTGAAAAGGTAAAAGGGATATTGCTGAAATTTTAGAAACTTGGAGTAATAATCCAATTTATATACTACTGTTTTTCCTGATTTAGAAAATAAGGGAAAGGAAAAAGAAGAATAAACTTTCTAAAATAGTTGGATCAAGTGATCAACAATTGAAACAAAGTTTTTCTGAATCCTTAATGTAGTAACATTGTTTAGTAATTTTATATGTAGTTGTAGAGAGCAAGGACCCATTTTGTACCCTCCAGATTTTTCATTGAATGTTGATATATAGGCAAACTGATGATGTGTTAACCTGTCAAGTTATTTTCTTTTTAAATTTGGTGTTTAAAGGTTAATGAAGCAGCTCATGTACACATAAAATAAAAGATGTATATATTATTCATTGTGTGTGTATTTTTTATTCTTAACGCCATAAATTATGCTTATGCAAACAATTCACCTAGTTATATCAATAAACAGTTTAATGTTTAATGTCTAATAAAATAATATCATTTTGGTCTTACCACTAGGATGATTTTTATATGCGGGTTTATTTAGAAAATGAAGTGCAAGGTTATTCTTGGTGGTAATTATGTATTATTATTAGGTAAATTGGTAATGGAATTTAAAAATTTCATAAGCAAAAGCTATAATGTGTTTTTTTAATTAATTTTGATTTTTTTCTTTTGAAGATTTCGATTTTTTGAATGGGAAAAATTGGGATTTTTTGTTTGAAAATATCTAATTGGGAATTGGGAATTTTCCCTTATAAAAATTGACGATTTGATCTAGTTTTCCGTAGTTTGGTTGTGATTATTTGTTTTTGGCTTTGTTTAATTAGTCAATTTTATTGGCAGGAACCTTGGCTCATCATTGCAAATTAAGAACGCTAAGGATTAAGCTGATTATTTGTTCAATTCTACAGCCCTACAGGTGCCATTGTTCTAACCTATATTAGTTTTATTAGCTATTAGTTATATTGCTAAATAATGTTGCCTAAATATTTGTCTGGAAGTGAGAAAAGAAAGAAACGAAAACAAAGAGATGAGTTAGTAGAATCACAAAGGGGATCTCTTGATAGATTTTTTAAGATAAAAATAGGAGAGACTTCTGAAGGAGTGGAAGTAGACAATGTGGACCAATCTAATGAAAATTTAAATGATAATGCTATTAATTTGGATGATCTGAATTATGACTATGACTGTGCCAATGTGGTTGAACTTGATCCAAATGAATATAATAATTTTCCAAATCATATCAGTGAGGTATTTGCTACTGTGAATGACCCTAATGATGTACAAAATGAGTCAAATGTTGAAGATGTTAGGGATGATCCGCATTTTATTCCTCCTTTAGACATTTACGATCCTAGAAATTGGGGTATACTTGATAACAAGTCTAGATATATTTTAGTTGAAAAGAGGCCTTTAAGGGAATTGAATCTTAAATTTCCCTTAGATGGTAATTCTAGGCATTTCTCGTATGCTTATTTTCTAGAAAGTTGATTAATGGAGAGACTAGCGATAGAAAATGGTTAGTTTACTCTAAACATGTAGATAAAGTTTTTTTTTTGTTGTTGTAAGTTATTCACAAAACTAAATAGAAAGAGTTACTTGGCCACTGGTGGTGTGAATGATTGGAAACACTTGAGTGAAAAACTCAAAGAACATGAGAATAGTTTTGACCATATGACTAACATGAATGTTTGGACTGAATTAAGAGTGAGATTGAAGACTAATCAGACTCTTGATAAAGACTTGCAACAAGGAATCTCAAAAGAGAGAGAACGTTTGAGACATGTTTTCTTGAGAATATTTGCTATAGTTAAATGTCTTGGTAAGAATAATTTAGCTTTTCGAGGATCAAATAAGAAACTTTATGAGGAGAATAATGGTAATTTTTTGAGCCTAATTGAAATGATTGCTGAATTTGATTTGTCAATGCAAGACCATATTAGACGCATTCAAAATGAAGAAATGCATTATCATTATCTTGGTCACAAAATTCAAAATGAGCTAATTTCTATATTGTCCCATAGTGTTAGAAGTTCTATTTTGAAAATCATTCAAGAGGCAAAATATTTCTCTGTTATTCTTGATTGTACCCCTGATGTGAGCCATCAAGAACAAATGACTTTAATAATACGATGCGTTAATATGTCAAGTGACAAAGTAAAAATAGAAGAATACTTTTTAGAGTTCTTGAAAATGGATGATACATCTGGGACGGGGCTTTATAATGAGTTATTAAATGCGTTAAAATCTCTTGAGCTTAATGTTGATAATGTGAGAGGCCAAGGATATGATAATGGTTCTAATATGAAAGGAAAACATCAAGGTGTTCAAAGGAGACTACTTGAATTAAATCCAAGAGCTTTGTATATGTCGTGTGCTTGTCATAGTCTTAATCTCACCTTTCTGATATGGCACATTCTTGTACAAAAGCTATTTCATTTTTCGGTATTGTGCAACGTATATATACATTGTTCGCAAGTTCTACCAAAAGGTGGACAATTTTGCGTGATAATGTTTTAGAAACTGTGAAATCTCTATCGAATACTCGATGGGAAAGTCGAATTAAAAGTGTTAAAGCTATTAGATTTCATGCTTCCAAGATAATATTAGCTTTGTCAAAATTATACGAATCTTCAGGTAATGATGCTAAGGTGAAAAGTGAAGCAGAAAGTTTGGTTAATGCACTTCAAAATTTTGAATTTTTACTTGGACTTGTTATTTGGTATGATATCTTGTTTTCAATTAACAAGGTGAGTAAAAAGTTACAATCCAAGACAATGTGCATTGATACTACGATGAAAGAAGTGGTGTAACACCCCCTACCCGTATCCGTTGCCGGAATAGGGTACGAGGCATTACCGGAGTTTACTGAATATTTTTGAATAATTCTGAGTCATTTATTATTCATATTCTGAAAATAATCATAACGTCTCTCTATTGGGCCCTCAAAGCCCAAAACATACATTAGGAACCAACCGGGATTAAATCGGGATTATAGGGAATTTTTCGCAAAATCCTAAAATTTTCCTATACTGGCTAGCATACTTTAATATTAACAAACTTATTTTCTCGACATGTCTCTCTTGAATTTATTACTTGTCCTAATATACATAATTTTCCTTGTATCAACGTATCAAAAATAGTCCTATATTTACATGTCATGATACATATCATTCTTTTTCTATTTCTTCATAAATATAAATTATTCAATTTATTATAACAATATTTCATGTACTATCATTTTCATGAGTTTAGTATATATTTATTCTAGTAGTAGTTCATAATCTTGAATATGCATAATTATCTGGCAAATTTCACATACATGTGTTTTCCATGTCATATTTCAATATATCAAATACTTATCATTTCTATGTATTTCAAGTTTAATTTCATGATTTCAAGTACTTGTCATTTTCTATATTTATCCTGTTGAATTTCTCGAAATTTCGATGGATTTTCCAGTAGTACACTTATAGTGTACAATTCCGGGTCCGTCAATTCATATTCATGTTCGTGTGCGCACATTTCCATTTCAGAGAGCACACTCCCGCGAACCTCATCTTTACAGCGAGATTACCAGTCCAGGCTAAATCCCCTGTAATATAAACTCATAGAGTATTGTCGAGATTACCAGTCTAAGCTAAATCCCCTGCAACGACAATTACTCTAATGAGCTTGGATCTGAATTACCAGTCCAGGCTAAATTCAGACCCTAATTCGGATTACCCGTCCTGGCTAAATCCATTTTCTATATATTCTTCGGGAGGGCTATATCAGGATAGGATCACCCGCCCGGGCTAGATCATTTTTACCGTCAATTCCTTTTCAGAGATCTATTGAATTTTCCTTTCATTCAACCGGGATTTCTTCCCCTTTTTATCATATATATCAATGTTTCGACAAATTTCATACAATGAACATTCAAATTATATTCATATCAATAACATACATTTCAAACATTTAAGAATATAATTCAAGTTACATGAACTTACCTCGTTCCTTATTCATGTTTATAGTTTCACTAATCCGATGATTTTTCTTTTCCATGTTCAAGTCTCGTATTTGATTTATCCAGATCTTTATAAATAAATCTGATCATCATTTTCATTCATTTCATATTCTGATACATTTAATTAATGCTTTAGGCAAAATTATCATTTTGCCCCTAAGCTTTTAATTAATGATGATTTCATCCTTAGGTTCCGAAAAATAAAATTCTTGTAATATAATCCTTGTTTCAAGCCTAATTATTCTCATATATATTGATAATAGCCCATGAATTCTATAAAATATCAAAATTTTCCATAATTTCAACACTTTTCAATTTAATCCCTAAAACATATTTTCACCTGATCTTGAACTAAATTAATAATTTCATTCAATTTTATAATTTAAATAATAAAATAATCCATTTCATGCAATTTGGTCATTTCTTGACATTTTTACAAAATTACCCATAAAGTTTTACTTTTATTCAATTTAGTCCCTGAGTTTAGAACATGCAAATTAGCCATGCTAGTTGAATATTCATATGTATTTTCCTCCTCCTCATCTCCATTCCACATCCTTAATTTATATAACATGCTTACAAGTAACATTATCTATTATTTCACTATTTACTCATAAATTTATTCAAAGATGTCCATTTGCGTCATAGTCACTAAATTATTTATATCTTGAGCTACAGAATTCCAATTTAAGATCCGCTAATTTTACCTGAAACTAGACTCATATATCTTCTTATCATAAAAGTTTCAAAATTTTTGGTTTATCCAATAAGTACAGTTTATTCTTTAAATTCACCCCTGTTCTGCTGTCTGACAATTCTGACCTTTCTTCACTAAAAACTAATTATCTCCTCATACGGGATTCGGATGATGTTTCTGTTTGTTTTTATTGAAAATAGACTCATTAATAATTTTAAAAATATAAATTTAAGCCTCTAATCATTTTTATCCAATTTTTGATGATTTTACAAAGTCAGAACAGGGGAACCTGAAATCATTCTGACCTTTCCTCACAAAACCTATTATATCTCATGATTTACAATTCCATTACATAAACTGTTTCTTCTGTAATAAACTAGACTCAATAATATTTAATTTCATATTTTATTCATCCTCTAATTCGATTTATACAATTTTTGGTGATTTTCTAAAGTTAGACTACTGCTGCTGTCCAAAACTGTTTTAGTGCAAAATGTTAATTACCAAGTTTATAACACCTTTATTTCCTTTCTCTACAATATTTCCCATCACTTTCTCTTATTTTCCTTCACCAACATATCAAGAATATAAAACCTTGTATAAGAAAACTCTACATTAACATCATTTGCATGTTTTTTTCCACAATATCAAACTTAAAAATATATTGAAAACTTAATGTTCTTACCTTGTTTTATTGATTTCAATCTCTAACTTGATTTTCTCTCTCCTCTAGCTTCTATTTCTTGAATATAACTTGATATTCTTGCTCCCCATAGTCTCCTTGTCATCTTTCTCCCTTGATGGCTATGGAGATTCTTTTGAATTTTAAGGGTCTGTTTGTTTGGCAGTAAAATGTTTTCCGAAAAATGATTTCTGAAAAATGATTTACTTTACTGGAAAATGATTTACCAGAAAATATTTTCTAGTGTTTGGATGAATCTGTGTAAAATATTTTCTGTTGTTTGGCAGATTTCCTGAAAATGTTTTCTGGAAAAGTTGATTTTACATATATTAATAAATTTATTTACATATTAATAAATTTTTATATTTTAATTGCAATGATTTATTTATTATAAATAAATTAGATTAAATATATAATACTCAATTATTAAGCTACATTACTAACCGTCATATTGAAAACAACCGAAGTCAAATAAATTATTTGTAATTATGTTAAAAAAATAAAAAATAAGGATTGAATAATTATAAATAAACTTCAAACCACAATTAATACTAAAAATTAATAATATTATCCAAATGCATAATTAGTAGTACACTCGTAATAACAATAACATTGTCTAATTGCATAAATACATAAATATTACACTACATAAAAGTATCAACATTTTCAACATTGAGAAAATTTTTGGAGCCAAATTTTTTTATGCTTCTTACTTTTAACTAAAAAAGCTTTGGCCTCGGATTCATGACTCACTAAATAATCAAACATGGAACACAAGAAGTCATCATCAAATCCTTCTTCCTCCATCGACATCACTTGTTCGTAAAGCTGTGGTGTCTTATCCGTAGTAAATTGTTCCAAAGCATTAGCAATTTTCCCAAGTTGTTCACCGACAAATTTAATTTGTTCATCAACGACACTTTCTTGAACATTTTTTCTTTTACGTTTGGATGTGCCAGATGAAGATACATTTGTTCTTACCTCTTCAGCCTCTTCATTGCCGCAGTCTAGAGGCACTGAATCTTGGATATCATCATCTAAATCTATGTCAGCAAATGTTCTGGCAAAACTCCCTGTTGCCATATCTTTGCCAACAACCAAAGCCATTTCATCATAATGATCGATGCTTTTATTCAAAAATGGTTCATACTTCTTGTGTGCCTGTTGGATATTATACACAATTAGAATAACAAGTAAAAAACAATTGAAATATACTTAATATATATACATATATTACCATCACTGCTGCATCATATGTTGCTCTATCACATGTGATCATTTTCATGTTATCATCCCATCCAAAACCACTTTCACCTCGAATTTTGCATATAATCTGTCATTGGTTTTTTACAGTCCTCAAATGATTTTCCACATGCTTCACATCGCATTGGACTTGGAATCTTTCAGAAATAGCTTGGACAACTCGATTAATGGAAACTGCTTTGAAAGTATTAGAAGGCTTATTTCCTTTCTTAGCCTCATCTGCTAGAATTTCAAGAAAAACATGTTCCATCGGTTTTGTCCACCTAAATTGCTTGGAGGTCCCTTCTTTGTTGCCCTTACCCATTCTACATTAATAATTGTCATTGTCAATCATTACAATATCCAACAAGCTTAAAACATAATAAATTCAATATATAACAAGCTTAAAACATAATCAATATCTAACAAATTCAAGACATAATAATTTCAAAATCCAACAAACTAAAATTTCAATATCATTATCCAACCAACATTAACAAAAAAAAAAACAATTTTAATACTAAACATACATAACATAGAAACAATAACCCTAAACCCTAAACCTACCTAATATTTCTAGCCATATAATCAGTCCACATAGTTTGTGCAATTTCGTCTCTCTTAGCAAACCATTCTCTTGCTTATTCTCTTTCTTCTCGCTCCGTAAGAGTTGGTATTATCAAATCAGACTCAGACTCGTCGTATAATCCTTGATTAAGTAAATCATTAGGATCAACTCCCATTATATGATTATGAATGATACAACAAACCAAAACTATATCTACTTGAGTTTGAAAATTCCAAAATGGTTCAGCATCTAATACACGAAACTGTTTCTTCAAAATCCCAAAAACACGTTCAATAGTGATTCGCAATGATGAATGTCGAAGATTAAAGAGTTCTTTTGCATTTTCAGGCCCCTGAGCACTAAACTCTTTTAAATGATATCGGACACCACGATATGGGGTAATATATCCATTTCGGATGCCATATCCAGCATCAACAAGATAATATTTACCTACAATTTTACAAAACATAATTAATACTAATAAATTATGAGCTTACTAGAACTAGTTGGTATTTAATAATAACTATTACCTTCCGGAATTCTTAATCCTCTTGGGCGTGAAAGTGCATCACTTAAAACACGAGAATCATGTGCACTACCTTCCCAACCAGCTAGAATATAGGAAAATTTCAAATAAAATGTAATGGCAGCCAATACATTTTGTGTCGTCCCCCCTTTACGGCTACGAAATCTTCCTTGAATGCTATGTGGAACAGATGCACGAACATGAGTTCCATCTAATGCTCCAATACAATCTTTATAATACGGATAAAACCTTGGATTGTTTCTGATTTCACTAGGAGTTGACTCATCAGGTGATCTAATAACTAGTTTATACAATTTCAAAATAGCTTTCAATACAACCCTAATGTAACGGTGAACTATCTCAGTAGATCTATAATATCTAGATCCAGTCACTCGAAACCTTACATTATGACCAATTATATGTAAAAATATAACTACCTGCTCCCTAATATTCACAGATTTAGTTGATTGTAACAAATTATTCCTACTAAGAATATCACACAAACTAAAAAAGGCAATCGGTCTCATCCTTATCAAATTAATACAATGTTGGTCACCACTATATAAAATACTATTAATATAATTTTCTCTTTCATAATCTCGATTCACACGAGGGTGAGAAGCAATTTCCTTCCTAGTTTTTAATTTTTTAATCCAAAGAGCCCCAAAAGCTAAAACTGAAGCTACGACTCCGACAATTGCATTTTGATCTTGACTACGATCCATCTACACAAAACAATGCCACACAAATATCACATATACTAATAAAGCTATCATGACTAAAGTGCATACATATATAAAATAGAAAAACGTTATATATATAATTGATTATTAAGGTGTCAAAAAAGAATTTTAATCATTGCTATCTTATATTTTTGATGTATAAACAAGTTTAAAAGGTTATGAAAACATCTTAAATCCGATAATATTTTTTTATTCCACTAAACATAATCTTTAACAAGTTTGTGCTTGTTTTTAGGGAGGATTCAGATTTTTAGGCTGTTTTTTATTTGAAAGTATTTCCTTAAGTACTGTTTGAATTATTAATTTTTCTAGATTTTCAGATCTGTCTTCATATCCTCTTTCTGATTGTTTCTTGTTTGTTTTTTTTTTTAATTTTTTTTATTTTAATGGTTGGCCTAAAGAATAGTGGAGTAGGACATGCCCTTTACTTAATCCTCAATCTTGGAAGAAAACCAATATTAAATTCCATGTAAAAATCGGTCAAGATTAATACTAATACATAAAAAGGTTTTATAGTATTAGTATGTAAGTAGTTAAACTGAAAAGCCAACAATTTACAAACAACTTTATTTTTTTAAGATTTAATAATCTCGTATTATGTAATATGCGCTATCATTATATCCAATTGTAATGAATTGTTAATTTTTTTTACAAAATTATAGCAAA
The DNA here is from genome assembly GCA_005393395.2 of Gossypium australe. NCBI lineage: Eukaryota > Viridiplantae > Streptophyta > Magnoliopsida > Malvales > Malvaceae > Gossypium > Gossypium australe. The sequence continues at coordinate 33,804,494 of CM016618.1, forward strand.
TTAAATTTTAATTCATTATATCCAATTGTAATGAATTGTTTTATTCATAATGGGATTATGCAAATACGGTAATAACTTAATACCATCATAACGTACTGCATCGCATGGCAAGACAAACAAAACACGCATCAAGGAAGAAACCAAACAATACAAGTTCACTAAATAGACATTAATTGCTACAAGGATCAGTCTTAGATAAAAACACAAGTATTACCAGAAACATCCAAAAAAATTTCTGGCATGTTTCAAGAAATTGCTTGACAAAATTGAATCTGTTCTACCCAATTCCCATGGAAAAGTATTACCTGAAATCGCCTATCGCGGCCTTGCTTGGCACTGCCACCAGCTGAGTCTCCTTCAACTATGAAAATCTCTGCATAATGTAACCATAAAGATAATTTTTAGACACTCACAAGTAGCAGATGGAATGCATTATCATTTATTTTGAAGCATGTAGAATCCACAAAATGAAAAAATCTCAACCATTAGTACCATACAAACAAATTTGAATGGCATTAACATTAACTTTTAAAAATATATTATTTACTATTTAATAAAATTAATATTTTGAAATTTGTCGAGATAGAGGTTTTCAAAATTGGAAGCCATGTGAAATGGTACCATTTTTGTATACGAGGAATGCTTCTATTATCTACTATAAATCAAAATCTTTAATTTGTCACCGTCTGTATCATTTTGGCATTTCATTCAAGAATCCAAGGTATTTTACTTATTGTTTTTATTTATAATCATAAGAGACCAATCTTGTTGAAGCTGGATAGTATTTAAGTAAAATCTTACTATCAATGAAGGCTTTAAGGTTCAAATTTGGTCTAACTATTTGAGTAAAAAGCTCACTGGTCTTTTAAATCTAATTTAATTTATAAGCTTCAACATGTTCTCAATTTATTTTTAAAAATACAGAGTTAATTTGATTTATTAAGTAATAATCGATCCTATAATAGATAGAAAGACTTGACAACTCCTTTCACCTAAAATTATTCAACTTCAGTACATCAAATATAAAACAATGGAAGTAAAAAAGAGAACTATAAACAAAAACCAAGAAAAAAATCAACAACAAATATAATGCAACAAAATGCAGATTAGAAAGAGCAAAAGATCCATCAAAGTTTTGAAACTAGAGAGAATAATCAAGCACAATGAACTACACATATGGCATGGCATATATATAAAACAGCAGAAAATCTCAACCATTAGTACCATACAAACAAATTAACCAACATTTTGAATCTTGCAAGACCTATTGATGCTAAGCATGATGAATGAATCAAGTGGCACTCCCCTAATGCTGTCAAGAGTGAAAATGCTGAGAAATGGTGATTTCCTATCTAACCATAGGATTTTTGGAAAGAAGCAAAGGGAAATTCTCTTTGGTGTGGTAAATCATGCAAATCCTAAGTTCCTGAAAGAACTTGACAAATCAAAGCTAACTTTTCTTGTACTCAACGGATAGAAGTCTAATGTGGTAATTCTATAAGCTATATTGTATACCACAAATTCACCTCTAAATATTTCTATCTGTAAACATATACTAGTTGTTTGACAAGAATGAAGTTTGTACAAGCAAATGATTTGAAACAAAAGCAGTACAGGCCAACTTTGACATTTTCAAGGCACAAACATTATCAGCTATCTTATCAAAACAGGATGATACGGCATCTGCCCCAGAGAAAGTTAATTTCCTTCTCTTAAATGAAAGTCATGCATCTAAGTTCTCACGAATACCAATTTCATGTTTTTTCATGCCTATGTTCTTCATCTATATGCATTCAATATTGCTAATTAACTTTAGAGGCAGTAATTCATCAAAGATGCATTCCTACAACAATTCTGGCGATAACAGAGTAGCTAAGAATTGTATCAATGCCATATGGGTGATCAATTACTTACAATTCCAAACATAACACCGTCGAAGGCAGTATGATACTCAAAACTTGGAGTTGGAAACTCAGGTGTAGGATAAGCAAAAAGTAAGAGGAAGCTCAGGGCAGCCCAAAATGATGTAACTACAACAGAAAAGTAGTTAATTTGTATATGACCAAAATGGAGAAAAGAAAAATAAAAGATACGACAAGACCAGTAAATACAAATAAGGTTTGAACCACTTTCGTATAAAGGCTACCATTTGCTGCAATTTAAAGCATGTTAGTCACTTCTGATTCCTATTTCTTTTTTGCTACTTTATAAAGTCAAATTTCAACATGATACTTTTACTCTCTTTTTTTCTTTTTGGTATTAGCAATAAGAAATTACAAATTTATGCAACTTCAATAGAGGATTTCGAAGCTATAGTGTTTCACTATAAGGAAGGGAAGAAAAGAACTTGGTCAGCATATCTAGAGCCAACTCCACAAACTCAGACTACAAGTAGTATTTCTAATGGCAACGAAGCTGAACATCATTTTGATTACACAACTTACATCTTGTGTAAAATACTGCTGAATGTTAAGCAAAACAGAAAAAAAGAAACTCAAGTACTTAAAGCTCAATAGTAGGCTGTGTGCATTCCTCCATTTTCCTGGTCAGTGGAAGGACCAGAAAAAACACAGTATGCAGTGTTTTCCATATAGATTACATATGCATGAGCAAAAGTACACCCCATACAAAAGAAAACTGAAAATGGGTTCAAATAAAGTTCTGCCTTTGAAGGTTATGTTTTCTAGAATCTTGCTGAAGAAAATTTCTCAAGCTCTAATTCATGTTTAACACAACAAAGGAAAGTTCAATCATTTCACCAATGAATGGTTAATGATGGCTCATTTTATCACAGATGGGCATATATTACAGCAAACTCAATGGAAAGAACAACAATCACAGACTAACCCGGATGTCTAAAATCAGGTAGAGAACGAACTATTCAGTGAATGAAAAATTAGTCGCCTTATTAATACTACTACTCTTGCTATTGCACATTTGACTAGAGGCACACTAACCCTTCAATCACAAAAACACAATCCAACTTTAAAAGTTAATGTTCCATGGCAAACTCACAAGGACCATTCTGCAGAATGCTAAAGTTCCAACATAAGCCTAGAAATATTATATGAAACTAGATTTGCAGAATACTGAAGTTCCAACAACTAGCACATGTTGCTCAAAATAAAAATCCTAACCAAGCTAGGATATAACATGATAGTTTCAGAGATCAAAAGCAAAAGATCTTACATTTTAATCTAGAAATATTATTAAGTAATAACAGTAAAAATTAGGTCATATACAAATTAATTGCAGCAAAAAGTAAGAATTTTTCTAAATGCCCCAGAACTTGCTTCAAACGACTTGTAGTCATTCTCTCTGTTTGCAGCTGAAGAAACACCCACAAAATGCTTAATAAAGACAGAAAAAACTTCAGCAGAAAGAAGGAACAGGAAGATCCAAAAATGCAAATTTATCGGTTTTTCGTTTCAACAGAGAGGAACAGGAAGAGCCAAAAATGAAAAATGAAAAATAAATTCAACAGAAAAGGAAGATTACCAGTCTTGCAGTAGAATCTCTGACGCTTTCAGCCGAAGAGGAACAGGAAATTTTCTGAAAAAAAGAGAAAGAAATTGGCTGAGAAAGAATGGAGGAAGGAAAAAGAAAGAAGGAAGGAAAAAGGGATCTGTATGAGAGCTTTAGGAAAATGTCTTACAGAAATTGAGACGGTAAGACGTTTTCCCAAATCGTAAGCTATTTTACCCGTGTTTTGGAATTCATTTTCCAAATGGAAAATGTTTTCCAGTAAACAAACACTGGAAAACTGGGAAATCAATTTCCGGAAAATGAAATACAGACAAACAAACACTCCCTAAGTGAAAATGGTGGATTTTTAGTAAAAGGACCAAATTGTAAAGAAAACAAAACTTCTTTCTTTCTCTCTTCTTCTCATGTTGGTGCATGGGAAAGATGGATGGTGTGTTCTCCTCTCTCTTTTTTTGTTCCACACACACATATATATATACTAAATAAAATAATAAAATAATAATAAATATCTTATTAAAGTATTAATAAAGTAATATTTATCTAATTAATTAATTTAAAATATCATCAACATAATCATTACATTCTAAAATTCTCTCTCTTACTAATTGACCATTTCACCCTTCATGATCTTTAAAAATTCCATCATTGAATCATCACTTAATTTGGAAAAATTGTAATTTAGTCCTTCATAATTCTTCACCTATTCAATTTGGTCCTAATTCATCCATTTTCCTTAGTTTCTAGATTATTCCACCCCTAAAATATTTACACTATTGGTCCTTTAACTTTTTCATATTTTCACTTTAACCCTCAAATTTTGAGTATTTATTCTTGGGCAACAAAATTTTTCTCACTTTTACAATTTAGTCATTTCTTGAATTAATAATGTAATATATCATAATATACTTCTCAATGTTGACATGATCCAAAATTTTCCTTTTTGTCACTTTATTTCCTTACTTAACGATATCAAGGATAATATCTTACTTCTTACTGTAGTAATTTTCGGGGTATTACATTTCTCTCCCCCTTAAAATAAATTTCGTCCTCGAAATTTTCTTGTTTTCATTTGATCATAAACTTCATTTTCTCTATGATTCTATAGTTCATTTATGTGTATATATATATATATATATATATATATATATATCTAATTTATCATTTATATTTTTTCTATCCTTTCATTTCACAATTTATTTTTAACTCAATGTTTCAAACTTGAATCAGAAATAATCCTTTACCTTGTAACAAAAATTATTTACCTTTCTACCAGAGACCTAATAAATTAAAAAGAACACTTAGGATATACAGAACAGACCATAACACCACCGAAACAGGTAAACAAAGATCACAAATGTGCTAATCGGATAGCACAGACATGGTAAAAATCCAATAGCATTCTAAGGTTCCTTAATGGCATGCCACTAATATCCCAGTAGTTCTTATATTATCTAATTGAACAAATTATATTATGCACATATATCACTTTTTACACTTTTCGCATAATACTTCTACATGCTTTACAATTTAATTCTTGCACCGATAATCCGTATGCTTATATATTATCTATCTTTAATACATGTAATATATTTCAAAATTTACTAGTCAAAATAATTCTTATCATGTACTTCGTATTTCACTTTTCTATTCCAAATTTCACTTTCTCATCAATATACAATTCAATACTAATATTTATCCATCACTCAATTCAATTTCCATTCAATTCAACAATAACACTTACCTCATACTTCACTTACCATACACATAATTTAAATTTAACATTAATAATAAATAATAGACATCAAACATGTAACAATATAAGTCATATGTGTTAATTTATACTTTAATTTCATATCTCAACAATAGTCTTTCATCAAATGGCATCATATATCATCTATATTATCTAATCAAATTATGAACCTTTGGTTCAAGCTTTCAATCTCATATCTTAATTTCAATTCCAATTTCAATTCATAATTCTACTTTTTCATACTTTCAATAATTCAATCGATCAAATTCATTTGATTTTCTCATTTCATTTATTCAACTGATTTCAATATCAATAATTCGATATTTTAGAAAATTCATGAACCTTATGTTCATTCTTCAAATCTCACATTTCAATTTAATTCACAATTCAACTCATAATTTCTTTCTCATATTTTCAATAGTACAATCAATCAAATTTATTTAATTTTTCTCATTTCAGTTATTCACCCTATTAACAAATCTAGACTTTGACGGATACATGGATTCCAACCCAAACACACCAGAATATCATATCCTCCCAAACACACCAATAAGGCATTAAATGCCTCTTCGGATAAACCGAAGAATATAATACAGAAATATCTCCTCAGTCGAACCTCAAATCTCCTCATCACATCACAAATTCAATGGCATGCCATTTGTATCCAATCTAGTCCAATAAGTTAATGGGTTTTTTTTTTTCAATTTCGAATTCATTTCCACAACAATTTCAAATATTCAAAACATCTATTATCTCAATTCACATATAATTCAATAGTCACACACACACACACACACACACACATATATATATATATATCTTATAATTTAGTCATCAGCACAATATTTCGTGTAGCAATATAATTTACTTTCACTAATACATATAACATAACATTCATCATTTTCATGTATTATAAAACATTTATTCATATCTCTATGAGTTCGATTTATCAGAATCAACTTTTATTCATATACTTGAGTATCATTTTCAACATTATCAGAATTGGCTCGGTTGGGAAAGCATCTCTATCTATAAGTAAAACAAATCCCATCAGAGTTGGAAAATATCACAGTATCATAGGTTATATAAGGACATGTATTTCTAGACTTCTCATATGCTACGTTCGGTCTGAGAACCGACTAAACCGTAGCTCTGATACCACTAATGTAACACCCCCTACCCGTATCCGTTGCCGGAATAGGGTACGAGGCATACCGGAGTTTACTGAATATTTTTGAATAATTCTGAGTCATTTATTATTCATATTCTGAAAATAATCATAACGTCTCTCTATTGGGCCCTCAAAGCCCAAAACATACATTAGGAACCAACCCGGATTAAATCGGGATTATAGGAAATTTTTCGCAAAATCCTAAAATTTTCCTATACTGGTTGGCATACTTTAATATTAACAAACTTATTTTCTCGACATGTCTCTCTTGAATTTATTACTTGTCCTAATATACATAATTTTCCTTGTATCAACGTATCAAAAATAGTTCTATATTTACATGTCATGATTCATATCATTCTTTTTCTATTTCTTCATAAATATAAATTATTCAATTTATTATAACAATATTTCATGTATTATCATTTTCATGAGTTTAGTATATATTTATTCTAATAGTAGTTCATAATCTTGAATATGCATAATTATCTGGCAAATTTCACATACATGTATTTTCCATGTCATATTTCAATTTATCAAATACTTATCATTTCTATGTATTTCAAGTTTAATTTCATGATTTCAAGTACTTGTCATTTTCTATATTTATCCCGTTGAATTTCTCGAAATTTCGATGGATTTTCCAGTAGTACACTTATAGTGTACAATTCTGGGTCCGTCAATTCATATTCATGTTCATGTGCGCACATTTTCATTTCAGAGAGCACACTCCTGCGAACCTCATCTTTACAGCGGGATTACCAGTCCAGGCTAAATCCCCTGTAATATAAACTCATAAAGTATTGTCGGGATTACCAGTCTAGGCTAAATCCCCTACAACGACAATTACTCTAATGAGCTTGGATCTGAATTACCAGTCCAGGCTAAATTCAGACCCTAATTCGGATTACCCATCCGGGCTAAATCCATTTTCCACATATTCTTCGGGAGGGCTATATCAGGATAGGATCACCCGTCCGGGCTAGATCATTTTTACCGACAATTCCTTTTAAGAGATCCATCGAATTTTCCTTTCATTCAACCGAGATTTCTTCCCCTTTTTATCAAATATATCAATGTTTCGACAAATTTCATACAATGAACATTCAAATTATATTCATATCAATAACATACATTTCAAACATTTAAGAATATAATTCAAGTTACATGAACTTACCTCGTTGCTTATTCATGTTTATAGTTTCACTAATCCGATGACTTTTCTTTTCCATGTTCAAGTCTCGTATTTGAGTTATCCAGATCTTTATAAATAAATCTGATCATCATTTTCATTCATTTCATATTCTGATACATTTAATTAATGCTTTAGGCAAAATTATCATTTTGCCCCTAAGCTTTTAATTAATGATGATTTCATCCTTAGGTTCTGAAAAATAAAATTCTTGTAATATAATCCTTGTTTCAAGCCTAATTATTCTCATATATATTGATAATAGCCCATGAATTCTATAAAATATCAAAATTTTCCATAATTTCAACACTTTTCAATTTAATCCCTAAAACATATTTTCACCCGATCTTGATCTAAATTAATAATTTCATTCAATTTTATAATTTAAATAATAAAATAATCCATTTCATGCAATTTGGTCATTTCTTGACATTTTTACAAAATTACCCATAAAGTTGTACTTTTATTCAATTTAGTCCCTGAGTTTAGAACATGCAAATTAGCCATGCTAGTTGAATATTCATATGTATTTTCCTCCTCCTCCTCTCCATTCCACATCCTTAATTTATATAACATGCTTACAAGTAACATTATCTATTATTTCACTATTTACTCATAAATTTATTCAAAGATGTCCATTTGCATCATAGTCACTAAATTATTTATATCTTGAGCTACAGAATTCCAATTTAAGATCCGCTAATTTTACCTGAAACTAGACTCATATATCTTCTTACCATAAAATTTTCAAAATTTTTGGTTTATCCAATAAGTACAGTTTATTCTTTAAATTCACCCCTGTTCTGCTATCTGACAATTCCGACCTTTCTTCACTAAAAATTAATTATCTCCTCATACGGGATTCAGATGATGTTTCTGTTTGTTTTTATTGAAAATAGACTCATTAATAATTTTAAAAATATAAATTTAAGCCTATAATCATTTTTATCCAATTTTTGATGATTTTACAAAGTCAGAACAGGGGAACCTGAAATCGTTCTGACCTTTCCTCACAAAACCTATTATATCTCACGATTTACAATTCCATTACATACACCGTTTCTTCTGTAATAAACTAGACTCAATAAGATTTAATTTCATATTTTATTCATCCTCTAATTCGATTTATACAATTTTTGGTGATTTTCTAAAGTTAGACTACTGCTATTGTCCAAAACTGTTTTAGTGCAAAATGTTAATTGCCAAGTTTATAACACCTTTATTTCCTTTCTGTACAATATTTCCCATCACTTTCTCTTATTTTCCTTCACCAACATACAAGAATATAAAACCTTGTACAATAAAACTCTACATTAACATCATTTGCATGTTTTTTCCCACAATATCAAACTTAAAAATATATTGAAAACTTAATGTTCTTACCTTGTTTTATTGATTTCAATCTCTAACTTGATTTTCTCTCTTCTCTAGCTTCTATTTATTGAATATAACTTGATATTCTTGCTCCCCATAGTCTCCTTGTCATCTTTCTCCCTTGATGGCTATGGAGATTCTTTTGAATTTTAAGTGAAAATGGTGGATTTTTAGTAAAAGGACCAAATTGTAAAGAAAACAAAACTTCTTTCTTTCTCTCTTCTTCTCATGTTAGTGCATGGGAAAGATGGATGGTGTGTTCTCCTCTCTCTCTTTTTTTTTTCCACACACACATATATATATACTAAATAAAATAATAAAATAATAATAAATATCTTATTAAGGTATTAATAAAGTAATATTTATCTAATTAATTAATTTAAAATATCATCAACATAATCATTACATTCTAGAATTCTCTCTCTTACTAATTGACCATTTCACCCTTCATGATCTTTAAAAATTCCATCATTGAATCATCACTTAATTTGGAAAAATTGCAATTTAGTCCCTCATAATTCTTCACCTATTCAATTTGGTCCTAATTCATCCATTTTCCTTAGTTTCTAGATTATTCCACCCCTAAAATATTTACACTATTGGTCCTTTAACTTTTTCATATTTTCACTTTAACCCTCAAATTTTGAGTATTTATTCTTGGGCAACAAAATTTTTCTCACTTTTACAATTTAGTCCTTTCTTGAATTAATAATGTAATATATCATAATATACTTCTCAATGTTGACATAATCCAAAATTTTCCTTTTTGTCACTTTATTTTCTTACTTAACGATATCAAGGATAATATCTTACTTCTTACTGTAGTAATTTTCGGGGTATTACAAGTGGAAGGTATAATATTATATTTTGAAAATTATAGAAAAGAAGGGTTTGAAGCTAGCATTAGTGTTGCCAAAGATCTTGCGTTTAGTATGGATATAGATCTAAAATTTTCAACTAAACGTCCTATTTTTAAAAAAAAAAACAATTTGGTGAGGATGGTCATGATGAAGATTTGCAATCACCTGAGAAATCTTTTAGAGTTAACTACTTTTTGGTGATTGTGGATATGTCAATTACTTCTTTGAAAGAAAGATTTGATCAATTAAAGATTTTTGAAAATGTTTTTGGATTTTTATTTGATTTAACAAGGTTGAAGTCTTTAGAAAGCAATAGATTAAGAGATTGTTGCAATAACTTCAAAGATACATTTTGTCATAATAACTTGTCAGATGTTAATACTGATGAGCTTTATTCTGAAATGAAAGTGTTACAAATGACTTTACCAAATGAGTCAATGACAGCAATTGGTATTCTTGAATTTGTTAAAAATGCAGATTGTTATCCTAACGTTTCCATTGCATATCGGATCCTATTGACGGTGCCTGTAACAGTAGCTTCCGCAGAAAGAAGTTTTTCGAAGTTGAAATTATTGAAAAATTACTTGAGATCGACAATGTCGCAAGAGAGATTAAATGGTTTAGCAATGTTATCTATTGAGAGAAATATGTTAGATAAAATTGATGTAGATATGATCATAAATGACTTTGCATCAAGAAATGCTCGAAGGAAATGCTTTTTATAAGTATAATATGTATCTTTCATGTACATTTTTTAAATTTATATGGGATGTGACGAATTTTTATATTATTTTATATGAATTAGTATTTCAAAGAAAAAGTGCGTTAGGGGCCCATTTTTTTCAGTTCGCCCCGGGCCAAAGAAAATTCAGGAACGGCCCTGGCCCTGCGAACCCCTAATTCTGTTTACATATATTAAAAATTAGTTGTTCTTTTGTATTTAATCGAGTGCATTTATTATTTTAGTTTAATTTTTTGAAGGGTATCAAATAAATTTGCGTTATTTATTTAATATTCAATATTTGTTAATTTATCCTTACATATAAATAAATTAATTAGTATGTAAAATTAATATTTTTTTATAGAAAATATACCATTGGTTCTTCTTAACAAAATTTATCATCAAAAATTGATTTTCTAGATCAAAACTTAATTTTGAAAGCATAGGAAAAAAATTAAATACGAAGAAGTACCAAATATTATGAGGAATACTAAATATTGATTCCTCTTAAAATCTTTTGCTTTATTTCTTAATTTTCAATATTTTGTATTTTATTAGTATATATAAGATGCAAAAATAATATCTTTTTACCATCAAAAATTAATTTCTCATGCCACAACCTGAAAGCAAAAACAACTTACGAGAACATATAAAAATTTTTCAAGTACTAAAAAACTAAGAGAAATTACCATAAGTTGATGTGAGAGTAGCAAAAATTGAGCAAGTGTCAAAACTTAGGAGAGAATGAAAAATATCAAACTACTATTCCTTTCAAATCAACATATATTTCATATGGCTAATTTTACTTTATAAAAATTATAGATTTACTCATTGATTAGTTTTAATTCTTTTACTTTTTCAAAATTTAAAATTTTAATCCTCTCAAATAATAGCAGTTAAATACATTTGATTGAATTTAATTATTAGTCCTTTACTATGCGTACGCTTGTAGATTTAGTCCATATTCTCTAATTTGATCATTCTAAAATAATATATTCTTCGAACCTTGAAATTCCAATCGTGACTGAAAGATGAAAATGATAGTCGTTAATTCATTAATTAGATTTCGAGCGAGTAATATGTGAGAATAACAAGATTTTAAAAATAGCAAAACTTAATAAATTTAAAAATTATCATTTAGCGAGGGCGGGAATTTTATAATTTAAAAAAAATAAGAATTGAAAATGACCAAATTAAAGTATAAAGACTAAATGCATAACTTTCGTAAAGCACAGGGACTAATAGCAGAATTTAACCCTTCCATATTTGTTTTACTAAGCATAAATTTGTTTTCGAAGCGTGTGACTATTAATTTAAACCAAAGGATTAAATAAATAATTTCAAAATCTATAAGGTGTTTTTTTTTTTAATTAAGAAAACCAATAAAATCGTAAATACATCAATCAAACCTGCTTTTAAACCAAAGCTATCCTATTTCTATGGCAGCAGCGGCGGCAGCACTTTCACCGTTTCTTTACTTAGATCCTAACCAACGTCAACACTTCCATATCCACCTTAATCCCACCAAAACTCCTCCCTTTCTCTCATCTAGGAACCCTCTTCTTTCTCTCCAAAGACTCCACCAATGCAATTGCAGATGTTCTTTCCCTTCTTCCTCCCCCAACTCTGTCACTCCATCTCAGTACTACTCCTTTCTCGATGACCCATTTAGGGGAAGCCGTTTTTTGTCCAATGAGGAGCTTGAAAAGCTCAAAGCTTTGGAGTCTTTTGTTTATCTCCAAGAATTGGAATCTGGGTCGTTGTGGGTTCGGGTAATGAGGAACGAGGAGATGGATTTGACTGCTGGGTTGTTAGCTGAGTCATTCGCAGAGTCAATGTTGATGCCTTTGGGATATGGGGCTTTGTTGAGGTTTTTGGTGAAACAGTATTTGATTGAGAGAAGAGCTGTGATGCCACATGCGGTGACTCTTGTTGGGTTTTATAGAGACAAAGGTGGAGAAAAAGGAAATGAACTTGCTGGGACCGTTGAAGTTTGCTTTGATAAAAGGGGTGCTAATGCTTCTCCTCCTACACCTATACCTCCCAAGAATTCACCATATATCTGTAACATGACTGTTACAAAGCAGCTTAGAAGGTAATAGTTAATTCCTTATTTGTTGGATATTAGTGGAATCTAATAAAGGCTTGTTAAATTGTATTGTGATTGGCTTTTGTGTGATCAAGATTTTCTCTAGGTTGACAACTAAATAAGAGACAATGTAAGGATTGTAATGTTAAAAGTCATCTGATGGGTAATAACTAATAACTAAGATATTTGTTCTCATTCCAAGTTGAGTTTTCATTACATTAATAGTAGTGCTACAAACTTAGCAGGTTAATTACTAAGTGGAAAACTTAGAATATGTAATGTTTAAGCCATTTTAGGAATAAGAAGCGGCTCCTGTAGTCAATATGCTCTCATTCTAGGTTGAGTTCTTCCCTTGTCAGCTTTTTTTTTTTTCCTCTGATATTTCATTGATGGAAATATATTTGGAAAAGCTTTTCCTTGGCTTTAAAATTGGGACCTATGTTTGGTTAATTCGGGTGAGTATCATGTATGATATGCGTTTGAAATGGTTATATTCTAGTCTTTTTAAGATTTATATGGTTAGAGGATTATATTCTGTTATACCTACCACTCGGGCCTAACATGTGATAGATTCAAAAGACTCCACGTGGGCAACATAGAGGGTCCTGCACCCTTCCGATCACCCGAGTTGTCTTCAGATGATCCACCAACCCAACTTAATGAAGACCACCCGCTAAATACGGAAAGCGCCTCCCTACCTAATTAGCTATCCGTTCGCTATAGATAAGTAATCCACTTCTCAGTATGAACATTCTCCCAGTGTAAACACACTTGTCAACTTATGGAGCCCACCTTAGTGTAACAGCTTCGCATTGCCTGAATGAATAACATAATGGATCCCACTATGCACGTCTTTCACATATTCCATGATGACGACCTCCTCCATAATGGCTTGCCACATTACACTAGCAAACAAGAGGACGTATCCTATAAATACCCTCTCAAACGATGAGAAAGGGAGCTTTTGTGTCCTAAGCAATCCTTGAGCATTTATCTTCCTCAACTTTCTCCCCAGCTTTCTCCTTGTCCTCTTGTCTTTTCTAGCCCTCTGCCTCTTAAAGTGAACCGGCCTCTTCAACACCATCACATTCCCTTCTTTATCCTCCTCCTTGTTGTACATTGTATCAACATATTCTATAATTATTTCTTGGACATGGTTTCTTAGAGAAAATCAAGAAGTTTGGATAGGGACATTTTACCCGTAGTACATATTCAAACTTTGCTAAATCTGGAAATAACAACTGATTGAATAATGTTTTAAGAATGTCGGAAGGGTAGTTCAAATGTTATCCATTGAAATTTGTGATGAAATTTCGTGGTTATAGACTGAAATTACATGCAACTGGATCCTTCAAATTTAACTCTTGCTGATTTTCTTGTTAAGTCTAAAAGCATTGCTCAATGCTTTATTTTTTTTCTTTTAACTAATAATCCATATTAATGTGAGCATTCAGAGTTTTCTGATTTGAGTCTTGTTGTGGGTTGGGCACTCAAGACGTCCAGTGATATCCCCATGTTGCCGAGAGTTTTAGCGAGTTCACAAATTGGAAGCGTCTCGAAATGCCTAAACGGGCGAAACCATATAAACCGAAGAGTTTGCAACCTCTTGACCTGTAGCATATAAGTCTTTGCCATGGTTTCTCATTCAAGCACTCCCACTTTGTGTAACCATAGGACTTTTAGTGAAGTCGGTAGACAAATCCCGAAGCATTATTTTTTACATGTAACTAAACAGATGCATTCTTTACAACTAAATTCTTGGGTTCTGCTTTTGGATCATACAGGAGGGGCATTGGTTGGCATCTTCTCAAGGCAAGTGAGGAACTATTATCTCAAGTGGCTTCAACAAAAGAGGTATATTTGCATTGCAGAATGATTGATGAGGCTCCATTCAACATGTACATAAAAGCAGGATACAATGTTGTTCAGACGGATAGTGTCTTAATCTTGTTGACATTACAGAGACGTAAGCACTTGATGTGCAAGAAACTTCCCGTTTATAACAGCTTATACGAATCAGATATGTCGGAGTCTGGTGAGGAACTTCTCTCATAAATAGATTTAGTTGAGAATTTAGTGTAATTTTGTAATATTTTGAGCTTCATGCTGTTCAAGGCACATCTACAAACCATATGGTCAACATGCTCCCTCTTCTCTTGTTATTATCATTGTTGGACGGCAGTAATTTTTTGCATCTTGGATTGTACGTGAAGATGACTTCATTCTTATATCATGTTTGCTGAGTTATCTCTTAGTAAAATGGGGTTCTTCAATTATGCTACCCAGACTCGAATGCCAAATATGGATGTGTCCAACACTAGCATTTTTCTTTTCGAAGTTTTCAATGTTTTCGGAGGGTTTTAAAAATTTATTGTTCAAATATGGTAATGGGCACAAGGAAAAAGGTGTTTGGTTAAGTAGAAAAGCAGAGAGAGTAAAAAAGTGAAAAAAAAATTTCTTTACTATGTTTGGTAGGGGAAGAAAAGTAGAAAAAAAAGTTAATTCAAAATTATGTATTTTTTAATTTTACCAAGTAATAGATAAAAAGAAAATTATTTTTTTTATTTTTCTATATTTCTTACCAAGCGCACCTATACTATATATACACATTATATCTTTCTATTTTTCTACCTCTTCAATTTTTAATATATTAGCAAAACATTAAATGTATCCCTTTTTGTCGAAACATATTATATGTAAATCTCAAAAACATATATAAACTTTGGTATAGCATTATTTAACATTTACATATTATATACAAAATATTTATATTTATCTAATATAAAAATAAAGTGAAGTGTTTATTTCTTTAAATGTATAGAATTAAAATTTTCATTTATACATTTAAACCACAAAATTATAAATATATAATTAAACCAAATTAAAGTTGTAATGAATAGTTTTAAGATTTATCCAACTAGCCAAACTTTTAATTCACACATTTTCTTTCACCTGCTCAGTTCATATTTTTGAGATTGAATTAGTGAACCGGAGATGTGTAAAATAATTGTTTTTCGTTTTAAGGTTTCCCATGTCATATTGGAAATTAAAATGCTAATGGATTTCTAGATTTGCATATTGCTTCCCTTATGTTCTTTTATGTTCAATTAGAGAATCTTAATATCAATAATTTAATAAGATGTAATGTGGTGGTTACTCATCTCATCCTTTAGTCATGTGGTTAGGGATTTGATCCTCACTCATGAGAATAAAGCACATTTCATAGCCAGCCGTTTACCTCCTTGGAGAGAACTTGCGACGAAAAGATTAGTAACTACTGTCGGCAGTGAATACCCTGATTACAACAAAAAAAAAATTGGAAAATATATCAATAATTTCTTACACTCAGTCTGCCTCTTGAGAGAGAGAAAGGTGGCCATTAATCTTATCTCAATATCCATGTCCAAATACTAAACAAAACAATAAGTTTATATAGTCATATTGTTTCTATTACACTTCTTCCTCCCTTCAGATGCAGGGAAAACAATTACAATACCAACTAAAACTTCAAAAATAACATACCGGGCAATTGCCAAGACTTTGCACTACTCAACATAATCATATGATAGAAAAACTGAAAAAGTAAAAGGTAAAACATACAAATTATTGACATGTTGATGGAGAAACTATATTTCAAAAGAATATTTCTATTCAGTTCCTATGGCATGAACAAAGGCAGCTTGAGATATAGGCCAACCAATATCCAGTGGCCAGGCTTGTGACACAAACATGGTCCTTCTTAGGAAAATGGTTGGCCATGTTATTTTAAAATGAAGCTTGCCTGAATGGGCTCTATCGGCAAAAAAATCAAATCCTATTATTTAAAGCAAGCTAAGTACTCAGAATTACCAGAAGACGACACTATGGCAGCTTGTAACTTTACAATTCCCCTTATGGAAACATTCAATATAAGATACCTGTTTTGAGTGACTGTAAAGAAAACTCCTACGGTTCTCCGTTATTATTTGACAATAAAGCGACTTTTTGACTGCTTGATTCTGACATCATCCCCTGAGTTTGCATGTCTAACTTCCCTTCTTTTGCTTTTCCCCACATCACTGAGTAAAACCCAGTAACAATGACAGTTGCACCAACTAAACTGTAACACGTTTGAAACAAAAATTAACAACTTATATGTCTTAACTTCCTTTTGTAAGTAATGAGGGAGTTCTTCACAAGACAAAGAACATGACAAATGTGAAAAAGAAATATTAGAATCCGATATCGGTCCCACGACTGAAAAGAGTGCTCTAAACAAGACCAAGATGTAAAGCAGCTGCAGTGGCAATAGTTATAAACAATACAAACAGCAAAACTACTAAAATAACAATGATAGTGAGTGATGAATGCGTCACCTTCCAAGAAAGAATGTATCCCCTAAGAAGATAACACCAATGACTACTGAAACAACAATTCCCAAAGGCTTGAACATGGAAACAAAAACAGGACCTGTCCGATGCATACACCAGGTAGAAACCCCAAGTTGGAATGCAGAGCCAAACACAGCCTACAATTCCCACATTAAAGCCCTTGATTAACTAGGTGCAAATTAGGATAAGCATGCAGTTGAACTGCAAAATTTTGTAGTAACGAATATTCCGGACCCTGACCACTTACTGAGTATATAACAGCAACCAATCTCACATCAGGTTTAAAGCTCCAAGCACTAAGATCTCCTCCCATGATCAAACAGATTATTCCCGATTGAAGGGTGACAAAGAAGCAATAATAGAAGACAACAAAAAGCTCAGCTGGGAATTTCTTAAGAACTGATGCCTGAAAATTAAGGAGCACAAATCATTTCCTTTATCTTAAAGTAAGAAATCACAATGAAACCTGCTTCAACTTTCTGCACAGATACAAAGAAGAGGATTGGACCTGTACAATAAGCCAGGCAGAAGCAAACACGCAATCAACTGCAAGGAGAAATCCTCCAATGACCCAATTAGACTGCTGCCCTAGAAGTAGATGAGGTGAGCTTGAATGTGAGGGTGCCATCAAAAGTGAGGGGCCTTTATAGAAAGTAACAATGAATGCCCCAGCAATTGACACTATTGTTCCCAGAGATTTGGCTTGGCTAGTGCTACTTCTCAAATTCAGTGTTTCCATCCTGAAATCACCAAATTCATCAATTTAAATCTATCTACAACATATATTTTACACATCTACTGTTACATTAGTACAAAACTGCACTTCAATATTTTGTGCACCACAAGTATGAAAAATGCAAGTAGTCAATTAAGTTCATTCACAGCTCAAGCATTGACATATAATTAGAGACAAAAGAACAGAAAAGTGATTGGATGGAAACAGGAAGCCCAATGACATCAATTGTAGAAGTATAGTATTCTTCTCAAACATCTTCCAATCTTTTTCAGAAAAAAAAAAAAAAAAGAAAAAACCTCCACAACAATCAACCTGGAACTTCCAGATATCTACGCCGCGTTATCAAATTATCACCTGGATTCAACTTATACAAATAAGAATGCAATATCAAACAATACTTAACACAAGGTCTACGTTGATCATATCAGTTGCTGGCTAAAAGGAAATCATATTAGTCCTTGCCAACAGGATCTCAAAATGAGAACGAAAAGCAGGGAAAACCATCATCAGGAGGAACCTGAGTTGTAAGAAGCTTATAAAGGAGATGAATTTATAACTATTTGTGCAAGGAGATCAAACAAATTTGTCACTTAAATAAGTTCCCAATTTCCCACTTCAGTACGAGTAAGAGCAGGCAACCTCCTAGGGACTGCAATCTGTTTCCTCTAAGCAACCATATTTCTTAAATACGAAAACAATCCCAAGAGAATTTATGAGGTATAGAAACAAACAAAATGGCTGCAGACATATTACTTCAAACTCAGTTCCAACCATTGGCCCTTTTACAAACTGGAATACCAGGATTGTCCGAAAGGGTATTCTCAATTCTTCTGTCAAACCTATGTATAAATATGTGTTGGATACAAGCGGTACTTCAGCGGAAGTAAAGAGTAAATAGATTAAATAGCCTTACATTCCATCGTCCACGTATACTTTATCCTTTAGTTATCAGATTGATCAGAGTATTACACACAACAATAGGAGAAGAGATAATAACCTGAAAGCAACAGCAAGGATGAAGGTGAGACCTGGGATGAGATTAAGCATGGCAGTTGCCAGAGTTGGCGAGCTATAATATATCCCAGCATACCCAGAAATCTGGGCAAAGCAACTGCATACCAAATACCATGTAAAATATGAATTAAAGCCCTCAAATCCATAGTTATGTAACTGAAAACCCACATCATAATTTTCATTAATCTTACATACCCAAGAAGCCCAAGCAAGAAAAACCAGCAAAGAATAGAGAAAGTGAGTGGAGGACGGTGTGATCTGCAGGGAAAACGGAAAATCAAAGGAGATAGTGAAATGGGAATTATGGAGAGAGAGAGAGAGAGAGAACGAACGGTACCTGTGGAAGAGAAAAGAAGCAGGGAGGAGAATGAGAGAGGCAAGAGCATTGGAATAGAAAACAAAGACAAAGTTGGGCATCCCATGGGACATTGCTGCTTTGCCCATTATCATGAGTCCAACTTGAGCAACCTCTGCCATTACCATCCCTACAATAGGCAAACCAATCATCTCCTTCCCCATTCTTCAGACCCAATTTCAGTTCTTGCGATCAACTTCTGTGCCACCTCCTTCCTAGGACTGAATTTTAAGTAGTTGGACTTTGGAGCAAATAGGTGGACACCAATTTTAGTTATTAATATCAAATTTAAAGTCCTTTTATATTTAAAATACATACGCAGCCATAGCTACCAGCAAGGAGTTATAGACGACAAGCAACGAGTCCAAGTCGCTGCTGACATAGCTCCTTTCGTCATTGCCTCCTTACCCAATACCTAGATTCTTGTGTAAGCATAAATAATGATTTAAATATTATACTGCAACAGAAAAGATGTAACAAGTTGTTGCATGTCGAGTACGGAAAACCACTGTTGAGGTTGTCAAATTTAGTGGTACAAAAAATTGAAAACAATTAAAAGTTTTTTAAGTAGTTAAAAATTTTACTAGATAAAATATTTTTAATTTTTGATTTTTCGGTACGTAAGGACTTTAAGCGTAGTTGGTATTTATAGTGGTGGTTACTAGTAAAAAACCACCAATTACATGTCCCACAATCACACAAACAAAAGTATGAAAGTAGTAGGTGGTAAAACATGGGGTCATTCCAACAAACCAAAAGGCAATTCCAACATTCTCCCACTTGGTCCGTAGTGCCCATGAATACTTAAAGTCGAAACATAATACATGAATCATGACGATATTTTTCTCTTAGAATTTGAGTAGTATCTTCCATGTATCACAATATATCATGTCTCAATGTTTTAGCTTAATTTCTTAATGAATAAATTCAATGTTTATTTTAGGTCTAAACTTTAGTGACATTTCTCGAAATAAAAAAATTAATGTGCACACAAAATATGAGAAATATCAAACTTAATAGAGTTTCTTTATAATCGTTCTTATAACGAAAATTTACAATGTGGGAACAAGTCCTATAGTGACAACATGATTCTTAAATTTGTATGGTGGCATGCCTTTAGCCAAAAGATCACCTAACATCTACTTAGTGTTAATGTGCTCAATAACCACTTTCTTTTCTTTAACACGTTCCCTTATGGCTAAATACTTAACGTCGATGTGTTTACTTTGACTTCCACTTTTGTTGTTTACAGCCATAAAGACAACAATTGAATTGTCACAATATATCATCAACGGCCTAAAAATCGAATCCACAAGAATCTGTACAAGACTTGATATTGCATTTGTAGTTGGAATATTGGGAAGATAACAGAGTAATCTAGGTATTGACCACTGGAGAGCTGCAAAGAAAGTTTTGAGATATCTTAAAGGGACAAAGGACTACATGCTTACATACAAACGATCAGACAATTTGGAGGTGATTGGCTACTCCGATTCAGACTTTGTCGGCTATGTTGATTCACGTAAATCAACATCAGGTTACATATTTATGTTTGCCGGCAGAGCTATATCTTGGAGGAGTATCAAGCAGACTTTAGTTGCTACTTCCACTATGGAGGTTGGGTTCGTTTCATGTTTTGAGGCTACCTCACATAGAGTATGGTTGAAGAGTTTCATCCGAAATCTTTCTAAAACTTTTGTTGATATAGGTTTCTTAAGATAGACCTAAGATACCGCGATGTCTATCACGATGAATCTTAATGCCAATGACATAAGAGCAATACCCCTATCTTTCAAATCAAGATTTTTAAAAAGTTATTGTTTCACCTCATGTAGCATACCTCTGTCATTTGTTGCACGTAAAATATCGTCCACATATAGAATAAGGAAACATATTTTACTCCCACTAACCTTCTAGTATATGCATTGATCCATGATATTTTCAACAAATCCACGATATTTTCAACAAAACCAAACGAAGAGATAACTTTGTGGAAATTTAAATACCACTATTGAGAGGCTTGTTTCAATCTATATATGGACTTCTTTAGCTTGCATATCAAGTGTTGACCATCACTGGAGGAGAATTCTTCAGGTTGTTTCATGTATACCTCTTCCTTTAGGTCACCATTGAGAAAGATGATTTTCACATCCATTTGTTCTAGCTCAAGGTCAAAATGAGCTATTACTGCTAACACAATGTGCAAGGAATCTTTCTTAGATACAAGACTAAAAGTCTCAGTATAATCGATTCTTTTTCGCTGAGTGAATCTTTTCACAACGATTCTAACTTTATGTCTTTCTATGTTGCCCATTGAGTCTCTTTTTGTTTTGAAGACACTTTTACATCCAATGGTTTTTACCCCTTCAGGCAACGACACAAGATCCCCAACATCGTTACTTTTCATGGAATTCATCTATTCTTTAAGAACTTGATCTATTAGAGTGTTTTCAGTAGCTTGTGAATTTTCATTGATTGGTTGTTTAATACTTGGTTGAGCTTGAATGGTGTTTTGTATGATAACCAATCTCTCACCTAAAGTGGAAAGTTGACCTACGGGAATTGTGTCCCGAGATAGATCGTTTCCACTGATTGAGTCATTCTCAAGAAATTTTGCAATTCACGATTCCACAATTTTAGTGCTATGAGATGGACAATAGAATCTATATCATTTGGACCTTTCGGCATATCCAATGAAATACCAATTAATGGTCCCTAGGTCTAGTTTCTTTTCTTACGGGTTATAAACTTTTACTTTAGATGGGCATCCCCATACACGTATATGTCGTAAACTCAGTTTCCAACTTTTGAACAACTCAAAAGGTGTCTTTGGGACAACCTTGGTTGGAAATCGGTTTAATATATACACAGTCGTTTTAAGAGCTTCAATCCGTAAGGACTTAGGTAGCTTAGAGCTACTAAGCATACTTCTCACCATGTCTATTAAAGTCCAATTTCTTCTTTCCACAACACCATTTTGATCAGGTGAGCCTAGCATAGTGTATTGGAAACTATATCATTATCTTGAAGAAATTTCGCAAATGGACCAAGTGCTTGTCCATCCTCAGTGTATCTACCATAATGCTCACCACCGTAATCGGTTCTCACAATCTTGATTTTCTTACCACATTATTTCTCTACTTCAGCCTTGAAAACTTTAAAGGCTTCTAATGCTTCTCTCTTGTGATGAAGCATGTAGAGATACATGTATTGTGATCAATCTTCTATGAAAGTGATGAAATATTTGTGACCTTGTACATCGATATCTAAGCAACATTAGAATGGATGACTTCTGATATGGCCGAACTCCTCTTGGCACCTTTCTTTAACTTGTTAGTCTGCTTGCCCTTAATGCAGTCTATACAAATATTGAAATCAGCAAAATCTAAAGTACTGAGCACCCCATCATTTAGTAATCTCTTAATCCTTTCAATGGAGATGTGTCCTAATCTCCGATGCCATAAAATAGAGGAATTTTCATTTATAACATAAGATTTAGTACCAGTTTGAATGTACATAACATTATGAGTGACATTATTTTGTAAATTAAAAGAATAAAGGCCATCAGATAAAACACCCAGATTTATAAAATAAACTAAAACCAGTGTTTGAAAACCTAAAACAATACCCAAAAGGTGCAAGTTGAAATAGAAACTAAATTTCTAGAAAAACTAGGAATATAAAAAGTCTTTTTTAAAATTAAAACAAAACCACTCCTAAGCAATAATTTGCATGTTCCAATTACTTCCACATGCGAGTCCATCTTATTTCTTGAATAGATGTGTCGCTCAACTCCCACCGATTCCTTCAGGTTTCTTAACCATTGTAAGGAATTTGAGATATGGATTGTAGAAACAGAATCAATCCATGTGTTACAAATAACATGATCGGCTATTTAATGTCACAGCAATAATGTGCAAGCGGACACTATCAATGCAAGTATAGTAGACAAATATGAGTCTGTCGGATATTGATCCTACGAGGATGGTTGTCTTTTGTCTATCAATGTCAGTGCAATAAATAGATAGAAACGAGATAAATTGTGAGAGTAGTTGTCGAAGTAATAACTTGAAAACAATAAGATAAATATGATAATGATAAACTGGGATCCCCAATGTGAATATTCAATAGAATACTAAGTGCTCACAAGGTATTAAATGATAGGTGATTGTCGATGCATTAAATTGCAATGAATATCTTACCAAGCTTAACTTCTATATTTAATCTAAGACTTAAACATGCACATTAACCACACCATCCGATAATGGCAATGGAACACTATTAAGAACAAGTGGATTAAATTCCTCTAATCCTTAAGAAACTTTCGTTGTCATGCTTGTTAGCTTGAACTGTAGCTGCACTTTCCAGTGTCAGTGACCGCAATTGTAATAGCCCAATTTCAGTGAAATCAGAACAATGGTTTTGAGACCACAAATCTGAGTCATGAAGAAAATTTGTTTTAATATTATTGCATGGTTTGCATTATGATAGGAAAAACGTATGAAAATTTCGATAAGAAAATTGTAATAGCCCAATTTCGGTAAAATCGGAATAGTGGTTTCGGGACCACAAATCCGAGCCGAAAATAAAATTTATTTTTATTTTATTATATGGACCGTATTATGTTAGAAAAGTAATGTGAAAATTTGGATACGGAAATTTTACCAATTATGTGTTTAATTACGGGAAGGACTAAATCGCATAAAATACAAAAATTGAATTCTAGTAGCTATAAAGATTAAAGAGATATGGAATTCAAAACTAGAGGTCCTTATATGGTAATTAGACCATTAAAGAGAAGTATGTAGATATTTTGGTATGACTCATCCATAGAAAAGTAAAAAAAAGGCTAAGGACTAAATTGGAAAGATGAAAAGTTATTAAATGACAATTTAATTAAATGGAAAAGAAAACAATTTCATATCATCTTCCCCAAATATTTCCATGGGAATTCTAGGAGAGAGGAAGAAGACTTGTCAAGCTTATTTGGGTAAGTAATCAAGCCCCGTTTTTAATAATTTTGATATTTTTGAAACCAGGATAGCTTAATCTATCTATTTAGGGGATTAATTTGAAAAGTTATCAAGGTATGAAATTTGGGTCATGGATAAATATGCAGACAATTAGAAATTTATGGTAGAAAATGAAAGGTTGTTGATAGATAAACAACTTTTACAAAGTGATTTTTGATGAAAACATGATTTAGGGACTAAAATGTAAAGTTGTGAAATTTGATGAAAAATTATGAATTTTTATGAATACATGTGCTTTAAATTTTGTAATGGGATTTTGGTTAGGCTTGGAATAGAGAGTAAATTACACAAGTTTCATTTTCTGGGCCTAGGGACGAAATGAGAATTTATAAAAAAGTTAGGGGAAAAATGATAATTTTTCCTAGGATGAAAATTAAGTCCACTTGAATAAGAAATATGATAAATTGATGTTAAATTTACTTGTATAGATCCGGAGAGACCAAATTCAAAGGTAGAATGAGGAAAGAGGAAAATGTCGGATTAGTAGATTTTACGTATATGAACATTGTCGAGGTAAGTTCGTGTAACTAAATTGTGTTTATTTACATGCTTGCATTGATTGTGTTTATGTAAATTGTATAAATTTCATAAATATGTGAAATGATTACATATTCGATCAAGCCCGATAAATGAAAATGTTTAAATTAAATGATAATGCCTGATAGATGATAAATGATAAACGACGTGAATGTTACTTATATGCTTGAAGTGAATGTGGAATGTATTTATTTGAATAAAATGAATGTTGTGGATGTATGAAACAATCACATGCCCGATAATTCTTGATAAAAATGTTTAAATCCAAGTTGAATAAAATGGAGAATCGATGGATATGTGATTTCCCGAAATGAATGAGGTCCTGCATTTGTTGCTAATGAGATTTAGCTCAAACGAGTAATCCTATTGACCTCATTACAGAAAGGATTTAGCCCAGATGGGTAATCCTGATATAAGTCCTCTCGAGCATATGTTATGGATTGGATTTAGCCCGGACAGGTAATCTAAATCAAGCTCCTTAGAGCATATGTCATAAAAAGGATTTAGCCTGGATTGGTAATCCTGTTGTTTATATATATGTGGCTCGAGAGTGTACTCTCTAAAATAGTACCCTATGAGTACCATTGAATATGAATTGAGGAATTCAGATGTGCACACCACGAGTGTATTACCTGTGTGTCCATAAATATTTCAGATAAATTGAACGGGTAAAAGTTCTTGACATGAGAAGATATTGTAAGAGTATGCCCAAAGATCAATCATGAGATGGTTGTAATAACATACTTAATTTACCATGTTTATTAATTAAAGCGTTGTCATTATTATTTCAGTTTTTCTTTCTGTGTGTATAGATAAACTGTTTTATAGTAATGTCTTGAGAATAATATGATTATTCTTAAAAGATCCTTAGTCGAGTACTATTGTTGACTAGGACAATAATAATGCATTAAGACTAACATGTAGTTGATTGATGATAAAGAGTTGTCATTGATATGGAGTGTCAAAATCAATGCATGAATATGTGTGTTAGAGAACAACATATTGGATTGACCCGCTATGAGTATGTTTCTTGGATTATTATGTAATTGTCACAACATTACTCATAGTGATTAATATGTATATGATCCTCAGACTTGAGATCATTATTATCCCAGCATCGTGAGTTGTATATTTTGATACAATCAAACGTACACCGTAACAGGTTGTTCTATAAAGGCTGATGTTGGATATACCACAATCTATGTAGAGGGATATGGTTGATCAATAAAGGATAAGTCCCTCCTACATAATAGGAGTAATATCTTAGGCCACTTGATTGAGTGAGACTAGAAATGCATGGCCATGCTCGAATAAGTTGATATGAGATGTCATACTAATTTGTATATCATAGTCTACTCAAGATATCAAGAAAAATGGGATGGACTATGCAAGTGTGACTATCCCATGACTTGTATCCGTTCCAGAGATAAAGGACTTAAGGATTAATGCATGAAAGGTTAATCACGAAAGGTTATGTCGAATCATGACTTCTTGTAACTTAGGTAGCAATGATGCATTGCTAGATGCCACTCATTGTCTGTGACAATAGAATCGTTCTAGTATTACTGCTAACGTTGCAAGAACCTACAGGGTCACACCCTATGGTTGAAATGAACGGAATAAAATATAGTTGGTATTGTGCTTGGTTGTCACATAAATTAAATTAATTAAAGAATTAATTTAATTGGGCAATCAAATATTGAACATATTATATGTACAAGGATGTTGTACACATAATGATAACATAATTTTATTAATATATGAATTTGATTCATATATAAATTTAAATAAATATAGTTTACCGGAATCCTTATTATAATTAATGTAATTATAATTTTCAGTTATAATTAATGTAATTATAATTTTCGGTTAAAAACTTTATTGTATTCATTTAATCTTGTAATACATTCAAGAGATACCAATTATAAAAGGCCCAATTAAGAGGATACCTATTATAAAAGGCCCAATGAGAAAGGCACCCATTATAAAAGGTATTAAAAGGAGACAAAACTCAACATGAAAACCCTAAGTGATTGCTTGTTAGGTCTAGCAGCCGTCAAGCAAATAAGCCTCCAAAACAGTTTTGGAGATTTCTTCCGTTCATAGTCAAACCGGGTGGATTATGTAGAGGCTGACATCGGAAAAGGTTGAGGCTTGATTCGACAGTAGATCAAAACTCTTGTTGCCAAGGTGTCGCTGTCTACTCAGATTGAAGTTTTGGTAATTTCGAAACCTTTATTTCACCCCGATTCGTTCCTCACACATGGATCCATGATTTGGATCGCCGGATCTAATTTTATTCTGCTGCGCCATGGGGTACCGGTGTTCCAACAGTGGTATCAGAGCCACTTGTGTGATACGAACTCGGGTTTAAATACTTGGGTGATGCAATTGTATGAGATACATGTTTTGATCTTATTATATTTTCGGTTGTTTAAATCGTTTAAGCATAATCTGATAATTGTTCCTTTCAGTAATTGATTAAATGTTAATCATGGTGTTGTGGCCTATTCGATTTTATGTTATTACTGTTAACTATTAACAAATCTGTAATAATACGGCGGTGGTATTTATAGTTTCCAGTAAGTGTTAACTGGCTAGTGGAACAAGGGTTGTTCCGATATGAAACCTCAAGGATTAAAATCCTAAAAACACGATTCTGTTGATAAAATTTATCAAATCGTGAGGCTTCATTTGACTGGGGTATTCAGACCCCCGCAAAAAAAATTTGTTAATAAAAGAAATCTATAAACTTGATGGGCCACAAAAGGTTGAAAGGATATTTTATAATTCACCTTAGCAAAAAAAAAGCATTGAATTATGTATGCTATTTTTGACATGCAAGGTGTTTGAAATGCATAGTTATAGCCCAATGACCCATTCGATAAAAGGTTGTATTTTTTTTTAAAATACGGCTTGCGTGTCGTGCCTTACTACTATTCTCTTGTATTTCTCTTCTCATCTTATTCCCTCGTATGTAAAACGAGTTTCTGCATATTGTAATTTGCAAGAGTTTCTGTGGGCCAAATAAGAAGGAAGGTGGGACAATGATTGTGAATGATAGCTTGTGAAAGGGCTTACACCTTTAGGTTTCCTTTTGGTTTTCCTATTGGCTTGGGTTGAACCACTTTAGTTTATGGGCTATAACTATTGCATTTATTTATTGGTTTATTTATTCATGTATGAGATGCTATGGATGATAATAAACCTTGTTGATAATAAACCCTATTAATTGATGAGATCGATTAGAAGACTAAATGGGCTAAAGTAGACCATAATTGGTGAGATGCAACAACCTTAATAAAATCCCTCTATTAAAATATTAAGTCAACATGGCCTTCCAATTTTGCCCTCGTTAAGGCCTCGATCAATACTATGTAGGTTCTGCCAAAGCGAAGTACTAGTATTTATCTTGGTTAAACGCGAAGAATAAACAAGTGATATTCACTGGTTAAAAAAATTGGTTAATGACTTAACTAGGTTACTCTAATAGGATTAGAAACCTAGAGGCAAGTAAATTGGATAAATCATAAGATGATTAGAACAAGAGTTGTTCACCAAATATTAGGAGTTACATATGATGTAATTAGCAAATGTTGCTTACCTAAATAACCATAATCTTAAGAGTAAAGCCAAAGTTGACTTAAGAGGTGGTGAAATATGGATCCTTAACCTACTAGAAATACTTTTGAGAAAGTTTTTCCGAAATTAATATACGAGGGTTATTAATTTTGAAATAAAATAGTGGGAATATCATTTAATAAAGTCTTTTTAATGATTGATATAAAATTGGTAAATTTACTCACATGCATATTTAATTGTTGTATATATATTATGGCTGCAAACACTGGCACACTCTCATTGCGATCGGTCCTTGAGAAGGACAAATTGAATGGTTTGAATTTTCTTGATTGGTTCCGTAACTTGAGGATTGTCCTTAAACAAGAACGGAAATTATATGTCATTGAACAACCACTTCCTAATGAACCACCCGCTAATGCCTCGAGGACTGATAGAGATGCTTACAAGAAGTATCTCGATGACATGATAGATGTTGGATGTCTTATGCTTGCCACTATGAATCCTGAACTTCAGAAGCAACATGAGGACATGGTTGCTTATGATATGATCGAGCACCTGAAAGAACTTTATCAGGGACAAGCACGGCAAGAGAGGTTTGATATCTCTAAGGCCTTATTCCAATGTAAGTTGGCTGAAGGAAGCCCAGTAGGACCTCATGTCCTTAAGATGATTGGCTATATTGAAAGCCTGTCTAAGCTTGGGTTTCCATTGAGCCAAGAGTTGGCCACTGATGTTATTTTACAATCGTTGCCGGATAGCTACAGCCAGTTTGTCCTCAATTTCAATATGAATGAAATTGACAAGACTCTACCACAATTGCTCAGTATGTTACGAACTGCTGAAGGCAACTTGAAAAGGTTGGACCCAAGCCCATACTGATGGTCCGTAATAATAAGGGCAAGGGAAAGGCCAAAGTTCAAACAAAGCCCAAGGGCAAAGGTAAGCCCAAATTTGGAAAAGGAAAGGCTGCACTGAAACCTAAAGGTGGGGTGTCTAAGGAAGGAAACTGTTTTCATTGTGGTGTGACTGGACATTGGAAACGGAACTGCCCTGCCTATCTTGAAGAAGTCAAGAAGGCTAAAGCAAGCGGAATGTCTGCTTCAGGTATTTATGTTATTGATATTAATTTATCAACTACTACTTCTTGGGTATTAGATACTGGTTGTGGTTCTCATATTTGTACTTCTGTACAGGGACTACAAAGGAGTAGGACTTTGGCTAGAGGAGATGTGGACCTACGAGTTGGAAATGGAGCAAAAGTTGCTGCATTAGCTGTGGGAACATATATTTTATCTTTGCCTAGTGGACTTGATTTATGTTTAGAGGATTGTTATTTTGTGCCCAGTTTGACTAAAAACATTATTTCAATTTCTTGTTTAGACAAAATTGGTTTTGAGATAATTATTAAGAATAATTGTTGTTCATTTTATCTCAATAATGTTTTCTATGGTTCGGCACAATTGATTAATGGCCTCTATATTTTAGATCAAACGAATCCCATTTACAACATAAATACTAAAAGATCTAAAATAAATGACTCAAATCAAACTTATCTTTGGCATTGTCGTTTGGGCCACATAAGTGAGAAACGCATATCCAAACTCCATAGAGATGGTCTCTTGAATTCATTTGTTTTTGAACAATTTGAAGTATGTGAATCTTGCTTATTGGGAAAAATGACTAAATCTCCTTTTTCTGGAAAAGGTGAACGAGCTAGTGATTTATTGGGCCTAATACATTCTGATGTATGTGGACCAATAAATACACAGGCCAGAGGTGGATTTCACTACTTCATTACTTTCACTGATGATTTCAGTAGATATGGGTATGTTTATCTCATGCGCCATAAGTCTGAGTCCCTTGAAAAGTTCAAGGAATTTAAAAATGAAGTACAAAATCAACTAGGTAAAACTATCAAGTCACTTCGATCTGATCGAGGTGGAGAGTATTTGAGCCTAGAGTTTGATGATCTTTTGAAAGAATGTAGGATTGTCTCACAACTTACTCCTCCTAGTACTCCTCAATGGAATGGAGTATCTGAGAGAAGAAATCGAACTTTGTTAGACATGGTTCGATCCATGATGAGTCATGCTGATCTACCGACTTCCTTTTGGGGACATGCACTTGAGACTGCTGCCTTCACACTAAATCGTGTTCCATCTAAATCGGTTCAAAAGACGCCATATGAGATGTGGACTGGGAAACGTCCTAGTATGTCCTTTATGAAAATTTGGGGTTGTGAAGCTTATGTTAAAAGTCAAACGTCTACTAAGCTTGAATCCAAATCTGAAAGGTGTATTTTTGTGGGGTATCCAAAAGAAACCAAAGGATATTATTTTTTTAATCCCACTGAGAACAAAATTTTTGTTGCTCGGACTGGTGTCTTCCTAGAGAAAGAATTTACTTCTAGAAAAGGAAGTGGGAGAAAGATTGAACTTGAAGAAATTCAAGAATCACAAGATACCACTGAACCAGAGATTGAACAAAACCAAATTCCACAAGAAATTGAGGAACAAACAACTGCTATAGAAACACAACCACCGCGCAGATCTTTAAGAGAACACCGTGCACCTGAGAGATATGGATTTCTCATTACAACGCATGGTGACGTTCTTCTTATAGATCAAGATGAGCCTAGGACTTATCAAGAAGCGGTGACGAGCCCAGACTCTGAGAAATGGCTTGAGGCCATGAGATCTGAAATGGATTCCATGTATGAAAACCAAGTATGGACTTCGATTGACCCACCCGAAGGGGTTAAACCTATAGGGTGCAAATGGGTTTTCAAAAAGAAAATAGATATGGATGGTAATGTACAAACATACAAAG
This sequence comes from Gossypium australe, assembly GCA_005393395.2. Lineage (NCBI taxonomy): Eukaryota > Viridiplantae > Streptophyta > Magnoliopsida > Malvales > Malvaceae > Gossypium > Gossypium australe. Next base: position 33,835,593 of record CM016618.1, read on the forward strand.
GGCGATTAGTCGCTAAAGGTTTTCGCCAAATTCATGGTGTTGACTATGATGAAACCTTTTCTCCTGTAGCTATGTTTAAATCCATCAGGATCTTGCTCGCCATAGCTGCATTTCATGATTATGAAATCTGGCAGATGGATGTCAAAACAGCTTTTCTTAACGGGAAACTTGAAGAGGATGTGTATATGACACAACCTGAAGGTTTTGTAAATCCAAAGGATGCTAGAAAGATATGTAAGCTACAAAGATCCATTTATGGATTAAAGCAAGCTTCTCGAAGTTGGAATATTCGTTTTTGCGATGCAATCAAAGAGTTTGGTTTTATCAAAAATGAAGATGAACCATGTGTTTACAAGAAAGTTAGTGGGAGCACTATCACATTCTTGGTACTATATGTGGATGACATACTTATCATGGGAAATGACATACCTACCTTGCAGTCTATTAAGGCTTGGTTAAGAAGTTGTTTTTCTATGAAGGACTTGGGCGAAGCCACTTATATCTTAGGAGTCAAGATCTATAGAGATAGATCAAGACGGCTACTAGGTCTAAGCCAAAGTATATACATAGATAAAGTACTGAAAAGGTTCAGTATGGAAGAATCTAAAAGAGGATTCCTACCTATGAGACGTGGTATTTCACTCTCGAAGGAAATGTGTCCTTCAACTCCACAAGAGAAAGAACGTATGAGTAAAATTCCATATGCTTCCGCTATTGGATCTATCATGTATGCTATGTTATATACCCATCCAGATGTCTCGTATGCCTTAAGTATGACGAGCAGGTATCAAGTAGATCCCGGTGAAGGTCACTGGACCACAGTCAAGAGTATCCTTAAGTACTTAAGAAGAACTAAGGATACGTTCCTATTATATGGAGGTGAGGAAGAGTTAAGTGTAAAAGGTTACACTGATGCCAGCTTCCAAACCGACAAGGATGATTCTCGATCGCAATCAGGTTTTGTGTTTTGCCTTAATGGTGGTGCTGTGAGCTGGAAGAGTTCAAAGCAAAGTACAGTAGCCGATTCTACAACAGAGGCCGAGTATATTGCAGCCAGTGAGGCAGCAAAAGAAGCAGTTTGGATCAAGAAGTTCATTACTGGACTAGGGGTTGTGCCTAGCATATCAGATGCTATAGAACTCCGATGTGATAACAATGGAGCTATTGCACAAGCTAAAGAACCCAGATCTCACCAGCGATCCAAACATATACTTAGACGCTACCATCTTATTCGAGAGATTATCGATCGAGGGGATGTAGAGATATGCAAAGTATCTTCAGATGATAACATCGCTGATCCCCTGACCAAGCCTCTGACACAGCAGAAGCATGATCGTCACACTAAGTCACTTGGTATTAGATATATGAGTGATTGGTCTTAGTGCTAGTGGGAGATTGTAAGAGTATGCCCAAAGATCAATCATGAGATGGTTGTAATAACATACTTAATTTACCATGTTTATTAATATAAAGCGTTGTCATTATTATTTCAGTTTTTCTTTCTGTGTATATAGATAAACTGTTTTATAATAATGTCCTGAGAATAATATGATTATTCTTAAAAGATCCTTAGTCGAGTACTATTGTTGACTAGGACAATAATAATGCATTAAGACTAACATGTAGTTGATTGATGATAAAGAGTTGTCATTGATATGGAGTGTCAAAATCAATGCATGAATATGTGTGTTAGAGAACAACATATTGGATTGACCCGCTATGAGTATGTTTCTTGGATTATTATGTAATTGTCACAACATTACTCATAGTGATTAATATGTATATGATCCTCAGACTTGAGATCATTATTATCCCAGCATCGTGAGTTGTATATTTTGATACAATCAAACGTACACCGTAACAGGTTGTTCTATAAAGGCTGATGTTGGATATACCACAATCTATGTAGAGGGATATGGTTGATCAATAAAGGATAAGTCCCTCCTACATAATAGGAGTAATATCTTAGGCCACTTGATTGAGTGAGACTAGAAATGCATGGCCATGCTCGAATAAGTTGATATGAGATGTCATACTAATTTGTATATCATAGTCTACTCAAGATATCAAGAAAAATGGGATGGACTATGCAAGTGTGACTATCCCATGACTTGTATCCGTTCCAGAGATAAAGGACTTAAGGATTAATGCATGAAAGGTTAATCACGAAAGGTTATGTCGAATCATGACTTCTTGTAACTTAGGTAGCAATGATGCATTGCTAGATGCCACTCATTGTCTGTGACAATAGAATCGTTCTAGTATTACTGCTAACGTTGCAAGAACCTACAGGGTCACACCCTATGGTTGAAATGAACGGAATAAAATATAGTTGGTATTGTGCTTGGTTGTCACATAAATTAAATTAATTAAAGAATTAATTTAATTGGGCAATCAAATATTGAACATATTATATGTACAAGGATGTTGTACACATAATGATAACATAATTTTATTAATATATGAATTTGATTCATATATAAATTTAAATAAATATAGTTTACCGGAATCCTTATTATAATTAATGTAATTATAATTTTCAGTTATAATTAATGTAATTATAATTTTCGGTTAAAAACTTTATTGTATTCATTTAATCTTGTAATACATTCAAGAGATACCAATTATAAAAGGCCCAATTAAGAGGATACCTATTATAAAAGGCCCAATGAGAAAGGCACCCATTATAAATGGTATTAAAAGGAGACAAAACTCAACATGAAAACCCTAAGTGATTGCTTGTTAGGTCTAGCAGCCGTCAAGCAAATAAGCCTCCAAAACAGTTTTGGAGATTTCTTCCGTTCATAGTCAAACCGGGTGGATTACGTAGAGGTCGACATCGAAAAAGGTTGAGGCTTGATTCGACAGTAGATCAAAACTCTTGTTGCCAAGGCGTCGCTGTCTATTCAGATTGAAGTTTTGGTAATTTCGAAACCTTTATTTCACCCCGATTCGTTCCTCACACATGGATCCATGATTTGGATCGCCGGATCTAATTTTATTCTGCTGCGCCATGGGGTACCGATGCTCCAACAGATATGAATAAGAAATAAGTTATTACACAAATCTGCCCCAAATACATGAAAATGAAGATACGTGATAATTGATGTTGTACATGGAATTTATTTAATGAGTAAGTTCATTCTTGATTATATACTTGTACACTTTGAGTGTACTAATCGTGACCTTAATATTTCGAGTAATATGGGTAAAGTTCTAATATGAAACGATATGAACTCGAGATGAACTATTATGAATTTATACTTGTAGTATAAAGAGACGATTTATACATGTCAAATGAATGCATGTTGTGGAAAGGATATGTGTAACACCCCGTACCCGAGACCGTCGCCGGAGTTGAGCAAGAGGCGTTACTAGACTTGACTACAAGTTCAGGACATAAAAATTTTAAAGCTGTCTCACTGCATCACGCTAACTAAATCGATCATAACTCGAGTTACAAAACTCGAAATTTAGATCCGTAAATTTTCTTTGAAACTAGACTCATATAACTATTCACCATAATTTTTCCAGAATTTTTCATCTGGCCAATTAGTACAGTTTATTCTTGAAAGTTACCCTTATTACACTGCTTGACAATTCTGACCTGTCCCTATAAAACTGCAGTTATATGATTGCACAAATTTCCTATTATGTTCTTGTTTATACCAATGAAAAATAGACTCATTAAGGGCTCTACACATATAAACCATGCTTCTTAATTATTTTTGTACAATTTATGGCAATTTTTCTAAAACAGAACAGTGACTGACGAATTCATTCAGAGCAGGTCTCACTAAAACTTAATTATCTCATAATGTATAAATCTTTTGCCTACTCTGTTTCTTTCATGTAAAAATAGACACAATAAGGTTTAATTCTATACCTCATTCACCATCTAATTCAACTTATCCTATTTTTGGTGATTTTTCGAAATTACTACACTGCTGTAACTAAAGACTGTTTCTATACTAAATATGATTTCTAGCTTATAACCGAATATACTCACATACAATTCATACTATCCATGCATTTTAATCATTTACGAAAGTTAGCTTGTACTTAAAACATTCACATGATATTATAACATCATCGATTTAAAAGAGTACCAATATTACCGACATTTATGACAAAAACCCCAAAAAAAAAACATACTTAACTAAATATTTAGCCATATTCGCATGGCTGTTATATACAAGGTCAAACATCGTATGTTTTTAAAACTTCATCTAGCCTATACATGCCTTCTAAATCGCAACCAAAATTCAAAATACCAAAGGAAGGCGATAGTGTGGATGACTTCTGGGAGATCTTTCACGAGCCCACAACGTGACCAAAATCTATAAAACAAGGGAGAACATTTCACATAATTAAGCTTACTAGCTTAGTAAGTCCTAACTCATGATAATAAAACATTTACTTGTTTACGCAATGAAAGCAATCAACTTATGGCATTTCACATAGGCAGTTAAGTAAATTATTTATACAAAGCCAGATACTAGTAATTCTTTAACCCCAAGTAAATTTGGAATCATTTCCTTCAACCTACATTTATACTTGAAAACCAATTGTTCCACAATAGCACATTCTAACTCGAATTCCATCATATTACATCCATCAGTATTAATTTCAAACACATATAACACAATTCTCATAATATTAATTTGACTCAGGTAATATTAAGCATAACATACCTTACATGCTTACCTGAAACGTAAACTCAATAAATTAGCTTTAAGTTGTCTTGAACAAAGATTCGATTTATCTTTGGTAAAATACATCACCGGCATCAAGCCTGGTAGGCATAAAAGCCCGTAAAGTAACACCGGCACAAGGCCTGCTAGGCGTAAAAGCCCGATAAATAACACCGGCACAAGGCCTGCTAGGCATAAAGCCCGATTAATAACACCGGCACAAGGCCTGCTAGGCATAAAGCCCGATTAATAACACCGGCACAAGGCCTGCTAGGCATAAAGCCCGATTATGTCACCGGCACGAGGCCTGCTAGGCTCGAAGCCCGAATGTCAGAATATTTTTACACGCTTTTCACATTTCACTATCACATATCGAAACATATACATTTATTCCCATTGCATTAAATAAATTTGAAATCAATCCAATCCATCATCATCACATTCGGCCAACTCATGGTTTTACACCAAACTTATACAAATTTTATCATTCACTAGATTTGTAAATAATCTTTAAATATAAGGTAGCTCAAGAACTTACTTATTCACCTTGCATTAGCCAAAATAAATTCACTTCAATACTGTACATTCACATTCGGCTATATCATGGATTTATACTCTAATTATCCACAATTCATCATTTACTAAATTCATAATTAATTTATTGACATATTTTAGCTAAAGGACTTACCTCGGTTGTCGATAGTCCGTGCGAATCGGCTATTCGAGAACCTTCGTCTTTCCCCGGTCTAATTCCGTTTTTCTTTGCTCTTGATCTAAAACACATTAAAATTTAGCTCATTTAATTGCTTTTCATCTCAATTTAGTCCCAAGACACACAAATGGGCAATTTACAATTTTGCCCCTAATGTTTTCCATTTTTACAATTTGGTCCAATTTTACACAAAACTCAAATTATGCAAAATTTCCTAACACTATGGCTAGGCCGAACCTTCCCCATAACCATGGGTGTCCATGCATTTCATCTATTTGACATTTTAACCCTTCACAATTTTATTCTTTTCAATTTAGCCCTATAAACTCAAAATCACCAAAAACTCCAATACAAAACTTGTAAATCCTTAACATACATTCAATTTTAAACCATCAAACATCAAAACTACCCAAGCATGTCAATGGCCGAATCTTATATACATGGTATTTTCAAAAATTTAAACATGGGTTGTATAGGACTTAAAGCAAACATTCCAAAAATGCAAAAATTTTCAAAAACTAAGCAAAACACATACCTTTAATTGAGCCCCCAAAGTGCCGAAATTCAAGCTCTAAAAATGGAGTTTCTAGCTCCTATATTCGGCCAAGGAAGAAGAACAAGGTGAAGTTCTTTTTCTTCCCACTTAACCTTTTTATTTTATGTTAAAACAAACATATAATTTATCATTTTTTTTAACACTAATCTTTAACTTATAAGTATACTAAAATAACATAAATTTTATAATTAAAAGGCCTATTGCCGTCCCTCCTTATAGCACATGGGCTAATTGCCCTTTTAGTACACCCACTTAAAAAGCCACAATCAAATTAGCACCTTTCACTTTAGCATGCAACTTTCTCGTTTTCTCGATTAAATCCTTTTTATCAAATTGAGCACTTAAACGATTAAATTTTTCTACGAAACTTTCACACATTTTCATTCACATATAATAATCATGAAATAAAATATTAAAACATTTCTCGGACTCGGATTCGTGGTCCCGAAACCATCGTTCCGATTTGGGTCAAATTTGGTCTGTTACAACTCTCCCCCCTTAAGAATTTTCGTCCTCGAAAATTTTACCGTTGAATAAGTTCGGATATTGTTGTCTCATTGACTCCTCAGGCTCCCACGTAGCCTCTTCAATTCCGTGACGATTCCATAAAACCTTTACTAATGGAATTCTTTTATTTTTTAACTCTTTGGTTTCCCGAGCTAAGATACGGATCGGTTCCTCATCATAGGTCAAATCAGATCGAATTTCAATCTCTGACGGGGTGATCACATGGGACGGATCCGATCTATATTTGCGAAGCATCGAAACATGAAATACATTGTGTATCTTTTCTAAGTCAAGGGGCAATTGCAATCGATAAGCAACAGGCCCTATACGCTCGATGATTTCATACGGTCCGATAAATCTAGGACTCAACTTGCCTTTCTGACCGAATCGGAGTATTTTCTTCCACGGAGAAACTTTTAAAAACACCCGATCTCCGACCTGAAATTCAATGTCCTTACGTTTTAAATCGGCATAGGACTTTTGACGATCCGAAGCAGCTTTCAAATTACTTCTAATAATAACCACCTTCTGTTCTGTTTCTTTGATCCAATCAACCCCGTGTATCTTATTTTCACTGAGCTCAGTCCAGTACAACGGTGTGCGACATTTTCGCCCATATAAGGCTTCGTAAGGCGCCATTTTTATACTAGATTGGAAGCTATTATTGTAAGCAAATTCGACCAACGGTAGGTATCGTTCCCGCGTACCTTCAAACTCGAGAACACAACACCTCAGCATGTCCTCAAGTATCAAAATAGTTCGTTCAGACTGACCGTCTGTTTGTGGATGGAAGGCTGTACTAAAATGAAGTTTAGTACCTAGAGCATCTTGCAATTTCTTTCAAAACCGTGATGTAAACCTCGGGTCCCTATCTGAAACAATGGAACTCGGTACGCCGTGCAATCTTACAATCTGTGACACATACAATTCGGCGAGTTTGTCAAGTGAATAGTCGGTACGTACCGGCACAAAATGAGCTAATTTAGTCAGTCTATCAACAATAACCCATACGGCATCTTTCTTACTAGATGTCATAGGGAGACCGGATACAAAATCCATGGTAATTCTATCCCATTTCCATTCGGGTATCATGATTGGCTGAAGTAATCCGGATGGTACCTGATGCTCAGCTTTCACTTGTTGACAGATTAAGCACTTGGAGACAAATTCGGATATATCTCGTTTCATGCCAGGCCACCAATAACACTGCTTCAAATCGTTATACATTTTTGTGCTACCCGGGTGTATCGATAATCGACCACTATGGGCCTCGCACAGGATCATCTGTATCAATTCTGAGTTCTTCGGAACACACAATCGGCCTTTATAATTCAAACAATCATTTGCATCAATCTGAAAATCTGATTCTGTACCACTTCCACACTGACTCCGAATATCAATCAACTTTTTGTCGACTTTCTGTACATCACAAATCTGCTGAATGAACATCGGTCTCGCTTGTAACTCTGCTAAAGTCGAACCATCATCAGACATAGTCACCCGTGCATTCAATGCACGAAGAGTAAATAATGACTTTCGACTTAACGCATCCGCAACAACATTAGCTTTCCCCGGATGGTAGTCAATCACTAATTCATAGTCTTTCAGCAATTCTAACCATCGGCGTTGTCTCAAATTTAGATCTTTCTGAGTCATTAAATATTTTAGACTCTTATGATCTGAATAAACATGACATTTTTCACCGAATAAATAGTGACGCCAAATTTTCAATGCGAACACAATGGCTGCTAACTCCAGATCGTGAGTTGGATAATTTTTCTCATGTGGCTTCAATTGTCTCGAAGCGTAGGCTATCACCTTGCCTTCTTGCATTAAAACGCAACCCAACCCACTCAAGGAAGCATCACTAAAAATAATAAATTCTTTACCCGATTCAGGCTGAGTTAATACTGGAGCCTCGGTCAAAAGGGCTTTCAACTGTTCGAAACTTTTCTGACACTTTCCTGACCACTCAAATTTGACATCTTTCTGTAGTAGTCTCGTCAAAGGTGTAGCTATTACGGAAAAACCTTTTACAAATCGTCTATAATATTCCGCGAGGCCTAGAAAACTTCGAATCTCGGAAACATTCTTAGGTGGTTTCCAATCAAGTATGGCTGCTATTTTGTTTGGATCCACGCGAATACCTGATGCCGAAACCACATGACCCAAGAAGCTGACTTCGTTCATCCAGAATTCACACTTACTGAACTTTGCATATAACCGTTGATCTCTCAAGGTTTGTAGTACTACTCTCAAATGCTCAACGTGTTCTGCTTCATTTTTGGAGTAGATCAATATATCATCAATAAACACTACTACAAACCGATCTAAAAACTGTCGAAAGACTCGGTTCATTAGATCCATAAAAACAGCAGGTGCATTAGTGAGTCCAAATGGCATAACTAAAAACTCATAATGTCCGTACCTCGTTCGAAATGCAGTCTTTGGCACATCTGAATCTCTAACTCGCAATTGATAATAGCCCGATCTCAAATCTATTTTCGAAAACACTGAAGCCCCCTTTAACTGATCAAATAAATCATCGATCCGAGGTAACGGGTACTTATTCTTTATGGTCACCTTATTTAGTTGCCGGTAGTCGATACACATTCGCATTGTCCCATCTTTCTTTTTCACAAATAAGACTGGTGCTCCCCACGGAGAAAAACTCGGTCGTGCAAAACCCCTCTCTGTCAATTCTTGCAACTGCGCTTTCAATTCTTTTAATTCAGTAGGCGCCATTCGGTACGGAGCTATCGAAATTGGGGTCGCATCCGGCACTAATTCAATGCCGAACTCAATCTCTCGTACTGGGGGTAAGCCCGGTAGTTCTTCAGGAAACACATCGGTGTATTCACATACAATTGGTACCGATTCCATTAGTTTCTCGGACATTTTATTATCCAGTACATAAGCCAAATAGGCCTCGCACCCTTTTCTCACATACTTTTGGGCTACCATTGAAGATATTACTGTAGGTAACCCATTTACATCACAGGATTTTATTCTGATTGTCTCACCGTTTCGGCATTTCAAATCAATAAACTTTCTTTTGCAATCCACCACTGCCTCATGTGAAGTTAACCAATCCATACCCAAGATTATATCAAATTCGTCGAAGGGCAACAACATCAAATCAGCTGGAAAGCAATAATCTCGAACCATCAACGGGCAACCTCTACACACTTTTTTAACAAGCACACATCTACCCAAAGGGTTGGACACACGAATTACAAACTCGGTAGACTCAACTAGCAGAGTCTTGCCAAATTTTAAAGTTTCACACACATAAGAATGAGTCGAACCAGGATCAATTAGTGCAATCACAGTAGTATCAAAAAGAGTGAAAGTACCGGTAATGACGTCGGGGGAGGAAGCATCCTCTCTAGCTCGCGCAGCATATGCTCTCGCCGGAGCTCTAGCCTCAGATCGATCTGTAGTGTTCTTCGTTCCTTTCTGGCTACCACCTACATTGCCTGAATGTCTGGGTGGTCTACCTCACATTGGCACGTTGCTCGGTGTAGTGTTCCGAACTGCATTCTGCTCAGCTAACTTCGGACACTCTCTGATAAAATGATCTGACGATCCACATTTATAGCAAGACCGATCATGGAATCTACAACTTCCTGAGTGCCATTTCCCACAGTGCTTGCATTCAGCTCTATTTTGTGGAATGTTACCAACACTGGCTATCGAGGTAGCTCGGGAGCTCATAGGAGGTCGATCCCGTCTAGGCGGATCTGTAGTAGCTTTCTGTCGACTGTAGTCATCTCTGGGCCTCTTGATCGTGGAATGAAAGACTTTTCCCGAAGACCTTTTTCGGATGTCTCTGGCTTCTGTATCAGCCTTTCTTTTCTCTCTCCCGAGCTCTTCAGCTTTGCAAGCTCTCTCAACTAAAGTCACAAACTCTTGAATTTCAAGAACGCCAACAAACATCTTTATATCTTCATTTAGGCCGTCTTCGAATCTTTTACACATAATAGCTTCAGTAGAAACACACTCTCTAGCATAACGGCTGAGCCTGACAAATTTTCTTTCATACTCCGTTACGGTCATTCGTCCTTGTTTCAGCTCAAGGAACTCTTTTCGTTTTTGATCAATAAATCTTTGGCTAATATACTTCTTGCGAAATTCAGTTTGGAAGAAATCCCATGTCACTTTTTCTTTCGGAACCACTGACACTAGTGTATTCCACCAGTGATATGCAGTGTCCCGTAGTAAGGATATAGTACACTTCAAGCATTCATCCGGAGTACAAGACAACTCATCAAGTACCCGAATAGTGTTATCAAGCCACATTTCTGCTCTTTCAGCGTCATCATCGTCATTGGCTTTAAATTCTTCGGCCCCATATTTTCGAATTTTATCAACTGGGGGCCTACTAGATCTCATTGGATCTATCATTGGGGGAGCTAAAGGATCCGGAGTTGGATTATTCGGGGGCGGAGGTTGGGGTACAGCCGGGTTATTTTGAATGAATTGGGCAAACCACTCATTCATCATCCGATAAAAGGCTTGTTTAGTCTCTCCTTCGTGGCTACCCGAAACAGGTCGAGAGTCTATCGGCGCCACGCTCTCCACATCATCAGCTACAGCTCTTTCAGGATCAGAGTCCATTTACTATATAAAACAAAGTTCAGGCTGTCAGAAGTCACCACACTATCAACATATAACCACAGGCATGTATAGCTAGACTCACACGCGCCACGGTAGTCCTAGAATCGACTAAACCATAAGCCCTGATACCAAAACAAATGTAACACCCCGTACCCGAGACCGTCGCCGGAGTTGAGCAAGAGGCGTTACTAGACTTGACTACAAGTTCAGGACATAAAAATTTTAAAGCTGTCTCACTGCATCACGCTAACTAAATCGATCATAACTCGAGTTACAAAACTCGAAATTTAGATCCGTAAATTTCCCTTGAAACTAGACTCATATAACTATTCACCATAATTTTTCCAGAATTTTTCATCTGGCCAATTAGTACAGTTTATTCTTGAAAGTTACCCTTATTACACTGCTTGACAATTCTGACCTGTCCCTATAAAACTGCAGTTATCTGATTGCACAAATTTCCTATTATGTTCTTGTTTATACCAATGAAAAATAGACTCATTAAGGGTTCTACAAATATAAACCATGCTTCTTAATTATTTTTGTACAATTTATGGCAATTTTTCCAAAACAGAACAGTGACTGACGAATTCATTCAGAGCAGGTCTCACTAAAACTTAATTATCTCATAATGTATAAATCTTTTGCCTACTCTGTTTCTTTCATGTAAAAATAGACACAATAAGGTTTAATTATATACCTCATTCACCATCTAATTCAACTTATCCTATTTTTGGTGATTTTTCGAAATTACTACACTGCTGTAACTAAAGACTGTTTCTATACTAAATATGATTTCTAGCTTATAACCGAATATACTCACATACAATTCATACTATCCATGCATTTTAATCATTTACGAAAGTTAGCTTGTACTTAAAACATTCACATGATATTATAACATCATCGATTTGAAAGAGTACCAATATTACCGACATTTATGACAAAAACCCCAAAAGAAAACATACTTAACTAAATATTTAGCCATATTCGCATGGCTGTTATATACAAGGTCAAACATCGTATGTTTTTAAAACTTCATCTAGCCTATACATGCCTTCTAAATCGCAACCAAAATTCAAAATACCAAAGGAAGGCGATAGTGTGGATGACTTCTGGGAGATCTTTCACGAGCCCACAACGTGACCAAAATCTATAAAACAAGGGAGAACATTTCACATAATTAAGCTTACTAGCTTAGTAAGTCCTAACTCATGATAATAAAACATTTACTTGTTTACGCAATGAAAGCAATCAACTTATGGCATTTCACATAGGCAGTTAAGTAAATTATTTATACAAAGCCAGATACTAGTAATTCTTTAACCCCAAGTAAATTTGGAATCATTTCCTTCAACCTACATTTATACTTGAAAACCAATTGTTCCACAATAGCACATTCTAACTCGAATTCCATCATATTACATCCATCAGTATTAATTTCAAACACATATAACACAATTCTCATAATATTAATTTGACTCAGGTAATATTAAGCATAACATACCTTACATGCTTACCTGAAACGTAAACTCAATAAATTAGCTTTAAGTTGTCTTGAACAAAGATTCGATTTATCTTTGGTAAAATACATCACCGGCATCAAGCCTGGTAGGCATAAAAGCCCGTAAAGTAACACCGGCACAAGGCCTGCTAGGCGTAAAAGCCCGATAAATAACACCGGCACAAGGCCTGCTAGGCATAAAGCCCGATTAATAACACCGGCACAAGGCCTGCTAGGCATAAAGCCCGATTAATAACACCGGCACAAGGCCTGCTAGGCATAAAGCCCGATTATGTCACCGGCACGAGGCCTGCTAGGCTCGAAGCCCGAATGTCAGAATATTTTTACATGCTTTTCACATTTCACTATCACATATCGAAACATATACATTTATTCCCATTGCATTAAATAAATTTGAAATCAATCCAATCTATCATCATCACATTCGGCCAACTCATGGTTTTACACCAAACTTATACAAATTTTATCATTCACTAGATTTGTAAATAATCTTTAAATATAAGGTAGCTCAAGAACTTACTTATTCACCTTGCATTAGCCAAAATAAATTCACTTCAATACTATACATTCACATTCGGCTATATCATGGATTTATACTCTAATTATCCACAATTCATCATTTACTAAATTCATAATTAATTTATTGACATATTTTAGCTAAAGGACTTACCTCGGTTGTCGATAGTCCGTGCGAATCGGCTATTCGAGAACCTTCGTCTTTCCCCGGTCTAATTCCGTTTTTCTTTGCTCTTGATCTAAAACACATTAAAATTTAGCTCATTTAATTGCTTTTCATCTCAATTTAGTCCCAAGACACACAAATGGGCAATTTACAATTTTGCCCCTAATGTTTTCCATTTTTACAATTTGGTCCAATTTTACACAAAACTCAAATTATGCAAAATTTCCTAACACTATGGCTAGGCCGAACCTTCCCCATAACCATGGGTGTCCATGCATTTCATCTATTTGACATTTTAACCCTTCACAATTTTATTCTTTTCAATTTAGCCCTATAAACTCAAAATCACCAAAAACTCCAATACAAAACTTGTAAATCCTTAACATACATTCAATTTTAAACCATCAAACATCAAAACTACCCAAGCATGTCAATGGCCGAATCTTATATACATGGTATTTTCAAAAATTTAAACATGGGTTGTATAGGACTTGAAGCAAACATTCCAAAAATGCAAAAATTTTCAAAAACTAAGCAAAACACATACCTTTAATTGAGCCCCCAAAGTGCCGAAATTCAAGCTCTAAAAATGGAGTTTCTAGCTCCTATATTCGGCCAAGGAAGAAGAACAAGGTGAAGTTCTCTTTCTTCCCACTTAACCTTTTTATTTTATGTTAAAACAAACATATAATTTATCATTTTTTTTAACACTAATCTTTAACTTATAAGTATACTAAAATAACATAAATTTTATAATTAAAAGGCCTATTGCCGTCCCTCCTTATAGCACATGGGCTAATTGCCCTTTTAGTACACCCACTTAAAAAGCCACAATCAAATTAGCACCTTTCACTTTAGCATGCAACTTTCTCGTTTTCTCGATTAAATCCTTTTTATCAAATTGAGCACTTAAACGATTAAATTTTTCTACGAAACTTTCACACATTTTCATTCACATATAATAATCATGAAATAAAATATTAAAACATTTCTCGGACTCGGATTCGTGGTCCCGAAACCACCGTTCCGATTTGGGTCAAATTTGGTCTGTTACAATATGTGCATGAAAGCTTGATTATTGTTAAGCCCATATATGTTTTGATGTTATTATGAAGTATATGACTAACAAGGGAAATGAGGACATGTGTAGGGCTTGAGGTCAAATTGATTGAATATGCCTTACATAGTTACCTCAAAATAAAATGAATGGTAAGTTAAGTATCATGTTATACGAACTTACTAAGCATTTTATACTTACTTAGTTTTATTTCCCTATTTTAGAGTAAATCGGAAGCTCGTTGGATTAGAAGACCAGCAGAGATCACTCACACTATCCATTGGCCCATGTCGGTACAATATGGTAAATCAATTGTGGTTATAATGGCATGGATATGTTATATTGGCCATATTGGCATGTAAATGTAAATGATGCTTGTAATCTAGCCATTTGAATGGCTAGTAATGGGTTGTTTTGATATATTTGTAATGTCATAATATGGTAGCTACATATGTGTTTAGTTGATCAAATTATGCCTAACATATGGACTAAACCAAGGCAAGATTATGAACATGTATGCGTGTAATGGTATGCTATGTTGAATGATAGAGTTTGCTTAACTTGAATGCTTAAAATGGTTGGCATTTAGATGTGAGTTTAAGTGCAGGTCATTGGTATGATTTTGGGTGAGAAATGAAGTTAGAAATAGCTTTATTTTGTCTACATGGGTAGACACACGCTCTTGTGTCTAGACCTTGTGTCCCTTGCACCTTAAATTTGAGAAAAACAGAATGCTCAGAATTGAGCACACGAGCATAGACACGGGTGTGAGTCTCAGCCGTGTGGGAGACACGGCCTTAAACACGGGCGTGTGAAACCTGCACCTAATTTCAAAAAGAATTAATTTACCGCATGGCTTAGCACACGGACGTGTGGCATGGCCGTGTGCACAAGTCAGAGAATTACACGGGGTCGAACACGGCCTAAAGCACGGCCATGCCCCAGGGTCACAAGGGCGTGTCCCCTGGATCACACGGGCATGTGAGCCCTGCACCTTGGAAAATTTTTGAAATTTCGCGAAAAATTCTTAGAGGTTCCAATTAAGTCCCGACTAGATTCTAATGCTCGTATTGGGCCTCGAGGGTCCATTACAAATGATCTCAGTTAATGAATAGTAACTTACATGAAATATTTGCAAAAGTTCTGAAGGTTTCGGTAATACCCCGTAACTCTGTTCCGACGACGGATACGGGTTAGGGGTGGTACAGAAATTTTACTAATTACATGTTTAATTGTGGAAAGGACCAAATAGCATAAAATGCAAAAGTTGAGTTCAAGTAGCTAAAAGGATCAAATAGCTATGGAATTTAAAATAAGAGGTCCTTATATGGTAATTAAACCATTAAAGAAAAGTTAGTAGATATTTTTGGTGATTCATCCATGGAAATTAGAAAAAGAAAAGGACTAAATTTGAAAGTGGAAAAAATTAAAATATGATAAACTAAATAAAGGATTAATATCATCATTTTATATCATCTTCATCCCCAAATACAGGGAAACCCTAGGAAAAAGAAAGCAAGCTTTCTTGGCTTAATTAGGTAAGTAATCTTGTCCCGTTTTTAGTAATTTTTATATTTTTGAGATCGGAATAACTTAAATCATCTATTTTGGGGATAAATTTGCAAAGTTATCAAAGTATGAAAAATTTTCCATGGATGAATATGCTGAAAATTTGAAATTTATCGTAAAAAATGAAAGGTTGTTGATAGATAAACAACTTTTGTAGAGTAAATTTTGATGAAATTATGATTTAGGGACTAAATTGTAAAGATGTAAAAAGTATGGAAAATTCTAAATTTTTTGAAATAGATGTGCTGTAAATGTTATATGAAAATTTCGGTTAGGCTTGGAATAAGGATTAAATTGCATGAATTTCATTTTTCGAGCCTAGGGACAAAATTGGAATTAAATAAAAGAATAGGGGAAAAATGGTACTTTTGCCTAAAATGTGATTTGAATTTAATTGAATATGAATTGTATTAAATTGATGATTAAATTCATTTATATAGATTCGGATAACTCAAATTCAAAGTTAGATAAAGGAAAACAAAAAGTTTCGGATTAGTAGATTTTCAAATACGAACAAGTAATGAGAAAAGTTCGTGTAACTTAATTATGTATATTTATATGTTTGAATTGAATGTTGTATTTGTGAGAATTGTATAAATGATTAATGTATGAAAATAATCATATGCCCAAAATTTCTTGATAAATAATAAATTCTGTTTGAATAATGAAATGCGATGGATACAGTATTTTCTCGTATTGATTATAGTCTTGCACATGTTGCGAACATTATAGCTCGGATGGGCATCCTTTTAAAAGCCTTCTCGAGCATCCAATTATATAGTTCCTGTGAGCATCCTGATCAGTAGTGATCTTGCATGTGTTGAGCACTATCATAGCTCTTTGTGAGCGTCCTGTTACATGATTCGATCGGTTGTGATCCAACATTTATTGCGGACACAAACGCAGCTCTTCGTGAGCGTCCTAATATAGGTTCTTATGAGCTTCCTGATATGGCTCGCTTGAACTCTCTACTATGTTATCCGATGCTCCCTGATAATAACTCTTCAGAGTTACCTGTTAAGTTCTATGAGCTTCCTAATTAAAACTCTTATGAGTTTCCTGTTTAGCCTGGATAAGCGTCCTATTACGTGGCTCATCTAAGCATCTTGATATGTGGCTCGAGAGTGTACTCCCAGATTATGTGCCCTAATGGGTACCCCTGAACATGAATTGACGGATCACTGATTTGTGTACCTCGCGTATACTACATAAGTATCCATCGATATTTCAATAATTCAACGAATACAACTCCTGACATGAGAAATTATGAGATTAAAAGAATTATGTCTCGATTACTTCTGAAATACTCGAAAGTTTGTAGCATGATAAGCTCATCCATGTTTATTTGATATACATGTGAATTATGTGACTAACTTGTTTAATTGAGTGTATGTGATTAGGCAAACTTGCCAATTTGTTGGGAAGCATGTTATTGTTATGCTTATTTAAATGAATATGATTGGTAAGTTTAATTCCTGTTATACGAACTTATTAAGCATTAAATGCTTACTAGGTTTTATTTTCTCTGTTTTATAGTGCTCAGAAGCTTGTAAAGGTTGGAGATCGGTTGAAGCATCTTCACACTATTGATACGAACTCGGTTGATGTTAATATGAGTCGTAGTAGTTTGCCCGATCGTGAAATTAAGTAAGGGATGGCTTGTTTCAAGATAGGCTAAAAAAAAGGATGAAGGATAGGTTCAAACAAGGGTTAATAGATAGTTGAAATGACTAATGGAAAGATTCGAGTAAGGCCAAGAGTGAACCAACAATGAAGGTGATTGTTGACCCGATTCTTAAAACGACACTTAAGTGAAAATGGTTTGGAAAAAACTTGGTTAACCTTGACCCACTATCTAACAAGATAAGAACCAAAGGTATGGTTGAACGCCACACTTTGAAAGTGATAAGTTCGGTTAAACAAGGAAGGAATGACGCCACAAGCTAAGCTTGATAAGTTGATTCAGTCCAAGAGAGAACAATAAGAGTTGAATTCTCACAAAAGAAGAAAAGTAGTTCATAAATTGATCAAAAAGTCCTTACAACCAGCAATGAACAAAGTATTAATAGGCTTGAGCTAAGTCCAGCCAAATGGACACTTACAATTAGCTCAAATTAAGCTATTAAGGAGCTGAACTAGCTCCCTATATGATTACAAGTCTTTTGGTGAAATCTATGCCTAGGTGACGCCAATGAGCAGCCTATTTAGTCTTCCAGTTCAGCTAATTAATTGACTTGATGAGCTAAGCTGAATTTGTTCAATGATTTTTCAGCTAAAGAGTTATGAGCAGCCTTTAATTCTTCCTTGGGCAGCCGAATAAACAACAGCCAAAATAATGGCAGTTTAGGCACACGAATTGCCCAATTGGATGTGAACAAACGAATTTGAACAACTCCCATGGTGTGAACTCACTTGCTAGCTGAATGGACTAATGTGAATGTGTGTTTGTCCATTGGTATCCATGAACAGTCACTTAGAGAAGAGAAATTAGCTGGTTATCATTTAATTGCCGTCCCATGCATTAACCAAATGCATGTTCTTCTTTAATGCTTTACTTTGCACCTAAGCTAGCTGATTCAGCTGAATTGATTACCTATAAACACTAAATAAATTTGGTAAGGACATAATCAATGATGCAATTAGGTTGTCTAAACTTAAGACACTTTAAATAGCTGTATAAACTAAGACAAATTAAATAACTCAAGACAAATTAAATGGTTGTACTAATTAGAACAAATTAATTATCTTAAGACATATTAATTGCCGTATATACTTAGACATATTAAATAAACTTAAGACACATTAATTACTTAAACTAAAATAACTAAACTTAATTAAAGTTTATTCCAGTAACTAATCAACTCAAGAATGAAAACTAAAATTCAACTCTTAATAAGCTGTATGGGACGCATGTTGTTGAGCTCCATGAGTGATCAATAAGGCCCACCACTTCTTCTCCCCATGCTCGATCAATGTAGCTCGAAAGAGCTTCTTAGAACTTCTTGGAACGAGATCGAGCGATGGGTCCTAAAGGCAGCTCAATGGGATCGATAGCAGCTTCCCAAGCCAGGATCGCGCCAACTATCCTTCAACTCGCTTTGGTATAAATAGTAAACTTATTTTGGTATAATGGCATGTATAGGCTAACTTTTCCAATGTTGGCATGTAAATAGATGTTAGTAATCTAGTCATAAAAATGGTTAGTGATGGTATGTTTTGGTATGTATATATAATTATCATAAGGTTATCTCATGAATAATATATAACAGCTTAATATGGTTGAGTAAGTTAAAGTAAATATAAAAGTTTTGATAATAAGGTATGTTTGGAAATACATGAACGTATGTGATAATATGTCACACATAATTCTTGTAATTGGCTTGGATAATATGTATTGAATTGGTTGTTATATATGTGTAAGTGTTGTTGTAGGTTAATGGAAAATTTGGGTGAGAAATAAAGCTAAGAAATTGATTTATTTTCTCCACACGGGTAGACACACGGGCGTGTGTCTTGACCATGTGTGACACATGGCCTGTGTAACACCACTTACCCGTATTCAACGCCAAAATAGGGTACGAGGCATTACCGGAACACATATACATACACTTGTAAACGTATTAAATTGAGTCATAAAATTTCATCCAAATTCAAACTTTTCAAATTTTTATCTTTGAGTCCCTAAATAGGGCCTACTAGGCCCAATACATATTTTGGAAGTGGTCCGGGACTAAACAGAGAACTTTGGAAAACATTAGAAAATTTCTTGAAAAATAGGGGCACACACCCGTGTCCAAGGCCATGTCCTTCACACAGCCGAGATACACACCCGTGTGTTAGGCCGTGTGGTGTTTCGAATTTTAGAAAATCAAGTGCAGACTTCACACACCCTGGGCACATGACCGTGTGGCCACAAGTAAGGCTATTTACCAAGCCCTTTGCCACCCCAAAACACTTATACAAATTTATCATCACACAACATGATATTATTAAGCATTCAAACATCCACATACCATTTACAAATCACATTCATCATGCACAACCACACATACACTTAACTAATCATAGCATATAACTTACTCAATCATTCACATTTAGTATTTGCCACACATAATGTAACAACCTGATTTAGGGCCTAGTCGAAATAGTGGTGTGAGGCCACAAATCCGAAGCGATTTTTATGAGGCTTATGAGGTGGTTTCATTTTTGTGTGAAAATTTCATGAAGAAACTTTATTAGTTAGTGAATAAATTGTCCATTAGGACTAAATTACAAAGATGAGAAAATATGAGTTTCTAGAAGATTTGAGTATGAAATAGAATTATAAAAATGATTAGAAGTCCTTATTTAGCAATTAGACCATTATATAATAAGATGGACAAAAATGGACATGGGAAGGAAAAAAAACTCAAGAAATGATCATTAAGGGCAATTTTGTCATTTGGTAAATAAAAGATTAAAAAGGGAAAAAGAAGACAAAATTGTGTCCATCTTCTTCTTGCCATAGCCGAATTTTACAAGCCTTCCATAGCTAGGGTTTCTTCAACTTTCAAGCTTGATTGTAAGTATCTCCTAGCCCCGTTTTTAATGTTCTTCGTATTTTTGAAATCCTTGTAGCTCGGTTTAGCTATTTTTAGCTATATTTTGAGCTAGGGTTCATATTAAAAAATTTACCCATGTATGACATGCACGTATTTTGATGTTTTATGGAAGATTATGAAAGTTTGATGTAGGATAAACATCTTTTTCTAAGTGATTTTCATGAAAAATACATGTAAGGACTAAATTGCAAAAGTTATGAAAAGGGTCATACATGAGTGACATAGTGGAAATTGAATGTTGTTATAGTTGAGAATATGATTCGGCTAGGCTTGAAATGTAAGAAAGTTGAATGAAAACCATTTTACGAGCCTAGGGGCAAAAGTGTAATTATGAGAAAGTTTAGAGGAAAAATTGTAATTTTTGCCAAAGAATGAGTTATAAGTCAATTTAGTCAATGTGAATATTAAACAAGTTAAAAACACGAAGCCCGAACCGAAACCAAGGCAAAAACAAGGTTGAAGACTAAATTGTACAACTCTACACATTTTGAGTATCGAGGTAAGTTTGTATGAATTTTAATCTACATATTACTTTTATAATTAAATTACATACTATGTCGTACAATGTACATTATTTTCATGAAGTTGATTGACAATGCCTAATAAGGAAATCAATGAGGATAAGTAAGTAAAAGTCCCGATTGAAAATTCGGAATGGCGAGGATACATATGTCACAACATGAGATAAGGAAAGTCCGTGTAAGACCATGTCTGGGATATGGCATCGACATCAAGGAATGTAGGTCTTGTGTAAGACCATGTCTGGGATATGGCATCGACATCAAGGAATGTAGATCCTATATAAGACCATGTCTGGGACATGGCATCAGCATCGAATAAGGAAGTTCTCGTGTAAGACCATGTCCGGGACATGGCATCGACACCATACGAGGATGGTCCCATGTAAGTCCATGCCAAGGCATGGCATTGGTGAGTCCATAAGGGAAGGATACCACTTTAGACCATGTCAAGACATGTCAATGGTAAGTTTCCAAGGAAACATATAAGGAAGATCTCGTGTAAGACCATGTCTGGGACATGGCATCGACATCAAGCTAAGAAATCCTGTGTAAGACCATATCTGGGATATGGCATCGGTATCATAAGGCGATCTTATGTAAGACCATATCTGAGATATGGCATTGGCATCGAGACACATGTTTGACGAGATTGAGTATCCTCCGACATTTCGAGTAATTCAACGGGCAAAAGCGACAAGTATGAAAGAAGTAACAAGAAAGCCAAGTAAGCAAATTAATACAAGTTAAGTTATTCAAGAATGATAAAGAATTCTACTTGAGTTAAGGAAAATAATAATTTGATGTTCATATTATATTAGCAAAAGTGCTAATCTATGTGATTAAGTGATATAAGTACCCTAATTTAATTACAAGTATGAAATTATAATGTGGTAGTGATGAGAAAGAGTAAGTCCAAGCACTTGAAATTTATGTTGCTTTAGTCTTAAGATGGATGAGTTTATTTTTGAGTATGTATGTGGTTATATAAATTTCATGCAAACTTACTAAGCTAAGAGCTTACCCTTCTCTTTCCCTTTGTCCTTGTAGATTCGCCAAGTTAGCTCGGGGATCATAGAAGTCGGAGGTTGGATCACACTATCAGCCACTATTTTGGTATAGCAAAGTTAATTAATTTTGAGTATGGCATGTATAGGTGTTTGATCATTTTGGTCATGTCATATTGTGAGCTAAAGGCTTGGTTAGTAATATTATGTATTCTTTTGTATATGGCCATTAGAAATTGGTCAATATTTGTTAAGTTATATACCTTTTCATGATGATAGGTTTATGCATTTAAGTTATTGTAATAGATGGAATAATTGAGTTGTTTGAGATAGCATAAGTGTGTTTTTGTTTCAGGGTGGCAATTGGCTTGGAAAATAGCCTTATAATTGTCCACACAGGTAGGCACACGGGCGTGTGTCTAGGCCGTGTGTGACACACGATCAGCCCCATGGGTGTGTTGATAGGCCGTGTGTCCCCTGCATTAAATTACAAAAACATGATTCGTCACATGGGCAAGCACACGAGCGCGTGCCATGGCCGTGTGCCATTAAGGGTTTGATGACGTCATAAATAGAGAGCTCCACGGGTAGGAGACACGGGCGTGTCTAGGCCGTGTGAAGGACACGGGTTATAGACACGGGCATGTGCTCAGCCGTGTGAGATAAGTCAGCGTTGACCACGGGTGTCGAACACGGGCATGTCCCTTGGACAACACGGGTGTGTGGCCCCTGTTTAGGCAAAATTTTTCAAGGAGCGCAAAAGTTTCCGGTTGAATTCTAAAACCTTCCGGAAGTATGTTTAAGGCCTCGTAGGCCCATGAAATGTATGTTATTAGTAAGAAAGAAAAGTTTTAAGATGGAATGAAATTTTATAGCCCGATAATACAAGTTCCAGTAAAGTTAAGTACAGTAATGCCTCGTATCCTGTTCCGGCGTTGGACTGGGTAAGGGTGTTACATTTAGTGGTATCAGAGCTACAGTTTAGTCGGTTCTAGGACTAACGTAGCGTAAGTATGAGTCTAGCTATATATGGCATACATAATTGTATTTATATATTGATAGTGTGACGACTCCTTTCGAATTAAATTGTGTTTTCATATAGTAAATGGATCCCGAAAGAGTTGTGGCGGATGAGGTAAAAAGCAATGCGTCGGCTCCCGCCGAAGGGACGGTGCCTAATGAGAATGAGAATAGACCCACGACAGTAAGTCAGAGAGGAGGAGAAGAGGCTAGGGAAGCCTTTCTCCATATGATGAATGCTTGGTATACGGAGTTCGTTCGCACGAACCCGAATGCACCACCCCCTCCACCCCCGCCTATTCCTCAACCTACCCCTGTAGCCTCTCAAGTGGTAGAAATGGTAAGAAGTGAAAAGCCTCCAGTAGATAGAATTAGGAAGCAAGGAGCTGAGGAATTCCGGGCTTGTAAAGATGATGATCCGGAAAGAGCTGAGTTCTGGCTTGAAAATACCATTAGGGTATTTGATGAATTATCGTGCACACCTGAGGAGTGCATGAAATGTGTAGTTTCTCTTCTGAGGGATTTTGCTTATCAGTGGTGGAACACCCTTGTGTTGGTTGTACCAAGGGAAAGGATCACGTGGGAGTTTTTCTAGGAAGAATTCAGGAAGAAGTACATAGGTCAAAGATTTATTGATCAGAAAAGAAATGAATTATTAGAATTGAAGCAAGGTAAAATGTCAGTAACAGAGTATGAGCACGAGTTGGTAAGACTCAGTAAATACGCTCGAGAGTGTGTATCCCCTGAAGCCATCATGTGCAAGAGATTTGAGGACGGACTAAACAAAGACATTAAGTTGTTTGTTGCTGTCCTAGAGTTGAAAGAGTTTGTCGTGTTGGTGAATCGGGCTTGTAAAGCCGAAGAATTAGTAAAATAGAAAAGAAAACATGAGATGGAGTCTCGTGACTCGAGAAAGAGACAATGGAGTAAGTCCTTCTAGTCCTCGTCCAAGAAGTCAAGAGATTTCTCCACCCGATCAGCTACTTCAGCCGGGTTTTCAAGTAGAGGAAAGAGTAAACAGTATTCAGGGAATAAGGCTCAGAGTACTTCAGTCGCTAGTGTCGGGAACGTTTGATCTAATAGACCGGAATGCCCACAGTGTGGCAAACAACATCCCGGTGAATACCGTGCACATGAGAATTTTTAACACCCCAAACTCGGTCAAAACTTTACGGCCAGATCTAGTTTGCTACAGGTAGGGTAGTTTTGCAACTTTGGACAGAACATCGTAATTTGATAAAAACTTTTAGTTTAGAGATTCCATGTTAAGAGTAATTTTGGAAATTCGGTTTATATATATATATATATATATATTACCAACTTCCTATTAAAGATAACTAGAAGTTAAAAACCGGATTATCTATAAAAACCGTACTTGGAAAATTTTATAAGGGGATAATTGAAAATAATGTTGAGGTACGTGATCTTTTGAAAAAAATAACATTTGTAGTATTAAGAAAATCCCAATTATACATATTTTTTGCTTGCAGTCCATGTGTTAATATTTTGGAAAATCCATTAGTTATGTTTTTTTAAGAAAACCTCAAAATTGACAGCTTATAGCATATATAAAATCAGCATTAAATCAAAATCAACATTAAATCAAAACCCCCAAAATAAAGTTAAAGCGGCCTTATTACAACATAAAAACCCGAATTAAAGTAAATTCAAAATCAAGTACGAAATTTACGAAAGAAATAGCAACGCATGGCCACCTCGAGTCCGCCCCGGCTCCAAAACCCATGATCTACTGATTACCTGCAACATTTAGCAGAGGGGTGAGTCATCGAGACTCAGTGTGTAAATCCCCGAATACGCAAACTGAGCCTTAAGCCCACAGATGCACCTTGGGCCTTAGCCCACTCAATATGGCATATATCACATGCATGAAATGCAACCCAGCCTTCAATCCAAACACCCGTGGCATTATGCCACTGTGGTTCATAACCATCGTGGTCCCAGACCACTCATGACTGAGTCACTAAAATATATAATAGTGGGGCCAACCCACTATATTCTTAGACCACCGAGACAAGTCACTGATATAAGCATACGTGGTTTCAACCACTGTGGTTCTTAAACCACCGTGACAATAGTCAGTTGATTCGCACTTGCCCTTCCATTCCATCCCGAGCCCATGCTCATTTCATCATGCTAAATATGAAAGCAAGCATAATCACCATGTGTAACAAATAACTATTTCATTCATGCATAGCATCGAACATACATACATGCATAATATCGAACTACCATCATAGTAGAACTTACCCGGTATTTCCAACCATACCCACAAGGGTATCTCGACTGTCGTTACAGTCATTTCGGCTTTCAGCCAACGTAGTTATTAACACAAACAGTAAGAAATGTGTGAGTAGTACACACCTGATAACGCGTAACACTAAGCATTCTACGTCGACGCTTTCACTAGCAGGGACGACGGCTATTTGCCTATCCCAGGCAGACGTCGGCTCTCTACCATAGCCCGGTGAAAAATCCCGAACTGTCGACACCGTTCGCCTTTTAAACTTAAGAGCTAAAACTATGGGTTCGCTCCCTTCTCTTGATTGACCGACGCTTGTATCCATGAAACAGACTTGATCAGAGTCAAAGCGAACCTTGATTGGCTAACCAAAGATTCGATTAACACAAAGTAATGAACAAGGGTTCACACAAGAACAACAGAGGCTCCTTAACTTAAACCCGAGTGGAAGGGTATGGCTCAGAAATCAACCGCTCCTTAGGCTTTGAACTCCAAACGTTCGGCTTCTGGGGTTTCCCAAAGTAAGCGTTCCACAAAGAGAGCAAAGCAATGATATTAGCTGAAATCTTAAACATCGAAACATAATTGCCATCGGCTATGACTCCCATAAACCAAAAGGAGAATAAGAAATGGAAGAACCCTACCTACCTTACGATATTGATGAAGAATAACCAAGATAGACTTGGTAGCAATGAGTAGCCCCTTCACGCCTTAGGCTACATGGGCAACATTGATTCAGGTTGACAAAGAACTAGAGGTTCGGTTAGTGAAGAAAGATACAGAGAACAGAAAAGAAAAGAGAAGAAAGCCGAAAGAAGGAAAAGAAGATTCGACTTTCAACAAACGAGAGAAAAGAAGATCTTACCTTCAATAAACCAGAAGCAGGGTGGAACCGATTCCCTTGACCTAGGGAGCTATTCGGCTAAAGAGAAAAGAAAGCAAAGTGCCAATAGAAATGATGCAAAATTCGGCTAAAGAAGAAGAAGAAAAAGGGAATGAAAGCTTCAGCTTGGCAAGAGAGAAGATGAGAGTTGAACTAGGTTCGATTATGGTGTTTAAGGGAAGAGCAAAGAAGAAGAAAAGATTCGGCAAGGGCTTCAAGGAGTTTCGACTAACACATGAAAAAGGGGAAAAGAAAATGTAGAGAAAAAGATGAGAGAAAGGGAGTAGAGAGCTACGGTTCACTTAGGTAACAATAAGGAAAAATGAGACCAAATGATCAAGGAGCAGAAGAAAAGGGAGGACCCTCTAGATAGTTTCAGCTTAACACTCATTCAAAAAAATACACTTGCACAAATGGCCCTACACAACAGCCCTTATGACCGAATGAGCTAAACCAAAAGAAAAAAAATCAAGTGCCTCAAGCCTAAAGAATTTCAGTACACCACCCAAGCTAGCCCCAAACCGAATTCTCTCCCCCTCTTCATGTTCCCCACAACCGGCCATCACTTCCACCAACTTGAAATCCCTTGATTTGCTCCTCCTTTCACTCCTCTTCACTCATTCAAATTGGTTTGACCAATTCAACTCCCTTCAAGCATTCTTGTCCATCCAGTTGAATATGTTGACCCATTCAACCATCATCATTGGAGAGTCCCTACCGAAACCACCTTTTTCCCATCCAGGTGCCAAAAATAAAGCTTCAAAGTGAAGCTTCTGGGATTCGAACCTCTTCCCTACTGCTGCTCCCTTGTGTCGCCACTTCCCTGCATCTTAAGTGGCGTCTCCTTGCCACTTTACCACACCACTTCTTGTGTCAACAAACACAAGTAATCACCCTTAAAGCCTGCCTCAACCAGCTCTCCTCTAAAGAGCCTCAAAACAAAATTTTAACCAAGGCTCAAGCTTAACCCCGAGCCTTCCCGGGACCCCCAAACATACCAAAATAATGAACAAAACATGCCAAACACACAGCAAGCATAAAAAATGCAAAGCCCCTAATTCCAGGATGTTATAGTTCTACCCCCTTAAAGAAATTTCGGCCTCGAAATTTACCTGGTTTAAAGAGGTGAGGGTATTGCTGTCGTATCACATCCTCTGGCTCCCACGTGGCTTCCTTTGAACCGTGATTCTGCCACAACACTTTAACCAACGAAACCGTTTTCCTCCGCAATACTTTAACCTCTCGGTCTAAGATTTGAACTGGTTCCTCTTCAAAAGATAGATCAGGTTTTACTTCGATTTCTTCCACTGGCACTATGTGAGATGGATCCGAAAGATAGCGCCTTAACATCGAGACATGAAATACATCATGTATCTGCCTCAATTCCGGAGGTAACTCGAGCTAATAAGCTACTGGTCCCACATGCTTCAACACATGATAAGGACCGACGAACCTGGGGCTCAACTTGCCCTTCCGTCCAAACCTTAAAACTTTCTTCCATGGTGAAACTTTTAGGAAAACCTGATCTCCCACAGAGAACTCTATATCCTTACGCTTCAGATCCACATAATATTTCTGCCTGTCAGAAGCTTCCTTCAACTGAGCCCAGATCAACTTAACCTTTTCCTCTGTTTCAGAAACCAATTCCGGACCCAACAACTGTTACTCACCTAACTCTGTCCAGCAAGTAGGAGTGCGACACTTTTGACCATACAACGCTTCATAGGGCGCCATCTGAATACTAGATTGATAGCTGTTGTTGTATGCGAATTCTGCCAACGATAAGAACTCCTCCCAACTACCCCTGAAATCGATAACACAGCCTCTCAACATGTCTTCCAAGATCTAAATTACCTTATCAGACTGACCGTCAGTTTGTGGATGAAACACTGTGCTAAAATCAAATCTCGTACCCAATGATTGATGCAACGCCTTCTAGAATCGTGGTGTAAACTTAGGGTCTTTGTCTGATATGATAGACACAGGTACCCTATGCAACCTCACAATCTCTACCACATACAGTTTGGCTAACTTCTGAAGTGAATAATCAATCCGAACCGGTATGAAGTGAGCAGACTTCGTTAACCGATCCACAATTACCCACACTGAATCTTTCTTCGTAGGCGTAAGGGGTAGCCCACTCACAAAGTCCATTGTTATCCTCTCCCACTTTCAAAGTGGAATCTTTACTGGCTGTAGCAATCCTGAAGGCAACTGATGTTCCGCCTTCACCTGTTGACACTTCAAGCATTTAATCACAAACTCAGTAACTTCCTGCTTCAGACCTGGCCACCAAAATTGTTCGCGCAGATCCCGATACATCTTACTCCCACCAGGATGCATAGCGTATGGACTACTATGCGCTTCCTGCAGAATCTTCTACCTCAACTCAGAATCCTTTGGCATACAAGCCTTTCCCCGAAAGCACAATACCCCATCATTGCTCACACTAAAATCTTCCGTTTCACCACTTGCCACCAGTTGAAATTTAGAACTTAGCGATTCATCTGCCAACTGCTTTTCTCTAATCTGACTGACCCAAGAAGGCTTCACTTGAAGTTCAGCTGGCACACTTCCATAATCATACAAGCTGAGATGGGCGACCATTGCCCTCAAGTCTGATATTACCTTACGGCTCAACGCATCTGCCACTACGTTAGCTTTACGCGGGTGGTACTCAATCGAACAATCATAGTCCTTCAATAATCCACCTCCGCTGCCTTAAATTCAACTCCTTCTGGGTAAGGAGGTATTTTAGGCTCTTGTGATCGGTGTAGATAATGGACTTTTCCCCATACAGGTAGTGTCTCCAGACCTTCAAAGCAAACACTATCGCAGCTAATTCCAGATCATGCGTGGGATAATTCACTTCATGCGGTCTCAAATGTCGAGACGCATATGCTACCACCTTCCCCTCTTGCATCAACAAACACCCTAACCCCGTGTGCGATGCATCACAGTAGACGACAAACTCCTTCCCAACCTTAGGCTGAATCAATACTGGTGCCTCTGTCAAAATCTTCTTCAACTTCTTAAAACTTTCTTGCTGTTTAACTGACCAGACAAACGGTATCCCTTTTCGCAGCAACTTGGTTAACGGTGCAGCTATTAGTGAGAACCCCTCAATAAACCTTCTGTAGTACCCAGCTAATCCAAGAAAACTTCGAATTTCTGCCACAGACTTGGGCGGTTTCCAGTCCAACACGGCTTTAATTTTTCGGGGATCAACCTTAATTCCCTCAGCAGACACAACATGTCCCAGAAAGGTAACTTCCCTTAACCAAAATTCACACTTACTGAATTTGGCGTATAGCTACTTTTCTCTCAGAATCTGCAGAACCACCCAAAGATGCGAATCATGTTCCTCTTCCGTACTTGAATAAACCAAGATATCATTTATGAACATCAGGACAAACCGGTCCAGATAGGGTTGGAACACCCTGTTCATCATGTCCATAAACGCAGCTGGTGCATTCATTAACTCGAACGACATCACTAAGAACTCGTAGTGACCATAATGAGTTCGGAAAGCTGTCTTATGAATATCCGCCTCTCGCAACTAATCGAATAGATTGTCTATCCTAGGCAACGGGTACTTGTTCTTAATCGTTAGCTTGTTCAATTGCCTATAGTCAATGCACATCCGCATCGACCCGTCGTTCTTCTTAACAAATAACACTGGCGTTCCCCAAGGTGACACGCTGGGTTGAATAAAACCCCGGTCCAACAGTTCCTGAATTTGGGCTTTAATTCCACCAACTCCTTCGGCGCCATTCTATATGGGGCAATAGACACTGGCGCTGTTCCCGGAAGAAGGTCAATACCGAACTCCACCTCGCGATTCGGAGGTAACCTTGGAAGCTCTTCTGGAAAAACATCAGAGAATTTCTTCACCATTCTAACATCCTTTACAGTCAACTCCTTGACCTCCAGCACACTAACAAAAGCTAGAAAAGCCTCACATCCTTTTCTTACCATCCTTTTAGCTTTTAAGGCAGACACTATATTAGACAAATAGTTCCTTCTTTCCCCTATCACTAACACCTCATTATCCTCAAGAGTCCTTAACACCATGCGCTTAGCAGCACAATCCAAGTTTGCGTGATACTTCACTAACCAGTCCATGCCTAAGATCAAATCAAACTCGCCGAACGGCAATTCATCAAATCAGCCAGGAAAACCATCCCTTGAACTTCTAGAGGCACATTCCTAAAGAGTTTGTTCACCACTACAGATTGTCCTAAAGGGTTAAGTATAGTCATCTCCCTAGAAGCAATCTCAGAGTCTATGTTCAGAATTCCAGACACAATACTAGCAACATAGGAATGTGTTGACCCAATATCAATCAGTGCGGTAAAAGGCAAACCGAAAATAAGGAACGTACCGGTTATGATGTCCGGTGCATCGCCCTCCTCTCTGGTCTAGCTGCATAGACCAACCCAGGCTATCTTGCATCTGTGTTTCTAGCACTTCTGCCCGGTGCTCCACGCCCCCGACCGAAACCATTTCCTCCTCTAGCCGGACCACGACCTCTCTGTGGCTGCTGACCACCTTTACCAGGCTGAACATAATTCTGACCTACTGGTCGCGTTCTGTTTGGCTCTTGCGGACATTCCCTCACCCGATGATCCACTAATCCACACCTGTAACATCCATTACTTTTTGCCCAGCACTCCCCTGAGTGAATCTTCCCACAAGTAGCACATTGCTGTGGCCGACCAACAACAACAGGTCTCGCAACTCAATCGGCCCATCGAGCCTAGGCCTCTTCTGATAATTCCCAGTGGATCCTGACAACCCAAAATTTCTTTTGTTCCTACCCTTGTCCCTATCCTGGTTCTGCCTTTCAGATCGCTTTACCCCTTCGGCTATCTTAGCCTTCTCAACCAACATAGCGAACTCCCTTTCCCGTTGCAGAGCTATCAGTACTCGCAACTCGTCCTTCAGACCATCTTCAAACTGGACACAACGCTCATGATCTGTTGACACAATACCCCGAGCATACTGGCTTAGACGTAAGAATTCCGCCTCATACTCGGCCACCGACTTACTCCCCTGAACCAAGTTAAGGAATGCCTTCCACTGAGTGTCCACATAGCTCGACCCAATATATTTCCCCTGGAACACAGACTTGAAGAAGTCCC
The DNA here is from genome assembly GCA_005393395.2 of Gossypium australe. NCBI lineage: Eukaryota > Viridiplantae > Streptophyta > Magnoliopsida > Malvales > Malvaceae > Gossypium > Gossypium australe. The sequence goes on from CM016618.1 coordinate 33,866,948, forward strand.
ACGTGATACGATCCGCTGCTGTACCATCTCTGACCGTGAGCCACCATTGATAAGCCTCGTCTCGGAGAATAGACACAACTCCTTTCAGTTTCTCTTCCACGGTACAGTCAAGATCATCCATAATGTGCTCAACCGCCTCGAGCCAGTACTCAGCTACGTTAGGAGCTACACCTGAAACGCCCCTAAACATCTCGGCCCCGTTAACTCGGAGTCGCTCCGACACAGATTTTCGAGTCACTAATCCCGTGCTTGGTGCAGCAACTCGCTCCAAAACGTGTAACATGGCCTGAGACATCGCATTGTCTCCACCAGTTTGATCCTGAAATTCCGCTTCCGCAACTGGTGATGCTGGCACATCACCCTCCGACCCATGCCCTGATTCCGAAGGTTCAGCCCCCTCTACCCGGCCTCTACCACGGCCGCGTATACCGCGTCCACATCCTCTAGCACTCATTATTACTGATACGACTCAATCTGATTAAAAGTTTTATGAATTAGTATTTTCTTCCATTGTTTTATTACCGAGCAGTCTTATGAGAATAGCAGTAAAAGTCATTCTCGCAAATACATATACACCTAAAGGTTTCAGTCTCTATAGTTGAGTTTCTTAGTACCAACTATCACAACACAATATAATCACTTCATGCAGAAGAACCAATAGTTAGAAGACTTACCGTGTAGATTTGGTGCCGGAGACTAAGGTGCCATGCTTCCAGAGAACATGTATTTTTCTAAACCGTTTTCTAAACCAACTTTTGAAAACGTTTTTGAACCTCATACCCACAACTGAGTTTTTGAAACCTCACTCTGATCCTACAATTGTAACAGCCCAAACCCGATCAAAACGTTACGACCAAATCTAGATTGCTACAGGGAGGGTAGTTTTGCAACTTTGGACAGAACATCGTAATCTGATAAAAACTTTTAGTTTAGAGATTCCATGTTAAGAGTAATTTTGGAAATTCGGTTTGTATTTATATATATATCTTACCAACTTCCTATTAAAGATAACTAGAAGTTAAAAACCAGATTATCTATAAAAACCGTACTTGGAAAATTTTATAAGGGGACAATTGAAAACAATGTTGAGGTACGTGATCTTTTGAAAAAAATAACATTTGTAGTATTAAGAAAATCCTAATTATACGTATTTATTGCTTGCAATACGTGTGTTAATATTTTGGAAAATCCATTAGTTATGTTTTTTTTTTAAGAAAACCTCAAAATTGACAGCTTATGGCATATATAAAATCAGCATTAAATCAAAACCCCCAAAATAAAGTTAAAGCGGCCTTATTACAACATAAAACCCGAATTAAAGTAAATTCAAAATAAAGTACGAAATTTACGAAAGAAATAGGACCGTATGGCCACCTTGAGTCCGCCCCGGCTCCTAAACCCGCGATCTACTGATTATCTGCAACATTTAGCAGAGGGGTGAGTCAACGAGACTCAGTGTGTAAATCCCCAAATACGCAAACTGAGCCTTAAGCCCACAGATGCACCTTAGGCCTTAGCCCACTCAATATGGCATATATCACATGCATGAAATGCAGCCCAGCCTAATCCAGCCTTCCATCCAAACACCCGTGGCATTATGCCACTGTGGTTCATGACCACCGTGGTCCTAGCCACTCGTGACTGAGTCACTATAATATATAATCGTGGGGCGAACCCACTGTGGTCTTAGACCACCGTGACGATCTCTGATAAATTTATGCATACGTGGGGCCAACCCACTATGGTCTTAGACCACCGAGACAAGTCACTGATATAAGCATATGTGGTTTCAACGACTGTGGTTCTTAAACCACCGAGACAATAGTCACTTGATTCGCACTTCCCCTTCCATTTCATCAAGCTAAATATGAATGCAAGCATAATCACCATGTGTAACAAATAACTATTTCATTCATGCATAGCATCAAACATACATACATGCATAATATCGAACTACCATCATAGTAGAACTTACCCGGTATTTCCAACCTTACCCACAAGGGTATCTCGACTGTCGTTATAGTCATTTTGGCTTTTAGCCAACACAGTTATTAATGCAAACAGTAAGAAATGTGTGAGTAGTACACACCTGATAATGCGTAACACTAAGCTTTCTACGTCGACGCTTTCACTAGTAGGGACGACGACTATTTGCCTATCCCAGGTAGACGTCGGCTCTCTACCACAGCCCGGTGAAAAATCCTGAACCGTCGACACCGCTCGCCTTTTAAACTTAAGAGCCGAAACTATGGGTTCGCTCTCTTCTCTTGATTGACCGACACTTGTATCCATGAAACAGACTTGATCAGAGTCAAAGCAAACCTTGATTGGCTAACCAAAAGATTCGATCAACACAAAGTAATGAACAAGGGTTCACACAAGAACAACAGAGCTCCTTACCTTAAAGCCGAATGGAAGGGTATGGCTCAGAAATCAACCGCTCCTTAGGCTTTGAACTCTAAACGTTCGGCTTCTGGGGTTTCCTGAAGTAAGCATTCCATAAAGAGAGCAAAGAAATGATATTAGCCAAAATCTTAAACATCGAAACACAATAGCCATTGGCTATGACTCTCATAAACTGAAAGGAGAATAAGAAACGGGAGAACCCTACCTACCTTACGATATTGATGAAGAATAACCAAGATAGACTTGGTAGCAACGAGTAGCCCCTTTACGCCTTAGGCTACACGGGCAACATTGATTTAGGTTGACAAGGAACCAGAGGTTCGGTTAGTAAAGAAGGATACAGAGAACAAAAAAGAAAAGAGAAGAAAACTGAAAGAAGGAAAAGAAGATTGGCTTTCAAAAAAATGAGAGAAAAGAAGATCTTACCTTCAATAGACCAGAAGCAGGGTGGAACCGATTCCCTTAACCCAGGGAGCTATTCGGCTAAAGAGAAAAGAAAGTAAAGTGCCAATGGAAATGATGCAAAGTTCGGCTAAAGAAGAAGAAGAAGAAAAAGGAATGAAAGCTTTGGCTTGGCAAAAGAGAAGATGAGAGTTGAACTAGGTTCGATTATGGTGTTTAAGAGAAGAGCAAAGAAGAAGAAAAGATTCAGAAGGGCTTCAAGGAGTTTCGGCTAACACATGAAAAATGGGAAAAGAAAATGTAGAGAAAAAGATGAGAGAAAGGGAGTAGAGAGCTACGGTTCACTTAGGTAACAATAAGGAAAAATGAGACCAAATGATCAAGGAGCAGAAGAAAAGGGAGGACCCTCTAGACAGTTTCAGCTTAACACTCACTCAAAAAAATACACTTGCATAAATGGCCCTACATAACACCCCTTATGATCGAATAAGCTAAACCAAAAGAAAAGAATGAAGTGCCTCAAGCCTAAATAATTTTTGCACACCACCCAAGCTAGCCCCAAACCGAATTCTCTCCCCCTCTTCAAGTTCCCCACAACCGGCCATCACTTCCACCAACTTGAAATCCCTTGGTTTGCTCATCCTTTCACTCCTCTTCACTCATTCAAATTGGTTTGACCAATTCAACTCCCTTCAAGCATTCTTGTCCACCCATTTGAATATGTTGACCCATTCAACCATCATCCTTGGAGAGTCCCTGCCGAAACCACCTTCTTCCCATCCAAGTGCCAAAAATAAAGCTTCAAAGTGAAGCTTATGAGATTCGAACCTCTTCCCTACTGCTGCTCCCTTGTGACGCCACTTCTCTGCATCTTAAGTGGCGTCTCCTTGCCACTTTACGACACCACTTCTTGTGTCAACAAACACAAGTGACCACCCTTAAGGCCTGCATCAACCAGCTCTCCCCTAAAGAGCTTCAAAACAACATTTTTACCAAGGCTCAAGCCTAACCCCGAGCCTTCCTGGGACCCCCAAACATACCAAAATAATGAACAAAACATGCCAAACACACAACAAGCATAAAAAATGCAAAGCCCCTAATTTCAGGATGTTATAAGAATTCTTGCTTTAAGTGCAGTTCCCGAGATCACTTCATCAGAGAATGTCCCGAAATGGTTGAGAAAGACCAAGTTCAGAGTGTAAGAGTAGGGAACATTAATAGAGGAAGACAACAAAGGAACCCGAGGAGTGGGGCGAGTAGTAAAGGTACACCCCGAGAGCAGACTGCAAGATGTGAGGGCAGAGCGCCTGCAAGAACTTATGCCATTCGCGCTCGTGATGAGGCATCATCTCTCTATGTAATTACAGGTACATTTTCTATTCATGATACTAATGTTGTTGCTTTAATTGATCCGGGTTCTACCCATTCATACATTTGCATGAAATTAGTATAAAAAATGAATATGCCTGTAGAGCCTACTGAGTTTGTGATAAAAGTGTCTAATCCTTTAGGCAAAAATGTGTTAGTTGATAAAGTATGCAAAGATTGTCCATTGTTGATTAGAGGTCATTATAAGGCAAATCTTATGCTATTGCCATTTGATGAATTCGACATTATTCTTGGTATGAACTGGTTAACTACTCATGATGTGACAGTGAATTGTGGGAAGAAATATATTGAATTGAGATGTGAAAATGGGGATACTCTTTATGTTGAATCAGATGAATAGGACAGATCGCCGTTAGTGATTTCTCACATGTCGGCTCAGAGGTACGTAAGAAAAGGGTATGGGGCGTATCTTGCCTTTGTGATGAATGCAAAAGAAACTGAGATAAAGATTGAATCAGTATCGATAGTATGTGAATACTCAGATGTTTTCCCTAAGGAATTGCCAAAATTGCCTCCGGTTAGAGAGGTTGAATTTGGCATCGAGTTAGCTCCCGGTACGGTACTGATATCGATTGCTCCTTATAGAATGGCTCCAATGAGTTGAAGAAATTGAAGGCATAGTTGCAAGAATTGACGGACAAAGGTTTTGCTAGACCAAGTTGTTCCCCATGGGGTGCTCCGGTATTATTTGTGAAAAAGAAAGATGGCTCCATGAGATTGTGCATATATTATAGGCAGCTTAATAAGGTAACTGTGAAGAACAAGTACCCATTACCGAGGATCAACGATTTGTTTGATCAATTGAAGGGGGCCACTATGTTCTCTAAGATAGACTTAAGGTCGGGATACTATCAGCTGAGAGTAAAAGACTCAGATGTGCCGAAGATTGCATTTCAGACAAGGTGTGGGCACTATGTGTAACACCTCGAATTTGGGCCTAGTAGAATTGGGCCTATTGGGCTTTGGGTCTCATAAAATTTTTAAGTGAGCAAGAAAATGACAAATGACATGACGACTTTATAGGTTTAATGAATTTGGAGAGTCTAGGTGTGTTGGAGAAGCTCTGGATTCGAGTTTTGTGGTGGAGGATTCTTAATTTATTAATTAAGGAATCAGGGTTCTGAATAGTGGGCTTTTAAATAAAAATAAATGAAAAATGGCACAAAGAAGCCTGTGGTGAAGTGGCTAAGTGACACCACTAAGGTGTGGAAAGGTGGCGACATATGCATGTAGGAAGGTCTGAGGTTCGAGTGCTAGCTTAGCTTTATTTTGGAGTTTAATTTTAGGCTTCTAGAAGGCTGGAATTGGTGTGTAGAGGGACTCTAAGGAGAAGTGATCAGTAGAGAGAATTTAGGAGAAGGATAAGGGAGATATCATGGAGAAAAATTAGGATATGAGCAGTGGATGAAGTGGTGCCGAATTGGACTTTAGGGGTGGCTAAGTTTCAGCTATAGGCTATATAAATGTGTGTGTGCCGAATCTGGGGTCCTAGGTAATGCCAAAAGTTCCATTCTTTTTCTTTTCCTTGCCGAAACCTTATTTTTCCACAACCAAAAATACCTTGCTTTGTTGCCAAAATCTCCTATAGCTAAATCCCTTTTTGTCGAATTCTCTCATAGCCAAACTCTTTTATTGCCGAAGTATCATCATCTTCTCTTGCCGAAATCCCTATTAGTGCCGAATATTTGTTGTTTTCCTCCATCACAAATTGATTGTTACCTACTATCAATCAAGGTTAAAAGCCGAATCTCGTTCAGTAGTTATCTAGGCCGCAGGATCAAAAGTGGATTCGGTAAGTATTCAGTTAACCCTTAGTGTGTTTTTTTAAAAGTCGAAGGGCTATCTAACTTCTCATTGTTGTTAATCTTGTATTAACAAGGGTAAGGTTCAGAGATCGCAAGCGTGGTAAGGATCATTAGCAAAGTGTAAGTGTACTCAACTCGATTATGGTTTAAGTAAATGGCCGAATGTGAGTATGATCTATAGGGGTGACTTGTGTGGATTATGAGTCACTCGAAGTTTGATGGTGTATATGTGAGTGCAGATCTAGGGGATACTCATGTTTAGTAGCTAAGGAAGGGCTATTAGAACTCGGTAGCACACGGTAAGGTTACGGTAAGGCTTCGGCTTTTGGTAAATGTTTTGATTAAGTGTGGGTGATTGATTGAAGGTTGGTTGGTTGTAGGTTCAAGGCTAAGGATAGTATAGCAGGTCGTAGTAACCAGGTGTGTACAAACACTACACACACATGATATCGGCAATGCCGAAAAGCTGAAAAGCTGAAAGTGGCTAAATGGGCCCGGTGGGCTCTAAGGCTAAGTTTGATGAAATTGATTGATTTGGTTATATGAATTGAGTTAGTCATGCATGTTACAGGATCTGGAATTGTTTTGGGCCTAATAGGCCATATGAATGAGATCTGGGCCTAATGGGCCATAAGGATGTGATTTGGGCATAATGGACTATATGAATGTGAAATGGGCTTGATGGGATTTATGGGGACGTAGACAAGTATGCTAGGGTTTAATGGACTTTAGGCCTAGTTCTGAACAACTCTTAAACCGCATAAGACTTAATCTAATAATTAAGCATGTCTGTGGACAAGTCGCTGGGTTAGAGTGTGGCAACAGACATATGCATGTCTAGGATTGGATCTAGGGAGAGCTTGGTACTTAAGCGGTACCAACGGCCCACATCCTCTTCTTTGGAATCCTACCTGGTGCATAGTGTCTGTTCACTTTAGCCGCAAGGACTTGTTAATGGGCCAAAGTTCATAACAAAAACCCGAGAGGGACCAAATACCCCTGATTTGAAAATTACAAAAATATCCTTAGATTTGCAAAATTACTAAAATACCCCTAATTTGTAAAATTACTAGAATACCCTTGATTTGCAGAAATACCAAAATATCCCTGATTTACAAAATTTCCAAAATACCCCTATTTTACAAAATTACCTAAATACCCCTGTAGGGTAAAATTAAAAAAATACCCCTAGGTAGTGAAATGACTAAAATACTCCTAAGTGCTTAATGTGTGAAATTGTGTATGTTGCATTCATAAAATATATGTTGCATTTGGGTGGTTTGATGATATGGAGGAAGATATGTGAGGATCGCATAGTTGCTTGACGACCGTGGATCCACTGGTGGCTTTAAGCCCATTATAGCAACTTTGCTGCAACGTTTGAGTAGTGCCGCTGCTAGTGCTACCTTTGGAGTGTAGGGATGGGTGGGTTGATATTTATATCCCCACAAGAGTGTAGGGTTGGAAGGGAAATGGAGTGCAGGGTTGGATTTGGAATGGGTGCATTGCATTCATGTGATACTGATATGATATGAGGTCATTGTGGGCTAAGGCCCAAGACTACCGTTTTTGATAGGGCTTAGGCCCAATGTGATAATTGTATGTTGATTGGATTACCAAGGGTCGTACACACTGAGTTTCGAAACTCACACCCTTTTTATTAAATGTTTCAGGTGATCCTTAGTAAACGGCTCGAAGTGGGAGAGGACTCCGAGATGGGCACACTACAAGATACTTGAAGTTTTATTTATTTCTCAAAAGACATGATTTTAATTACTTTATTTTTGTTGGATGTAATAAGGCCTTGTACTCCGATTTGACCTTGGATTTTGAGTTTTGTTGTTTCAACTGTTTACTTAATTATTAAACCTGAGTATATTTCTTATGTTTAAACATGGTTTTCGAAATACCTAAAAACATGGGCTTTTATCACAACTTAATAAATTGCAAGGATTTTGAGTTTCTAAGCCTTAAATCTAGATTTTTAACTTAGTAAAATCATTTTGAATTATCCCTTCAATGTGGCATCGCCAGATTCAGCCATAACGTCCGAGTCGGGTCTGGGGGTGTTACACTATGAATTTTTAGTCATGCCTTTTGGTTTAACTATCGCTCTGGCGGTGTTTATGGATCTAATGAATCACATCTTTTGGCCATACTTAGATAAGTTTGTGGTTGTTTTTTTGATGATATATTGATATTTTCTCGAGATGAGCCTGAGCATGCCGAGCACTTAAGGATAGTTTTACAAATTTTACGAGATAATCAGTTATACACCAAGTTCAGCAAAAGTGAGTTTTGGCTTAAGGAAGTTGGATTCTTGGGACATATTGTTTCGGGAGATGGAGTCCGAGTTGAACCAAGCAAGATCTCAACCATCGTTGATTAGAAACCCCCGAAAAATGTATCTGAAGTTAGAAGTTGTCTGGGCTTAGCTGGCTATTATAGACGGTTTGTCAAGGGGTTTTCCATGATAGCGACTCCAATGACGAAATTGTTACAGAAAAATGTAATGTTTGAATGGACGGAAAAGTGCCAACAAATAGAGGCTCCAGTTCTAATACAACCTGATTCGGGAAAAGAATTTATGATTTACAGCGATGCATCCTTAAATGGTTTGGGTTGTGTACTAATGCAAGAAGGTAAGGTAATCGCATATTCCTCCAAACAACTAAAGCCACATGAAAGGAATTATCTAACACATGACCTAGAGTTAGCTGCTATTGTTTTTGTATTAAAGATTTGGAGACACCATTTGTATGGTGAAAAATGTCGAATCTTCATTGACCACGAAAGTCTAAAGTACTTGATGACTCAGAAGGAATTGAACTTAAGGCAACGAAGATGGTTGGAGCTAATAAAATATTATGAGCTAATTATTGATTATCACCCAGGAAAGGCGAATGTAGTCGCTGATGCTTTAAGTAGAAAGTCTCTATTTTCTTTGAGAGCTATGAACACACATGTGACCTTGTTCGATGATGGTTCCATCCTAGCCGAGTTGAGGGCTAGACCAAAGTTTCTTCAAGAGATTTACGAAGCTCAACAAGATGATAGTGAGTTACATGCCAAAAGAGCTCAGTGTGAGTCGGGTGTTGAGACTGACTTTCGAATCAATTCAGATGGATGCTTAAAATTTAGAGACAGAGTTTGTGTACCGAGGAACAATGAACTTATTCGTAAAGTCTTGCATGAGGCACATAGCGGATGTTTATCTGTACATCCGGGTAGCACTAAGATGTATAATGACTTGAAGCAGCGGTACTGGTGGCCGAGTATGAAGAAAGATATTTCAGAATTTGTGTCAGAACGCTTAATTTGTCAGCAAGTGAAAGCTGAACACCAAGTACCTTCGGATTTGCTTCAACCTATTATGGTTCCGAATGGAAATGGGACCAAGTTACCATGGATTTTGTAACGGGGTTGCCGTTGACACCTAGTAAGAAAGATGCTATATGGGTTGTAATTGATATACTTACAAAATCAGCCCATTTCATACCTGCTCGAGTTGACTACTCACTTGACAAGTTGGAAAACTTGTACATTTCTGAGATTGTAAGGCTACACAGAGTGCCCTTATCGATTATATCAGATAGAGATTCGAGATTCACATCTAGATTTTGGAAAATGTTGCAAGAGGCTTTGGGCACAAAGTCGAATTTTAGTACAGCCTTTCACCCCCAAACTGACGGCCAGTCGGAGAGGTTGATCCAAGTTCTGGAAGATATGCTCAGGTGTTGTGTTCTTGAGTTTCAGGGCAGCTGGGAAAAGTACTTGCAGTTAGTAGAATTTGCCTACAATAACAGTTTTTAGTCAAGCTTGAAAATAGCGCCTTATGAGGCATTGTATGGGCTTAAGTGCTGAACGCCTTTCTATTGGACTGAGCTCAAGGAAAACCAGATCCATGGGGTTGATTTGGTTAGAGAAACTGAAGAAAAAGTAAAGGTAATTCGAGATTGCCTGAAAGCGGCGTCTGATCGACAAAAATCCTATTCGGATTTGAAGAGGAAAGAAATTGAGTATCAAGTTGGTGATAGAGTATTCTTGAAAGTTTCACCATGGAAGAAAGTCCTTAGATTTGGTTGAAAAGGCAGACCGAGTCCACGTTTTATCGGAGCATATGAGATCACCGAGAGGATAGGGTCGGTAGCTTATCGATTGGCCTTACCACCCGAGTTAGAAAAGATCCATGATGTATTTCACGTGTCTATGCTACGATGCTACGATCAGTCCCTTCACATGTAATTACATCTACGGAGGTTGAGATACAACCTGATATGACTTATGGCGAAGAACCAGTTAAGATTCTAGGCTGGGAAGTCAAGCAATTAAGGAATAAAAGTATACTCTCGTGAAAGTCTTATGGAAGAGACATGGGGTAGAAGAGGCTACATGAGAGCCCGAGGAGGCTATGAGGAATCAATACCCAAACCTTTTTCCCGGTAAGATTTTCGGGGACGAAAATCCCTAAGGGGAGAGAATTGTAACAACCCGATTTAGGGCCTAGTTGGAATAGTGGTGCGAGACCACAAATCTGAAGTAGAAATTATGTGTTTAATGATTTTTAAGAGGCTTATGAGGTGGTTGGATTTTTGTGTGAAAATTTCATGAAGAAATTTTATTAATTAGTGAATAAATTGTCCATTAGGACTAAATTACAAAGATGAGAAAATATGAGTTTCTAGAAGATTTGAGTATGAAATAGAATTATAAAAATTATTAGAAGTTCTTATTTAGCAATTAGACCATTATATAATAAGATGGACAAAAATGGACATAGGAAGGAAAAAATCTCAAGAAACGATCATTAAGGGCATTTTTGTCATTTGGTAAATAAAAGATTAAAAAGGGAAAAAGAAGAGAAAATTGTGTCCATCTTCTTCTTGCCATAGCCAAATTTTACAAGCCTTCCATAGCTAGGGTTTCTTCAACTTTCAAGCTTGATTGTAAGTATCTTCTAGCCCTGTTTTTAATGTTCTTCGTATTTTTGAAATCCTTGTAGCTTGGTTTAGCTATTTTTAGCTATATTTTGAGCTAGGGTTCATATTCAAAAATTTACCCATGTATGACATGCATGTATTTTGATGTTTTATTGAAGATTATGAAAGTTTGATGTAGGATAAACATATTTTTCTAAGTGATTTCATGAAAAATGCATGTAAAGACTAAATTGCAAAAGTTATGAAAAGGGTCATACATGAGTGAAATAGTGGAAATTGAATCTTTTTATAGTTGAGAATATGATTCGGCTAGGCTTGAAATGTAAGAAAGTTGAATGAAAACCATTTTACGAGCCTAGGGGCAAAAGTGTAATTATGAGAAAGTTTGGAGGCAAAATTGTAATTTTTGCCAAAGTATGAGTTATGAGTCAATTTAGTCAATGTGAATATTAAACAAGTTAAATTGTCATTACAGATCAAGTAACATGAAGCCCGGACCGAAACCGAGGCAAAAGCAAGGTTGAAGACTAAGTTGCACAACTCTATTTATTTTGAGTACCGAGGTAAGTTTGTATGAATTTGAATCTACATATTACTTTTATAATTAAATTAATTACTATGTCGTACAATGTACATTATTTTCATGAAGTTGATTGACAATGCCTAATAAGGAAATCAATGAGAATAAGTAAGTAAAAGTCCCGATTGAAAATTCGGAATGGCGAGGATACCTATGTCACAACATGAGATAAGAAAGTCCGTGTAAGACCATGTCTGGGATATGACATCGGCATCAAGGAATGTAGGTATCGTGTAAGACCATGTCTGGGACATGGCATCAGCACTGAACGTAGATCATGTATAAGACCATGTCTGGGACATGGCATTAGCATCGAATAAGGAAGGTCTCGTGTAAGACCATGTCCGGGACATGGCATCGACACCATACGAGGATGGTCCCATGTAAGTCCATGCCAAGGCATGGCATTGGTAAGTCCATAAGGCAAGGATACCACGTAAGACCATGTCAAGACATGGCAATGGTAAGTTTCCAAGGAAACATATAAGGAAGGTATCGTGTAAGACCATGTCTGGGACATGGCATCGACATCAAGCTAAGGAATCCCGTGTAAGACCATATCTGGGATATGGCATTGGTATCATAAGGTGATCCTATGTAAGACCATATCTGAGATATGGCATTGGCATCGAGACACATGTTTGACGAGATTGAGTATCCTTCGACATTCTGAGTAATTCAACGGGCAAAAGCGACAAGTATGAAAGAAGTAACAAGAAAGCCAAGTAAGTAAATTAATTCAAGTTAAGTTATTCAAGAATGGTAAAGAATTCTACCTGAGTTAAGGAAAATAATAATTTGATGTTCATATTATATTTAAAAAAGTGCTAATCTATGTGATTAAGTGATACAAGTACCCTAATTTAATTACAAGTATGAAATTATAATGTGGTAAGTGGTGAGAAAGAGTAAGTAAGTCCAAGCACTTGAAATTTATGTTGCTTTAGTCATAAGATGGATGAGTTTATTTTTGAGTATGTATGTGGTTATATAAATTTCATGCAAACTTACTAAGCTAAGAGCTTACCCTTCTATTTCCCTTTTTCCTTGTAGATTCGCCAAGTTAGCTCGGGGATCATAGAAGTCGAAGCTCGAATCACACTACCAGCCACTATTTTGGTAAGCAAAGTTAATTAATTTTGATCATGGCATGTATAGGTGTTTGATCATTTTGGTCATGTCATATGCTAAAGGCTTGGTTAGTAAGATTATGCATTCTTTTGTATATGGCCATTAGAAATTGGTCAATATTTGTTAAGTTATATACATTTTCATGATGATAGGTTTATGCATTTAAGTTATTCTAATGGATGGAACAATTGAGTTGTTTGAGATAGTATAAGTGTGTTTATGTTTCAAGGTGGCAATTGGCTTGGAAAATAGCCTTATAATTGTCCACACGGGTAGACACATTGGCGTGTGTCTTGGCAGTGTGTGACACACGGTCAGCCCCATGGATGTGTTGATAGGTCGTGTGTCCCCTGCATTAAATTACGAAAATACGATTCGTCACACGGGCCAGCACACGGGCGTGTGCCATGGCCGTGTGCTATTAAGGGTTTGATGATCATAAACAGAGAGCTCCACAGGTAGGAGACACGGGCGTGTCTAGGCCGTGTGAAGGACACGGGTTATAGACACAGGCGTGTGCTCAGCCGTGTGAAATAAGTCAGTTTCGAAAACGGGTGTCGAACACGGGCATGTCTTAGGGGCACACGGGCGTGTCCCTAGGGGCACACGGGCGTGTCCCTTGGACAACACGGCCGTGTGGCCCCTGTTTAGGCAAAATTTTTCAAGGGGCACAAAAGTTTCTGGTTGAATCCCGAAACCTTCCGAAAGTTTGTTTAAGACCTCGTAGGCCCATGAAATGTATGTTATTAGTAAGAAAGAAAAGTTTTAAGATGGAATGAAATTTTATAGCCCGATAATACAAATTCAAGTAAAGTTAAGTGCAGTAACGCCTCGTATCCTGTTCCGGTGTCAGACATGGGTAAGGGGTGTTACACATAATTATCACACATTCACTCATCCAACCCAAACAAGCATGCACATCCATGTAATGCTTCATCATAGACTTATAACATAACAAATATTGGCCACATCAAATGGCTTTATACAACAATGAGCTTCAATTAGCATAGGCCAATATTCTAGGCCAACTCATAATAACATGTACACAAATGACCAAGTCCTTATACAGGCCATAGACTTAAAAAGCTAGAATAAAAATCATCGATACCAATCCATAGCTTCTTAGTGTGATAGAATCTCCGATGACCTCCAACTTGAGCTAGCATCCGTGGCACTATAGGAAAAAGAAAGGAAGGGGGTAAGCATTATAGCTTAGTAAGTGGGTATGTTGTAACACCCCATACCCGTGCCCGTCGCCGGATTAGGGTTATGAGGCATTAGCAAACTAAACTCAATTCCGAAATAGACCTTCAATTGAATTCAAGCACAAGCAATGCGACCATTACTATATTATATAACATTACAACCTATTAAATAAATAAAAAAAATGTACAACGAGTTTTATTACCAGTACATAATACATACAAATGTCTGAATCACATAACTTAAGCATTCATGACATATAAATATACACTTAAACCATATCTCAACTTATGTCAAGTTATAACATATATCGGATATCAATCAAAACTCATATAACTTAAGCTGAGTTTCATTCATATTACTATAAGACATATGTATATTAAATCAATTGAACCATTATACCATTTAATAATCAATTTCATATACAAACATATTAATATTACATCTTGGCCGAATATACTATTTCACCTTTCATTTGGATTTGTAACAAACCAACCAAGAAACATATTCATTTCTTACCATTTATAATCGGATCTACTTAGTCAACTATCACATATATATGTCTCGTTATAAAAGTATAAATATCACATAGTCAAATTCACTTAAACATAGCATCATTTATTCTTACTAAACACATCAAGCATATGCTATTTACCATAAGGCCGAAACACATGTTTTAACTCAAATATCATTAGTAAAGTGTATTAAGCAAGTAACACATAAATTCACCTTAATTGCAATCATGCACGCATCATAAACACGACAACCATGATTCACAAATAAACAAAAACCAAGACCAAGTTTGCTTAAACCATCACCTAACACACACATATATATATATATATATATATACCAAATGAGCACCTTTCTACATATGATATAAACCATGACCGAATCTAAAACATCCATTAACATTATGAACAAACTATGAAATCAAAACATAGAAATGAGACTTAACCAAAAGAAGTAGCCATTTTCGCAAGGCTATATTTATGTACAAGACCAAAAGTTATTAATCTTAACCTTAGTCTAACCTATACATGCCTTCGATTCAAAACTAAGATTAAGTACCAAAAAGGAGGTGATAGTGTGGTTGACTTTTCCGACGATCCTCAGATGCCCGTAGCTTGATGGAAATCTATAAAACAGAACAAAGAGCACACACGAAATAAGCTAACTAGCTTAGTAAGTCTTAAGCAATTTAAAGAAAATAATTCAACTTGACACCTAAACTTTCCAAGTCAAATACTTGATATTACATCGAACTTTAACAAATCACACATATGGTGTCACATTATCGAACTTCAATATCATTTTTAATTTGACATTTCTCATTATCCTACCTTTAACAAATAGTTCATTAAATCAACTCAAGTTCAAATGATAAATATCCATTTCTTGCCAAATACTCAAATCGTATGCACGTCATTTTTAAATGGAATCATATACAAAAGCATGTATGTATATACGCTCATTCACTTTACATCTTATCACTCCAAAAGTCCAACATGCACGAAATATCAATATGAGTTTCTTAACAAACAACCGAATATACATACATAAATCATATACCACATTTTCGTCCAACATCACACACATATACATATATATATACATTTATAATTGAACGAAAATATATATATATATACTCGATTAAACAACTCACAGGTACTTACCCGTACAGCTCTGTATTTTAATTCATACGAATAAGCTTAAGTTTGTCCTTTTTGCCAACATAACTCCACCAGTTTATATGCATAAGCTCGTATTTAGAAATCACCGGCATTTAGCCTGCTAGGCAATAAGCCCGAAACTCTTCACCGGCACAAGGCCTGCTAGGCTCAAAGCCCGATACATTTCATCGGCACTAGGCCTACTAGGCATTTAGCCCGATACTTTTCACCGGCACAAGGCCTGCTAGGCTCAAAGCCCGAATATCAACACATTTAACATTTCAATATACAATGCTTAATAATGAAATCACAACATCTTATAGTCTTTATACTACTTTCACTTATCGAACCGAACTTACCTATTCACATTGCATTAAACAAAATAGTTTCACTTCAATACCATACACTCATATTCGGCTATATCATGTATTTATGCTTTAAATTTCCAAAATTCATCATTCACTAAGTTCATAAATAAATTCATTGACATTAGAACGCTTAGGGACTTACCTCGGCTGTCGATAGACCGTGTAAATCGGCTATTCGAGAACCTTCGTCTTTCCCCGATCTAATTCCGTTTTTCTTTGTTCTTGATCTAAACATATCAAAAGTAATCTCATTCAAGCACATTTCATATCAATTTAGTCCCAAAACACATAAATGGGCAAATTACTATTTCACCCCTAATATTTCACAACTTTGCAATTTAGTCCTATTTGCATAACACACAAAATACACCAAATTAGCTAAGACTATACAAGGGCCGAATATTCCTAGGGACTTTACAAGCCCTCGCATTTCATTTATTTTGCAAATAAGCCCCTCTAAAATTTCATTTTTACAAATTAGCCCAAAATACTCAAATTTACCAAAATTTCCAATGCAAAATATACTAATCTTTAACATATCATTTATATAAAATCATAAAACACCAAGAATCACAAGAATATAGCAATGGCCGAACCTCATACATGCTCATTTCCAAAAATTCTAACATGGGTCGGGTACTATACAAAGCAACGATCTCAAAAACGTAAAAATTATCAAAAACCGATTAAAAACTAACCTTAAATCAAAGCTTGAAGTTGCCGAAATTTAAACAAGGTTTTCTCCCTTTCCTTTAACACATTCGGCCATGAAAAATAAGATGATAATGGCCTTTTTTTCATGTTTTATTTAACATATAATATAACATTAATTAGTTTACTATTATAACCTTTAACTAAAAATAAAACTATCATATTTAATAAGGGCAATTATGACTTTAGCCACCCACTAACTTTAAAAATGGACTATTTACCCTTTAGATGCTCCATATTAAAAAGCCATCACCATTCTAGTACTTTACACTATAGAATGCAACTTTTACGCTTTACGCGATTTAGTCCTTTTTATCAAATTAAGCACTCAAACAATAAAATTTTTCTACGAAACTTTCACACACATTAATTCACATATAAATAACACAGAATATAATATTTTAAAATTTATCGGACTAGGATTCGTGGTCCCGAAACCACCATTCCGATTAGGGTCAAATTCGGTCTGTTACATATGTAAATAATAAGTGATTTATTAACAGGCTTTTATAAATCTTCATAATATATTTTGAAGATAATACAATCATAATTGCACATAGTTCCACTATTTATTCATGTTCATCTCAAGCTGTCTACTAGAGTCACAGTCACTAAATTATTTATATCTCGAGCTACAGAACTCAAAATTAAGATCCACTAATTTTTCCTGAAACTAGACTCATATATCTTCTTACCATAAAATTTTTAGAATTTTCGGTTTATCCAATAAGTATAGTATATTCTTTAAATTTTCCCCTATTTTGCTGTCCGACAATACCTACCCCTCTGCACTAAAAATTAATTATCTCCTCATAAAAAATTTGGATAATGTTTTTGTTTGTTTCTCTTGAAATTAGACTGATGAATAAATTTAATCATATAAATTAAAAACCATAATTATTTTTTATAAAATTTTTAATGATTTTCCAAATTCGGAACATGGGATTCCGACATCATTCTGACCCTGTCTCACAAAATTTTAATATCACAAAATATGAAATTCTTTTGTTTACACCATTTATTTTATGTGAAAATAGACTCATTCAGCTTTAATTTAATATCTTATTCAACCTCTAATTCGATTTTTACCATTTTTGGTGATTTTCAAAGTCACACAAATGCTGATGTCCAAAACTGTTTTGTTGCTAAATTTACTCTTTCATAATTTCACTTACTCCATTTCATCTTACCGAAGGTTCGATCAAATATGGAGCACATTGTTCATAAAATTTCACACTTCTACCTGCACTTATTCATCACATAGTCATATTCAATTACACTTAGTCGTTACATGATCACATGTGTTTTCACTTAGTCAATTTCCCGTTGAGCGCATCGGAATAATAACAGATACACGAAAATTTGCACATAAGTGCAACACTTGTAGCTAAAGATACTTCATATCACACTTTTCACATAGGCTAGCTCTCGAGCTAATCACATTTATGGGTCTGCTCACACAAGCTGTCGGTCATACATAACTACTCAGTGCTGCTCACACAAGCTGTCAGGTATCCGCAAGACATGCCGGATTACCCAGCCCTGGTAGAACTTGTAAGACCAGCACCTGTTTCACATAGTCACAATCTCGGGTCTGCTCATACAAGCTGCCGGTCATGACGAAACTACACGGTGCTGCTTACACAAGCTGTTGAGTATCCGTAACACATGCCAAATAACTCAGCCACCAGTAGAACGTACGGACCAGCACTCGGATCACTTATTTCACTTAGATTTCACATAGGTTTCTAGTGAACATGTCACTCGTATCCATTTTTATTCCAAAGGTTCAACCGGGAAATTTCTCACATTTCGATACTTTGTCAAGTTCATTCAATATTCAACCATATCTCATAAAATATATCAAAACATAAAAACATAAGTAAAAATGATGCATTATTAACACACAAACTTACCTCGACACCAAAAATGGCAAAGAAGGACCTAACCGTTAATTTCTCGTTTTTTCTCCGTTCTAGGTCCGAACCTCATTTTATTTGATCTATAATATCACATTTAGTCTATTTATTAGTCACATTATTCAATGTGATCCAAAAATCATATTATGACAAAATTACGTTTTACCCCTAAAGTTTTACAAATTTACACTTTTGCCCCTAGGCTCGTAAAATGATTTTTATTCAATTTCTTTGTATTTCAAGCCTAGAAGAACCATTTTCATAACAATAGCAATCCACAATTTCCATTTATTTACACACTTACACACATTTTGCAACTTTTTACAAACTAGTCCTTTTTGACAATTTCACCGAAAATCACTTAGTAAAAGTCGTTTATTACACACCGAGCATTCATATTTTGCCATTAAACATCAAAACACAAGCATTTCTCATATGTGTAAATTTTCAAACATCAACCCTAGCTCAAATAAATGGTAGAAATAGATAGATCGTGCTACGAGGATTTCAAAAACATAAAAGTCATTAAAAACGGAGCTAAAACGGACTTGCAATCGAGCTTGGAAGCTTGAAAAACCCTAGCCATGGTTTCCCCTTGTGATGTTCGACCATGGGGTTGAAGATGGAAAAAATTGGCTTTTAATTATGTTTTTAATTCATTTTAATTACTAAATAACCAAAATGCCCCTAACTTAAAAATATTCTATTTCACCTATTTCATGTCCATTTTTGTCCAAAAAATTAACCAATGGTCTAATTATCATTTAAGGACCTCAAATTTAAAATTTCATAACAATTGGACACCTCTAACATGTAGAACTCAACTTTTGCACTTTTTACAATTTAGTCATTTTGACTAAATTGAGTGCCCAAATGTCGAAATTTTCAAATGAAATTTTCACGAAATCGTTTCGTGAAATCGTAGACCATAAAAATGTAATAAAAATAAAATTTTCCTCGTCAGATTTGTGGTCCCAAAACCACTGTTTTGGCTAGGCCCAAAATCGAGTTATTACAGCCTGGCACACGGGCATGTAGTTTGACCGTGTGTCCTCTACATCTTAAAATTGAGAAACAGAATGCTCAGAGTTAGGCACACGGGCAGAGACACGGGTGTGTGTCTCAGCCATGTGTGACACATGGCTCAGAACACGGACGTGTGTCTTAGCCGTGTGAATCCTGCACCTAATTTTCAAAAATTAAATTGACCACACGGGCGTGTGGCTGGCCGTGTGACCCAAGTCAGAGAGTTACACGGGTAAGGACACGGGCTGGGACACGACCATGTGCCTCTCATCGAATGCCCACACGACCTGAGACATAGGCATGTCACTTGGCCGTGTGTGCCACACGGCCTACTCACACGGGCGTGTGACCCCTGTGTCTAAGAAAAATTTTGAGATTTTGCGAAAAATTTTCTGATATCCCGATTTAGTCTCGACTTGTTTCTAATGCTTAAATTGGCCCTCGAAGGTCCATACAAGGGACAATATGATTAGTTTCGGATATGAATAGTAAATAATATGAATTATATGTAATTGTTCTGTAAACTCTAGTAATACTCTGTAACCCTATTTCGACGACGAATATGGGTTAGGGGTGTTACAGCAATAACACTTTCATGCTGAAAAGTTCAAACCCAAAGATTAAACAATAGAAGCAAGATTGATTAAATAACATTTAACCCAGAAATCATGTGTACTTCCGTACAAACATGAAATAGAAAGTAATCACCATCATTTAGAAAAGAAACATAAAAGAAACAAGTGAAGAATACTATTCCTAGACAATCTTGACTTGGATCTCTCCATTCCCTCTTGTGTCATAGTCAGGGCTCCTCCTCAGGGCTCCTTGTTAGAAGTTGATCTGAGTCCCTTTCACGTCGGTTCACCCGTAGGAGACTTAAGCCGCAATAGCCAAAAAGCTTCAAAAGATGGGTTGAAGAAGATAATACCCCTCAAAAAGCCTTTTTTTTTTCTTTTCACATGAATATTTATATTATTCCAAATAGCACAGGTGTCTTTCATTAAAATCATGCTGCCTTTGTGTGTACAAGTTGGTTATACCAGCCTGGACAGCTCACACATTTTTGTTTTTATTCAGACAACTGTCAGGTGAGGCGACAATTCTGGGCGCAATCTGGAAATTCTCATGCAGTGTCATTGGTACCAAAACATGACAAAATTAAGGATAAATAGGCTAAGATCCACTGGGTTATAAATTGCAATTTACTGAACAGAAAATGCTAAAATATGTGCTAAAGATAACTAAATGGTGACAAATTAACCAATAAGTAGGGAGAAAACATATGTTCTTTCTAGTACTATCACACACCCCCAAACTTGAGTTTTTACTTGTCCTCAAGTAAAACAGAAACTAGCAAGGCTACACAAGAATTCACTAAGGCAAATGATCACTCTAGAAACTTGAATCACCTAAAATCCTAATGAATGAGTCACATTCAGATGATAAAATATTGTATCGACAATACATAAGTATGAATGAATAAGATTGCAACTTCATCAAAACCAACATCACGCTTTAAATCCTAAATTCTATCTACCAATACAACATTTATTGCACAATACTAAGCATCTATGAATATCATAAATATATGTTTTTTTGTGAATAAGGTATATCATTGCATTACTGTACCCTTGTTCTTGAGAAGTAACGATGGAGTGCAACAAACCCCCAGGGAGTACGTAATTGCACCGACATACACTCATGCAGCGACAACCTTTGGCCAGATTCATTTTTCTAATGCTTGCATTGGAGTGCTACCTCTTTAACATTTCACAATACACCCACTTCGGAGTGTCTCTTATTCATAACTATATATAAGCAATTGTAAAAGGCAGATTCTTTCAAGATTCAAGGAATGCTACTAGTCATCCATTACTAATGCAACCTAAATCATTCATCAAAGAATTGAAGATACAACATTCAATAAAATTTATCCAACTCATTCATTGATAATTCACATGATTCAAGATCATCAAATGTAACAAAAATTTTCAAACACATTTGCATTAACCCCAAATAAACCTTGCATGCTTCATTAAACTCAATTTTTTTTGAAATGAGGGTGTATTTCCAAACCCCATATGCATTCCCCCAAACTTAATGTTTGCATTGTCCTCAATGCACTAAAATTAAAATGCAATGACAATGTGCTCCAACAAAAAAAATACAGCTACATGTAATGCCTGAACACTACAGCTAAAAAAAACTAAAATTAAGCTAACTTAGTTTTCCTCAGCCACAGATGTGGCTGCACGATGTTTCTTCTTCCTCCTCTTTTTTCCTCCTTGCGCTTTTTGTCTTTGGAGTGCTTTCTCTTATTTTCTTTGGGCTTCGCATGGTCCTCAGATCGCTCCTCAAGTTTTGGCTTTGCCCCGGCATCATCGGTTGCTTCCTCTACAGCTTCAGTCAGTCTAGCTCCATCTCACTCCAAAATATAAGTAGTTGCACCCACAAACTTGGGTGCAGTGACAATGTTCTGAGCAGATTCTTTCTCAACATCTTCTTTCTTATTCTTCTCATTCACATCTGCAACAAGGACTTCCTCCTAAATAGCAGGTTCCTCTTGACCAGTAATGAAGTCACCCTCGACCAGGCTATCCTTTGAATGCACTCCTCAATGTCCCTTGATTCTTCTTCTTTCTCATCAACAGAGACGTGCACAATGGGCGGGGATGCCACTGATCTGTCTCAGTCCCCTAAGTCATCATCCTCGGATGAGAGTTCATAATCTCGGATGATTAGTAGGAACACTGGAAATTCTGGGAGTGGGATCAGGCTTAACTGATTTAATGTGGCTACGATAGAGTTGTTCTAGGCCTTGATAGAAGCATAAAACAAATTTTGATCTGTTTATATCCTCTATTGTAACGACAAGCCTGATCTACTTATTGTTGATGGAATTGGCCAACTTCTCGATATCTTTCATTTTGTGCAACAATGATGTCTCTATAGTCAGGTTTGTTCCATTGCTTTCTGCCTTGGTTTTTCCCTTCCTCGTCTTGCTTGTCTCTACCTCCTTCATTGTCAGCATATCTTTGCCACAAGTCATTCTTTCAATAGAGGCTTGGGCTCTTATTATCCAAGACTTCATCATCATCACGGGGCATGATCCCTTTCTGCTGGCATAATAGCATCACCAACGATGGGAACACCAAAATTTCAGTTTTCCTTGCGGCGCAGTTAGTAATTTCCTGGTGGAGTATAGCACTGACATCAATCTTTCTACCCTTGACAATTGAATGTATCAGGCACATTCTATCGAGGATGACTATGGTGCTGTGAGCAGAGGGCTGTAGCCTGTAGTTGACAAAATGAAACCAGATTTTGATTTGCAGTGTTAGGAAGCACCGGTGCATTGTATAATTCCCTTGATGTAAACCCGTAAACAGTTCTCCTTTGACACATAAATCCTTCACCAACAGGTCTCTTTTTTTGTCTGTGATATCCTCAATGAACTCGGAGTGTTCATCTACATCCACTTTGGTGTTACACAACTTATTGAATTTTCTAGTATCCCATGGGATTAAGCCTTCCTAAATAAAGATGAGCTCTAACTCATGGTCATAAAGGTTAGTGTAAAACTCATGTGCTAATGAAGGACAATAGCTTTCAGGATGAGTGTAGAAACTCTCCCACTTCAGCTTAGAGATGGTTTTGTAGACTTGCTTGCCCGATTCTTACTGTTCCGGAAGGAGAATGCCCTATTTTGGGTGGAAGTTTTGCCTCAAAATGTTGTCTTGAAACTTTTCCTTGGCCACTTTCATTAAAAAGATCACTGATTCTTTTTTCTCCGTTGGCATGGAGGATTCTGGTTCATGAACTGCAGTTGCAGAGGACGAGTGTTCTTCAATAGACTTGGTGGCTTTCTAGACCGATCCTCTCGTTCTTGACATATATTTTTTTGAGTGAAGATAGTTTAAAGTTATAAAGGTTCGAGCTTGAGGAAGAGAAAGTGAATAAATATGGCTGTTTTGTATGTGTTACAATCGGCATAGTGGAGAGGGGTTTATAGCGAGTGAAAGAAGAAGATAGAAAAGGCACGACTTTTGTGAAGGGATATAAAATCGGTGGGAATAAATATGTCCAATGAGAATTGCGCCCGATCAGACAGATCAGACGACTAGGTCACTTTTGATCAAACGGTGGGATATGAAATTTCTAATATGCCCTTATTCTTGATAAGCCATAAGTGACAGTATAATAGTACGAACTGCGTTGAAATGAAGCCCAAGTACGTTAACAATGGTACCTAATTATTTTGCAAAAAAGAAAGAAAGCAGTAAAACAAACTTGAACAAAAAATAAAATAAAATATATAATAATATTTTTAATAGAAATTAAAATTTGTCGACCAATTTAATGGTCTCTGCCTGCTTTTGATTAATATTCCCAAAATAGTGTTTCAACTGTTGTCCATTCACTTTAAACTAGTTCCATCATGTAAAACTCTGATGTGACTGCACCATGAGGAAGTACTTCGACAACTTCGAAAGGTCTAGACCAACGTGAACACAATTTACTCAGGTGCAATTTCAGTCTAGAATTGAATAATAAAACTTGTTGACCCGCGATAAATTATCTCTGCAAAATAATTCTGTCATGCCATAGTTTGGTCGTTTCCTTGTAAATTGCAGCGTTTTCATAGGCATTTCGCCTAATCTCCTCTAATTCAGTGATATCCAACAACCTTTTCTTTCTAGCAGCTTCATAGTCCATGTTCACTTGCTTAATTGCCCACATTACTTTGTGCTCCAGTTCAATTGGCAAGTGACATGTTTTCCCCAAAACCAATTGATACGGCGGTATCCCTAATAGCGTTTTGTATGCTGTTGTAATGCCCATAAAGCGTCATCCAGTTTGGAAGACCAATCTTTCCTCGAAGGGTTCATAACCTTCTAAAGAATGTTTTTAATTTGTCGATTCAATACTTTGGCTTGTCCATTAGTTTGCGGATGATAAGTAGTAGCCATTCTATGATTAAATCTATATCTCTTCAGTGCGAATGCCACTTGGTTGTAATGAAAGTGTGTACCCTGATCACTAATCAATGCTTTTGGTGTGCCAAAGCGGGTGAGTATATGCTTGTGAAAAAAATTAAGCACTGTCTTTGCATTATCCTTTGGGACGGCAATAGCTTCAAAACACTTCGAGACGTAGTCAACAGGTACTAATATATAAAGATTTCCAAATGAACTTGGAAATGGTCCCATAAAATCCATACCCCAAACACCGAATAATTCAACCTCCATAATTGGTTGTTGCAACATTTCATTGCGTCGGGATATAGTACTAATGCGCTGACACCTATCACATTGATTCACAAAATTGTGGGCGTCTTTGAATAATGAAGGCCAGTAGAATCCTTATTGGAGAACCTTAGTAGCAGCTTGCATGCCACCAAAATTACCTCCATAAGGAGCATCATGACAGTGCTTCAAGATTGAAAGCATCTCCTCTTCCAGAACACAATGCTGAATGATGTTATCATTGCATACCTTGAATAAATACGGCTCGTTCCAATGATACTTCACTAGTTCACGAAGAAATATTTCTTTTTTATGACCTGTGACACCCAATGGGAGTTTTCCACACACTAGATAATTAACCAAATCTGCATACTAATGGGTTTCATCTACGACAAATAGCTTCTCATCTAGGAATGCGTCGACAATTTGAAGTGTAATAGCCCGATTTAGGGTCTAGTCAGAATAGTAGTTTCGAGACCATAAACTCAAAGTAGAAATATTTATTTTATGATTGTTTTAAGGTTCATGATATGATTGCTTGATTGTGTGAAAGTATCGTTGAGAAATTTTGTTGGTAAAGTGTCCAATTTGACTTTTAAGATTAAACTGCAAAAGTTGCAAAATGTGTGTTCTAGAAGCTTTAAGTATGAAATAGTTATGGATTCTTAATTAGAGGTCCTTAAATAGCAATTTGAACAATTTCTATTTTTATGGACAAAAATGGACATGTTCAGGAAAAATTTCAAAGAAAGGCTTTAGGGGCATTTTGGTCATTTAGTTAATTAAAGAATAAAAAGGGAAAATAAAGGCAAAATTGACTCATCTTTCTTCTACATTGGCCAAATTTCATAAGGGCTCCATAGCTAGGGTTTTGCCACTTTTCTAGCTTGATAATAAGCGCATCCTAGCCCCGTTTTTAATGCTCTTTACATTTTTCAAGTCCTCGTAACCCGGTTTACCTATTTCTACCATTATTTTGAGGTAGGGTTCATGTTTAAAAATTTACCCATGTGTGACATGCATGTATTTTGATGTTTGATGGAAGATATTGATTGTTTAAGGTGTGATAAACAACTTTTACTAAGTGATTTTTAGTGAAAATGCCTAAAAGGGCTTGTTTGTAAAAGTTGTAAAATATGTAATAAAAGTGTGTTTTAATGGAAATTGTGGGCTGCTATAGTTATGAAAATGGTTCGGCTAGGCTTGTTTATTAAAGAACTTTAATAGATTTCATTTTACGAGCCTAGGGGCAAAAATGTAAATATGTCAAAGTTTAGGGGCAAAAATGTAATTTTTCCATAATATGATTTTTGAACTGAATTGAATAATGTGAATAATAAATGAGTTAAATGTGATATTATAGATCAAGAAAAACAAGGTTCGGTCCTAGAATGGAGGAAAAACGAGTAATTGACGATGAAGTCCTTTTGCCATTTTGATGCCGAGGTAAGTTCGTATGTAAACAATGCATTATTATTTATGCTTTAAATTGATTTATTATTATACGAATTGTGATTTACTCTTGAATGAAATTGAAAAAGTTCGACAAACGAGAAATCCTGGTTAGACCTTAGGAATAGGTAGGATACAAATGTCATGACATTAAAGTCACTAAGAATATGTGTAAGACCATATCTGGGATATGGCATCGATATGAGACTTCGTGTAAGACCATATCTGGGATATGGCATCGATGTGAGATTTCGTGTAAGACCATAGCTGGGCTATTGGCATCGATACGAGATTCAGTGTAAGACCATATGTGGGATATGACATTGGTACGGTACTGTATGTACGAGATTCCGTAGTATCCTTTAGTATTCCAAATGGTTCAAAGAGAAATTCCACGAGTATGTAACACCCCTTACCCGTGTTCAACGCCAGAATAGGGTACAAGGCTTTACCGAACAATAACACAAACATTCGTGCAAAACCAGGCTATAAAATCTTTCAATTTAAAAATTTTCATATTCAATCATAAAGTCCCTAAAATGGGCCTACGAGGCCTGAAACATACTTTGGGAACAGTCCGGGACAAAATCGAGAATTTTAGAAAAATTTAGAAATTTACATAAAAACTGGGCACACGCCCGTGTGGGCAGGCTGTGTGGTTGCACAAGCCCATGTCCCCAGCCTGTGTGGATTTATTTTTTCATTTCGAACCTATAGGGGATTTCACAAGGCCGAGCACACGCCCGTGTCCTAGGCAGTGTCCTTTACACGGCCGAGACACATGCCCGTGTCTCTGCCCATGTGCAAAAACCTAGGTATTTTGTTTATAGCGTCAGCACACATTTTAGGTCACACGGCCAAGGCACATGCCCATGTGTTAGCCGTGCGACGAACTTAATTTTTCGTAAATTAGGTGCAAGGGACACACGGCCAGGCTACACGCCCATGAGGCAGACCATGTGTCACACACGGCCTAGACACAGGCCCGTGTGTCTACCCGTGTGGACAATTATAAAGCTATTTACCAAGCCTTTTGCCACCCTGAAAAGCATCCACACTTATACCATTTCCAACCAAACTTAACATTCTATTATTATACATCTATTTGTCCACATTAAGAGCATTCATGCACCATTTAATAACTATACTCATCATGTATAACCACACTTATACTTAGCCATCCCATATGCACCTACACAACCATTCACATGTCACACTTCCCACAATTCAATTTCATGCTATCATTCATTCCCACTTAGGCAAGCAAACTCATTCATGAAAGGCCTCATCATAGACTTATAACACAACCAATATTAGCCACATCACATGGCCTTCTACAAAATGATATATCGAACGACATAGACCACATTCTTGGCCAAACAATTATGAAACTTAAAAAATAAACAAATTCCTATACATGCCATAATTCAATGTAAATCTCAATATACTAAAATGTATGGATAGTGTGGATGATCCTTTGACGATCTCCGTATCCCGAGCTGGCTTGGGGACACTATAAAACAAGAGAAAAGAGAAGGGAGTAAGCTTTAAGCTTAGTAAGTCTATATGTAAATAATAAACATCATACCACATATTTATCAATCAAGAACATTACATACTAATCAAGAACAATTTAGATCCTTATAGTTGCACTTACTCATTTCAAACCTTACCACATTCCAAAGATAACGTGTAAGCTACTGGTCTAATTCTCTCAATAATCTCATACGACCCAATAAAAAGTGGACTCAACTTGCCCTTTTGACCAAATCTCAAAATCTTCTTCCACAGAGATACTTTCAGAAACACTTTATCACTCACCTGAAACTCAATTTCTTTTCTTTTCAAAACCGCGTATGACTTTTGTCGATCTGAAGCAGCTTTCAGACAATCACGAATTACTTTCACTTTCTCCTTGGTTTCTCTAACTAAATCAACCCCGTGAATCTATTTCTTACTAAGCTCGGTCCAATACAAAGGAGCTTGACACATGTGACCATATAATGCTTCGTACGGTGCCATCTGTATACTCGACTGATAACTTTTTTTGTAGGAAAATTCAACCAAAGGTAGATATTTCTCCTAACTACCTTCGAATTCTAAAACACAACATTGAAGCATGTCTTCAAGAACTTGAATTACTCTTTCGGATTGACCGTCAGTTTGCGGATGGAATGCGGTACTAAAATTCAATTTCGTACCTAAGGCTTCTTGCAACTTTTTCAAAAATCTCGAAGTGAACCTCGGATCTCTATCCGAAATAATGGACATAGGCACCCTATGTAATCTCATAATTTCGACAATATACAGCTCAACCAACTTATCAAGTAAGTATCAATACGTACCGGTATAAAGTGAGCCGGTTTCGTCAATCTATCAATGATAACCCACACAGCATCTTTCTTTTTCGGAGTCATAGGCAACCCTATTACAAAATCCATCTTGATTTGGTCCCATTTCCACTCAGGAACCGTTACTGGCTGGAGTAAACTCGAAGGTACTTGATGTTCTGCTTTCACTTGTTGGTAGATCAAACACTTTGTCACAA
Organism: Gossypium australe; assembly: GCA_005393395.2. NCBI lineage: Eukaryota > Viridiplantae > Streptophyta > Magnoliopsida > Malvales > Malvaceae > Gossypium > Gossypium australe. Next base: position 33,895,747 of record CM016618.1, read on the forward strand.
ACTCAAGGATTTCTCTTTTTATACCCGGCCACCAATACAACTTCTTAAAATCATTATACATTTTTGTACTACCCGGGTGAACTAACAAACATCCACTGTGTGCCTCATGTAAAATTTTCTGAATCAACTCATCATCTTTCAGTACACATACCCTATCATGAAACATCAAGCAATCATCTGGTCCGGTTTGAAAATCTGAATCACTACCTGATTCACACTGAACTCTTTTAACTTGCAATTCCCTGTCTTTCTTTTAAGCTTCACAAATTTGCTGATGAAATAACGGTCTAGCCCTCAACTCGGCCAAAATTGAACCGTCATCAGACAAAGCCAAACTTGTACTCATAGCTCTCAAAGCATAAAAGGATTTTCTGTTCAAGGCATCTGCGACTACATTCGCTTTCCCCGGATGATAATCAATCGCTAGCTCATAATCTTTCTATAATTCGAGCCACCTCCATTGTCGCAAATTCAAGTCCTTTTGATTCATCAGATACTTCAAAATTTTGTGATCGGTAAAGATTCGACATTTCTCACCATACAAATAATGACGCCAAATCTTCAAAGCAAAGACGATGGTGGAAAATTCCAAATCGTTCCTCGAATAGTTCTTTTCATGTGGCTTTAGCTATCTCGAGGCATAAGCTACTACTTTGCCCTCTTGCATCAACACACAACCAAGACCATTCAATGATGCATCACTATAAATCACAAACTCTTTTCCCGACTCAGGTTGTACCAAAATCGGTGCTTCAGTCAATTATGCTTTCAACGTCTTGAAACTTTTCTAACATTTATTAGTCCATTCAAACTTAACATTCTGTTACAACAACTTATTCGTAGGAGAGGTAATCATCGAGAATCCCTCAAAAAAACATCTATAATACTCAGCTAAGACCAAAAAACTTCTAACCTCGGATACATTCTTTGGCGGTTTCCAAGCAACTATTACCGAAATTTTGCTCGGATCAACCTGAATACCATTACTTGAAACTATATGTCCCCAAAATCTGACTTCACGAAGCCAAAACTCACTTTTACTGAATTTAGCAAACAATTTCTTCTCTCTCAAAATCTATAACACCATTCTCAAGTGTTTGGCATGCTCGGACTCATCTCGAGAAAAAAATTAGAATATTATCTATGAACACAACCACAAGCTTATCCAAGTATGGTCAAAAAATGTGATTCATCAAGTCCATAAAGATGGCAGGAGCATTAGTCAAACCGAAAGGCATCACAAGAAACTCATAATGTCCATACCTCGTTTTAAAAGCAGTTTTTGGCACATCTAACTCTTTAACTCTCAACTGATAGTAACCAGACCTCAAGTCGATCTTTGAAAACACTGTTGCCCCTTTCAACTGGTCGAATAAATCATCAATTTTCTGCAGTGGATACTTGTTCTTTATGGTCACCTTGTTGAGCTATCGATAATCAATACAAAGTCTTATAAGTCCGTCCTTTTTCTTCACAAACAATACGGGAGCACCCCAAGGAGAAAAACTCGGTCTCACAAATCTTTTATTTGTCAACTCTTGCAACTGAGCTTTTAATTTTTTTAATTCAGTCGGAGCTATTCTATACGGAGCAATCGAGATTGGTGTATTCCCAGGCAATAGATCAATGTCAAATTCAATCTCTCTAATCGGAGGTAACCCAGGCAATTCTTTTGGAAACACATCTGGAAATTCACAGACTACTGGCACTGTCTACAATTTACCTTGGCATCATGTAATGTCAACCAATCCATGCCCAAAATAACATCAAACTCGTCAAATGGCAACAACATCAAATTAGCCGAAAAACAGTGACCTTGAATCATAAAGGACAATTCTTGCAAACCTTATCTTCTAACACATAATTGCCTAAAGGGTTTGACACTTTAATAACAAATTCAGTCAATTCAACAGGTAATTTCTTACTATTTACCAAATTCACACAAATATAAGAATGAGTGGATCCGGGGTCAATTAATGCAACAACATTAGTATCATAAAGAGAGAATGTACTCGTAATCACATCAGGGAATGATGCATCCTCACGAGCTCATATGGCATAAACTCTAGTAGGTGCTCTCGTTTCTGACCTTGCAGCTGAATCTTTCATTATACTTTTACTACTAGCTCCATTTCTGGCATTTTGCAGTGGTCTACGTCTACTAGCAGTGTTACTCGGTCTAACACTCTGAAGTTTCTCTTCTTCAACTTTCTTAGGACAGTCTCTGATAAAATGATCTCGAGAACCACACTTGAAGCAAGCTCGATTGTTTCCCCAACACTCTCCGATATGTTGTCTACCATAATTCTGACACTCGGGTTTATTAGACCTCACATTACCTACACTTGCTATCAAAGTAGCTTCAACTCTAGAGCCCAAATATGTTTTACCACGGTCTCGGTGTGAATACCAATATGAAACTGTCATCTAAGGATTCGTTCCTTTGAACCTCTTTGATTGGGATTGGAACGACTTACTCATCGGCCTCTTTTTTTGCATCTCGGCCCTCAATCATAGCTTTTCTTTTTTTTTTTATTCAGTTCTTCAGCCTTGCAAGCTCTATCGACCAATACCACGAATTCTTTCAACTCTAAGATCCCAACTAACAATCTAATATCCTTGTTCAGCCCATCTTTGAATCTCTTGCACATAATAGCTTCGTTAGACACATACTCTTAAGCATACTTACTGAGTCTGACAAATTCACGTTCATGCTCTTCCACAGACATTTTACCTTACTTCAATTTGAGGATTTCTTTTCGTTTCTGATTGATGAACCGCTGGCTTATATATTTCTTTCGAAACTCCTCTAGGAAGAAATCCCATGTCACTCTGTATTTCTGAACTATAGATATTAGCGTCTTCAATCAGCGATATGCCGAGTCCCTTAGTAATGGTATAGCACATTGTAAACATTTTTTGGGCGTCCAAGAAAGTTCCTCAAATACCCATATAAAATTCTCAAGCCAGAACTTTGCTTTAACGGGATCATCATCTATGTTGGCTCTGAATTCTTTGGCCCTTGTTTTTGAATCTTATCAACCGGGGGTTTAGTCAATATTACCAAATCAATACCTTGAGGAGCTACGGGGGCCGGATGAGGTATAGGAGGGGGTAGAGGAGGTTGAGCATTAGGATTTGCTGGAACAAATTCAGTATACCAATTACTCATCATATGGAGAAAGGCTTCCTGAGCCTCCTCTCCCTGACTCAAGGTCTCAAGCCTACTTTCTACTGGCACGGTCCCTTGCGCGGGAGCTGGCGCATTACTTACAGTATCATCAGTAGCAGCTTGGTCGAGATCCATTTACTATATGAAAACACAATTCAAAATTTTCAGGAGACACCACACTATCATAATATATTTATGGCATGTGTAGCTAGACTCTTATACAAGCTACGGTAGTCTGAGAATCGACTAAATCATAGCTCTGATACCATTAAAATGTAACACCCCTTATCCGTGTTCGACGCCAAAACAGGGTACGAGGCATTATCGGACAATAACATAAACATTCATGCAACACTGGGCCATAAAATTTCTTTCAATTTAAAAATTTTCATATTCAATCATAAAGTCCCTAAAATGGGCCTACGAGGCCCAAAACATACTTTGGGAATGGTCCGGGACCAAATCGAGAATTTTAGAAAAATTTAGAAAATTTACACAAAAACTAGGCACACGACCGTGTGGGCAGGCCGTGTGGTCGCACACGCGCATGTCCCTAGCCCGTGTGGATTTATTTTTTCATTTGAAACCTACAGGGGTTTTTACACGGCCGAGCACACGCCCGTGTCTCTGCCCGTGTGCAAAAACCTGGGTATTCTATTTATGGCCTCAGCACACATTTTAGGTCACACGGCCAAGGCACATGCTCGTGTGTTAGCCCGTGTGACGAACTTAATTTTTCACAAATTAGGTGCAGGGGACACACGGCCAGGCTACACGCCTATGAGGCAGACCGTGTGTCACACACGGCCTAGACACACGCCCGTTTGTCTACTCGTGTGGACAATTATAAAGCTATTTACCAAGCCTTTTGCCACCCTGAAAAGAATCCACACTTATACCATTTCCAACCAAACTTAACATGCTATTATTAGACATCTATTTGTCCACATTAAGAGCATTCATGCACCATCTAATAACCATACTCATCATATATAACTACACTTATACTTAGCCATCCCATATGCACCTACACAACCATTCACATGTCACACTTCCTGCACTTCAATTTCATGCTATCATTCATTCCCACTTAGGCAAGCAAACTCATTCATGAAAGGCCTCATCATAGACTTATAACACAACCAATATTAGCCACATCATATGGACTTATGCAAAATGATATATCGAATGACATAGACCACATTCTTGGCCAAACAATTATGAAACTTACAAAATAACCAAATTCCTATACATGCCATAATTCAATGTAAATCTCAATATACCAAAATGTATGGATAGTGTGGATGATCTTTTGACGATCTCTGTATCCCGAGCTGGCTTGGGGACACTATAAAACAAGGGAAAAGAGAAGGGAGTAAGCTTTAAACTTAGTAAGTCTATATGTAAACAATAAACATCATACCACATACTTATCAATCAAGAACATTACATACTAATCAAGAACAATTTAGATCCTTGTAGTTCCACTTACTCATTTCAAACCTTACCACATTCCAAATACATATCATGGACATTGCTCACAATTACATGCACTTATAACCCTGCACATGTCACCACATTGTCACACATAATTTTACTTAGTCAAGTTTTCCCGATAAACACTTCGAAATAATACCAGATACACGGTAGTTTCGTACACAGCCCACCCACCAATAATAATAAACACGGTGGTATCACACACAACCCACCAATAATCACATATACATGATGGTATCGCACACGGTGCACCAATAATAATAAACACGATGGTAGCGCACACAGCCCACCAATAATCACATAAACACGGTGGTATTGCACACAACCCACCAATAATTACATATACATGGTGGTATCGTACACAACCCACCAATAATAATAAACACGGTGGTATCACACACAGCCCACCAATAATAACAATTATACAGTGTTCATCTGTATTCTTTTTCTATTCCGAAGGTTCATCTGGAAATTTCATCACTTTTCATCATTTTAATAAATATCAATAATATTCACTCACATTTCACATAATACTTTAATATGTAAAAACATACATAAAAAGGATGTATCATTTACATATAAACTTACCTCGATACAAAATGTCTCAATTTGCAATTTAGCCCGAACCTTGAAATTTCCTCAGTCAATGTTGATTCCACGTTCTTCTTGATTTATAATGACACATTCAGCTTATTTAATATACATATTATTCAAATTAGTCCAAAATATTCCTATGATAAATTTACAATTTAGCCCCTAACTTTCTCAATTTTCACACTTTAGTCCCTCGACTCGTAAAATGAAATGTGCTCATTTTTCACACACCCAAGCCTAGTCGATTCATATTCTATCCTATTGTAGCCCACAATTTTAACTGTTTTACATTTTATACACATATTATTTCATCTTTTGCAAATAAATCCTTTTTATCAATTTCACAAAAAATCATCTAGCAAAAGTTGTTTATCACACTTCAAACTTTCATATTCTACCACTAGACATCAAAGTACATGTGTGTCCTCCATGAGTAAAATTTTAAACACAATCTCTAGCTACAAATAGTGGTAGAAAGAGCTAGATCGAGCTACGAGGATTTCAAAAATACGAAGAACATAGAAAATGGGGATATGAGGTATTTACAATCAAGCTTGAAAGTGAAACAAAACCCTAGCTACGGCTCCTTGAAAATTTCGGCTATGGAGGATGAAGATGGATAAAATTTTAGCCCTATTTTCCCTTTTATTTCTTTTATTAGCCAAATGACCAAATTGCCCTTCATTAATCCTTTAGATATTTTATCCCTCTATGGGCATTTTGTGTCCAAACTATAATATAATGGTCTAATTACCAACTAAGGACTCTCAATTTAAAAACCCATCTCAATCAAGTACCTTTATGGATTATAATACACACTTTTAACCCATTACAATTTAGTCCAACTTATCAAATTGGACATCCAAACAATAAAATTTCTCAACCAAAATCTCACACAAATATTCAATCACTTAATAAACACTAAAACTCAATCGGAATAAATATTTTGACCTCGAATTTATGGTTTTGAAACCACTATTCTGTTTAGGCCCTAATTCGAGCTGCTACAACTGTAACAGACCGAATTTGACCCAAATCGGAACGGTGGTTTCGGGACCACGAATCCGAGTTCGAGGAATATTTTTAATTTATATTTTGTGTTTATTATATGTGAATTACTGTGTTCGAAAGTCTCGTAGAAAAATTTTATTGTTTATGTGTTTAATTTAGAAAAAGGACTTAATCGCGTAAAGTCGAAAAGTTGCAATCTATAGTAGAAAGTGCCTATTTGATGATGGATTCTTAACGTGGGGTATTAAAATGGCAATTAGCCCATTTCTAGGTTAGTGGGTGGCAATTTTCATAACTAACCTTAAGTTATACATTAGTTTTAATTCATTTTAAAGGTTAAATTAGTAATTGAATAATTACTTAATATATATGTTAAAATAACATAAACAAAGCCATCATCTTTTCCACTCTTGCATGGCCGAATGTTGAGAAAGGAAGGAGGATTTTATTTCTTTGAAATTTCGGCACTTTGAAGCTAAAATTCAAGGTGAGTTTTTAGTTGATTTTAGATAAATTTTACGTTTTTGAGATCGTTGCTTTGAACTGTTGTTGACCCATGTTAGAATTTTTGAAAATGATCATGTATGAGGTTCGGCCATTGCTAGATTCTTGTGATTTTTGGTGTTTTATGATTTTATGTAAATGATATGTTAAAGATTAGTATATTTTGCATTTGAAATTTTAGTAAATTTGAGTATTTTGGGTTAATTTCTAAAAGTAAAAATTTGAGAGGGCTTAAATGCAAAATAAATAAAGTGGGAGGGCTTGCAAAGTCCCTAGGAATATTCAGCCCTTGCATAGTCTTGGCAAATTGTGAGTATTTTGTGTTTTGTGTAATTAGTACCAAAATGCAAAAATGTGAATTAGTAGGGGTAAAATGGTAATTTGCATGTTGATGTGTTTTGGGATTAAATTGAAGTGAATTGTACTTGAATAAGCTGAATCTAATATGTTTTAGATCAAGAGCAAAGAAAAACAGAATTAGATCGGGGAAAGATGAAGGTTTTCGAATAGCCGATTTACACGGTCTATCGATAGCTGAGGTAAGTCTTTAAGCGAATATATGTTAATAAATGATTTATGATTCTATTGAATGATAAAATTTGAATACTTTTGGCATGAATATGTGAACTAGCCGAATACAAGGGTGCTAAATTGAATTGATTGAAGTATTATAAAATGTGATGTGAACAAATGTAATTTTGGTTGGATATGTGAAAATAATAGGTGATATATGAGTAGTTGTAAAGTTAGCTCTATGAACTATGAATTGAAGAATAACCATATTGATATTTCAGGCTTTGAGCCTAGCAGGCCTCGTGTCGGTGATCTATTTCGGGCTTTGTGCCTAGCAGGCCTCGTACCGGTGATCTATTTCAGGCTTTGTGCCTAGCAGGCCTCGTGCCGGTGATCTATTTCAGGCTTTGTGCCTAGCAGGCCTTGTGTCGGTGATATAATTCGGGCTTATTGCCTAGCAGGCTTAATGCCGGTGTTATGATTTCGGACCTCGAGTTCAGCAGGCTTAGTGCCGGTGTGTGAGATTCAGGTAATGTTTAGTAAGATCTAGCTAATAAACTAAGTATGCCTAATCATTTGGGAGTGAATTTGTAATTCGGTTGTAAGGTATGTACTATCTCTACTTAAGTGATCTATGAACATGCATATGGGAGTGTATAGATGTATGAATGTGATGCCATTGAGAAAAGGAAGATACGAGGAGGTGTTATGTATGTATATGCATATTCGGCCATAATGTATATATGTATAAGATAAGAAATGTTTATTTAAGTTCATGAGTTGGTTGTTTTAAATGTGGAATCATTGAGTGTGATAATGTTTTGCTTAAGACTTACTAAGCTAGCAAGCTTACTGTGTGTTCTTGTTTACTTTTATTTTATAGATTTTGGTTCAAGCTACGGACTCGACGGATCCTTGAAGAAGTCAACCACACTATCGAATCTCTTTTTGGTATTGATAAATTTGGTTGTTATTCGAAAAGGCATGTATAGGCTAACTATGATGTGTTACTAATGATACTTAAGCATGTATATGTATTAGCCAGGCGAAGATGGCTATTTGTTTTGGCTAAATTGCTCATGTGTTTTGATGAAATATTTTGCTCATGCTATGAACGATTGATTGCATTTGGATGTGGTTTAGGTATTACGTAATACATGAATGAGTGTTACAAATATTATCTATTCAGTTGGAGAAAAACTTGACTTGGGTCGTTGTTGTTTAATATAGTAGATTCGGTTAGGCCATAGTAGTGATTTTCTAATCAAAGTAGTATGTGTATATCATTTAATTGTTAGGTTCATTGTTAACGAAAGGCATAGATAGTTATAAATTATGAAAATGCGATATGTATGTTCGGTCAAGGTATGGTTTATATGTTTGTATTTCTAGGTTAAGTTGGTTTGAGATTTATGGTAATGAAAGGTCAATTATGGTAAGAGGTAGTAACATATATTGTGCGTAATTATAACAGTTAAGGTTATGCATATTCGGTTATATGTACTTATAATTATATTTGAAGTGTTTTGTATCTTAGTCCATAAGTGTGAAAGCAAGTGATAATTGCTTGTAACCATAATGATATTTAATAGTAGCTCAACTACAAGGTTTGGTGTATTTGGTTCGAAATAAAATGGTATGTGTGGCATGTTGCATTAAATGAATACTAAGGTGTTTGTATCATAAAATAAGTTTGATAAATATGTCAGTATTAAGGATTGAAGTATAATATTTGATCACTTAGTATTTGTGGATGATTATATTAAATATGTTTTATCTTAGCATATTAAGTATACATATATATATATATACTATGCACTTGTGATATTGGATATTAAACTTTGTGAAATGTTTTGTTTGTTCTATTAAGTTCACGTATACTTATTTATGAAAATAAGTAATTACTAATGATTAAATGTTTAAATGTCATTATAGTGATAAGCTCATGATTTATATATATATATTTGCGAAAATGTTCTATGTGATTATGTGAATGTACGAAAGTTGTATTTTCTTTGATAATGCCTCATAACCCTAATCCGGCGACGGATACGGGTTAGGGGTGTTACAACAACTCTCCCCCCTTTAGGGATTTTTGTCCTCAAAAATCTTACAGATAAAGAGGTTTGGATACTGTTTTCTCATGGCATCTTCCAGTTCCCACGTAGCCTCTTCTACACCATGCTTTTGCCACAACACTTTCACTAAGGCTATACTTTTATTCCTCATCTGCTTAACCTCTCAAGCCAAAATCTTAATTGGTTCCTCAACATATGTCATATCCAGTCGTATCTCAATTTCTGTCGGAAGAATTACATGTGAAGGATCGGAACGATATCGTCGCAATATCGACACATAGAACATATTGTGTATTCTCTCCAACTCTACCGGCAAAGCTAACCGGTAAGCTACTGGTCCAATTCTCTCAATAATCTCATACGGCGCAATAAAAAGTGGACTCAACTTGCCCTTTCGACCAAATCTCAAAATCTTCTTCCATGGAGATACTTTCAGAAACACTTTATCACCCACCTGAAACTCAATTTCTTTTCTTTTCAAAACCGCATATGACTTTTATCGATCTGAAGTAGCTTTCAGACAATCACGGATTACGTTCACTTTCTCCTCGGTTTCTCTAACTAAATCAACCCCGTGAATCTGTTTCTCACTAAGCTCGGTCTAATACAAAGGAGTTTGACACATGCGACCATATAATGCTTCGTACGGCGCCATCTATATACTCGACTGATAACTGTTGTTGTAGGAAAATTCAACCAAAGGTAGATATTTATCCTAACTACCTTCGAATTCTAAAACACAACATCGGAGCATGTCTTCAAGAATTTGAATTACTCTTTCAGATTGACCGTCAGTTTGCGGATGGAATGGGGTACTAAAATTCAATTTCGTACCTAAGGCTTCTTGCAACTTTTTCCAAAATCTAGAAGTGAACCTCGGATCTCTATCCAAAATAATGGACATAGGCACCCTATGTAATCTCATAATTTCGGCAATATATAGCTCAGCCAACTTATCAAGTGAGTAAGCAATACGTACTGGTATAAAGTGAGCCGATTTCGTCAATCTATCAACGATAACCCACACAACATCTTTCTTTTTCAGAGTCATAGGCAACCCTATTACAAAATCCATCGTGATTTGGTCCCATTTCCACTCAAAAACCATCACTAGCTGAAGTAAACCCGAAGGTACTTGATGTTCGACTTTCATTTGTTGGTAGATCAAACACTTTGTCACAAACTCAGGGATTTCTCTTTTCATACCCGACCACCAATACAACTTCTTAAAATCATTATACATTTTTGTACTACTCGGATGAATTGACAAACAGCCATTGTGTGCCTCATGTAAAATTTTCTGAATCAATTCATCATCTTTTGGTACACATACCTATCACGAAACATCAAGCAATCATCTAGCCCGGTTTGAAAATCTGAATCACTACCTGATTCACATTGAACTCTTTTAACTTGCAATTCCCTGTCTTTCTTTTGAGCTTCACAAATTTGTTGATGAAATAATGATTTAGCCCTCAACTCGGCCAAAATCGAACTGTCATCAGACACAGCCAAACTCGTACTCACAGCTCTCAAAGCATACATGGATTTTCTGCTCAAGGCATCTGCGACTACATTCGTTTTCCCCGGATAATCAATAACTAGCTCATAATCTTTCTATAATTCGAGCCACCTCCATTGTCGCAAATTCAAGTCCTTTTGGTTCATCAGATACTTCAAAATTTTGTGATCGGTAAAGATTCGACATTTCTCACCATACAAATAATGACACCAAATCTTCAAAGCAAAGACGATGGCAGCCAATTCCAAATCGTTCTTCGGATAGTTCTTTTCATGCGATTTTAGCTGTCTCGAGGCATAAGCTACTACTTTTCCCTCTTGCATCAACACATAACCAAGACCATTCAATGATGCATCAGTATAAATTACAAACTTTTTTCCCGACTTAGGTTGTACCAAAATCGGTGCTTCAGTCAATTGTACTTTCAACTTCTCGAAACTTTTCTGACATTTATCGGTCCATTCAAACTTAACATTCTTTTGCAACAACCTAGTCATAGGAGAGGAAATCATCGAGAATCCCTCTAAAAAAGTCTATAATACCCAGCTAAGCCCAAAAAGCTTTTAACCTCGAATACATTCTTTGGCGATTTCCAATCAATTATTGCTGAAATTTTGCTCGGATCAACCTGAATACCATTACCAGAAACTACATGTCCCCAAAATCTGACTTCACGAAGCCAAAACTCACTTTTACTAGAATTTAGAAAACAATTTCTTCTCTCTCAAAATCTGAAACACCATTCTCAAGTGTTCGGCATGCTCGGACTCATCTCGAGAATAAATCAGAATATCATCTATTAACACAACCACAAGCTCATCTAAGTATGGTCGAAAAATGTGATTCATTAAGTCCATAAAGATGGTAGGAGCATTAGTCAAACCGAAAGGCATCACAAGGAACTCATAATGTCCATACCTCGTTCTAAAAGCGGTTTTTGGCACATCTGACTCTTTAACTCTCAGCTAATAGTAACCAGACCTCAAGTCGATTTTTGAAAACACTGTCGCCCCTTTCAATTGGTTGAATAAATCATCAATTCTCAGCAACGGATACTTGTTTTTTTTGGTCACCTTTTTGAGCTATCGATAGTCAATACAAAGTCTCATAGATCCGTCTTTTTTCTTTACAAACAATACGGGAGCACCCCAAGAAGAAAAACTCAGTCTCACAAATCCCTTATCTGTCAACACTTGCAACTGAGCTTTTAATTCTTTCAATTCAGTCGGAGCCATTCTATACGGAGCAATCGAGATTGGTGCTGTCCCAGGAAATAGATCAATGGCAAATTCAATCTCTCTAATCGGAGGTAACCCATACAATTCTTTTGGAAACACCTCTGAAAATTCATAGACTACTGGCACTGATTCAAGCTTTGACCCAGACATCTCAGTATTCAGCACATAAGCAAGATAAGCTTCATACCCTTTTCTCATGTACTTCTAAGCAGACATGTGCGAAATCACCACAGGTATCTTATTTGAGTTATCTGTTTTAACCCAAAGAATCTCACCATTTTCACATTTCAACTCAAGAGTTTTCTATCTACAATTTACCTTGGCATCATGTAATATCAACCAATCCATGCCCAAAATAACATGAAACTCGTCAAATGGCAACAACATCAAATTAGCTGAAAAACAGTGACCTTGAATCATCAAAGGACAATTCTTGCAAACCTTATCTACCAACACATACTTGCCTAAAGGGTTTGACACTTTAATAACAAATTCAGTCAATTCAACATGAAATTTCTTACTATTTACCAAATTCACACAAATATAAGAATGAGTGGATCCGAGGTCAATTAATGCAACAACATTAGTATCATAAAGAAAGAATGTACCCGTAATCACATCGGGGAATGATGCACCCTCACGAGCTCATATGGCATAAGCTCTAGCAGGTGCTCTCGTTTTTGACCTTGCAACTGAATCTTTCATTATACTTTTACTACTACCTCCATTTCTGGCATTTCGCAATAGTCTACCTCTACTAGCAGTGTTACTCGGTCTAACACTCTGAAGTTTCTCTTCTTCAACTTTCTTAGGACAGTCTCTGATAAAATGTTCTCGAGAACCACACTTGAAGCAAGCTCGATTGTTTCCCCAACACTCTTCGATATGTTGTCTACCACAATTCTGACACTCGGGTTTATTAGACCTCACATTACCCACAGTTGCCATCGAAGTGCTTGAACTCTAGAGCCCGAATATGTTTTACCACGGTCTCGGTGTGAGTACCCAGATGAAACTATCATCTGAGGATTCGTTTCTTTGGACCTCTTTGATTGGGATTGGAACGACTTACTCATCAGCCTCTTTCTTGCATCTCAAGCCTCAATCATAGCTTTTCTTTTTTTTTTATTCAGCTCTTCAGCCTTGCAAGCTCTATCGACCAATACCACGAATTCTTTCAACTCTAAGATTCCAACTAACAATCTAATATCCTCGTTCAGCCCATCTTCGAATCTCTTGCACATAATAGCTTCGTTAGACACATACTCTCGAGCATACTTACTGAGTCTTACAAATTCACGTTCATACTCTGCCACAGACATTTTACCTTGCTTCAATTCAAGGAAGTCTTTTCATTTCTGATCGATGAACCGCTAACTTATATATTTCTTTCGGAACCATGTCACTTAGTAATGATACAACACATTGTAAGCATTTTTTGGGCGTGCAAGAAAGTTCCTCAAATACCCGCATAGAATTCTCAAGCCAGAACTCTGCTTTATCGGGATCATCATCTATGTTGGCTCTGAATTCTTCGGCCCCTTATTTTTGAATCTTATCAACCGGGGGTTTAGTCAATATTACCAAATCAATGCCTTAAGGAGCTACGGGGGCCGGTTGAGGTATAGGAGGGGGTGTAGGAGGTTGAGCATTAGGATTTACTGGAACAAATTCAGTATACCAATTACTCATCATATGGAGAAAGTTTTCCCAAGCCTCCTCTTCCTGACTCAAGGTCTCATTCTACTTTTTATTGGCGCAGACCCTTATGCGGTAGCTGGCGCATTACTTACAATATCATCAGTAGCAGCTTGGTTGAGATCCATATACTATATGAAAACAAAATTTAAAATTGTCAGGAGTCACCATACTATCATTATGGCATGTATAGCTAGACTCTCACACAAGCTACGGTAGTCCGAGAACTTACTACACCATAGCTCTGATACCACTAAAATGTAACACCCCTTACTCGTGTTCGACGTTAGAATAAGGTACGAGGCATTATCGGACAATAACACAAACATTCATGCAAAACCAGGCCATAAAATTTCTTTCAATTTAAAAATTTCCATATTCAATCATAAAGTCCCTAAAATAGGCCTACGAGGCCCAAAACATACTTTGGGAACGGTCTGGGACCAAATCGAGAACTTTTTTAAAATTTAGAAAATTTACACAAAAACTGGAAAGGCCGTGTGGTCGCACACGCCCATGTTCGCAGCCAGTGTGGATTTATTTTTTCATTTGAAACCTACAGGGGCTTTCACATGGCCGAGCACATGCCCGTGTCTTTGCCCAAGTGCAAAAACCTGGGTATTCTGTTTATGGCCTCAGCACACATTTTAGGTCACACGACCAAGGCACATGCCCCTGTGTTAGCCCGTGTGATGAACTTAATTTTTCACAAATTAGGTGCAGGAGACACACAGCCAGGCTACACGCCCATGAGGCAGACCGTGTTTTGCACACGGCCTAGACACACGCCCGTGTGTCTACCCGTGTGGACAATTATAAAGCTATTTACCAAGCCTTTTGCCACCCTAAAAAGCATCCACACTTATACCATTTCCAACCAAACTTAACATGCTATTATTAGACATCTATTTGTCCATATTAAGAGCATTCATGCACCATTTAAAAACCATACTCATCATGTATAACCACACTTATACTTAGCCATCCCATATGCACCTACACAACCATTCACATGTCACACTTCCCACACTTCAATTTCATGCTATCATTCATTCCCACTTAGGCAAGCAAACTCATTCATGAAAGGCCTTATCATAGACTTATAACACAACCAATATTAGCCACATCACATGGCCTTATACAAAATGATATATCAAATGACATAGACCACATTCTTGGCCAAACAATTATGACACTTACAAAATAACCAAATTCGTATACATGCCATAATTCAATTTAAATCTTAATATACCAAAATGTATGGATAGTGTGGATGATCCTCCGACGATCTCCGTATCCCGAGCTGGCTTGGGGAAACTATAAAACAAGGGAAAAAAGAAGGGAGTAAGCTTTAAGCTTAGTAAGTCTGTATGTAAACAATAAACATCATACCACATACTTATCAATCAAGAACATTACATACTATCAAGAACAATTCAGATCCTTGTATTTGCATTTACTCATTTCAAACCTTACCACATTCCAAATACATATCATAGGCATTGCTCACAATTACATGCACTTATAACCCTGCACCTGTCACCACATTGTCACACGTAATTTCACTTAGTCAAGTTTTCCCGATAAACACTTTGGAATAATATGGGATACACGGTAGTTTCACACACAACCCACCCACCAATAATAATAAACATAGTGGTACCGTACACAGCCCACCAATAATCACATATACACGGTGGTATCACACACAACCCACTAAAAATAATAAACACGGTGGTATCGCACACAACCTACCAATAATAACATATACACGATGGTATCGCACACAACCCACCAATAATCACATATACATGGTGGTATCGCACATAGCCCACCAATAATAATAAACACGACTGTATCGTACACAAGCCACCAATAATAACAATTATACAATGTTCATCCGTATCCTTTTTCTATTCCGAAGGTTCATTCGAGAATTTCCTCACTTTTCATCATTTTAATAAAATATCAATAATATTCACTCACATTTCACATAATACATTAATATGTAAAAACATAAATAAGAAGGATGTATCATTTACATATAAACTTACCTCGACACAAAATGTGTCAATTTGCAATTTTGTCTGAAACCTTGCCTTTTCCTCGGTCAAGGTTGATTCCACGTTCTTCTTGATCTATGAGGACACGTTTAGCTTATTTAATATACACATTATTCAAATCAGTCCAAAATCTTCCTATGGCAAAATTTACAATTTAGCCTCGAACTTTCTCAATTTTTACACTTTAGTCCCTAGGCTCGTAAAATGAAATGTGTTCATTTTTCACACACCTAAGACTAGTCGATTCATATTCTCTCTTATAGCAGCACACAATTTTAACTATTTTACATTTTATACACATATTATTTCATCTTTTGCAAATAAATCCATTTTATCAATTTCACCAAAAATCATCTAGCAAAAGTTGTTTATCACACTTCAAACTTTCATATTCTACCACTAGACATCAAAATACATGTACCTCCATGGGTAAAATTTTAAACACAAACACTAGCTCAAAATAGTGGTAGAAATAGCTAGATTGAGCTACGAGGATTTCAAAAATACGAAGAACATAGAAAACGGGGCTAGGAGGTACTTACAATCAAGCTTGAAATTGAAACAAAACCCTAGCTATGGCTCCTTGCAAATTTCAGCTATGGAGGATGAATATAGACAAAATTTTAGCCTTATTTTCCCTTTTATTTCTTTTATTAGCCAAATGACCAAATTGCCCTTCATTAATCCCTTAGATATTTTATCCCTCTATGGGCATTTTGTGTCCAAACTATAATATAATGGTCTAATTACCAACTAAGGACTCTTAATTTAAAAACTCATCTCAATCAAGTACCTTTATGGACTATAATACACACTTTTCACCCATTGCAATTTAGTCTAACTTATCAAATTGGACATCCAAACAATAAAATTTGTCAACCAAAATTTCACACAGACATTCAATCACTCAATAAACACTAAAACTCAATTGGAATATATATTTTGACCTCGGATTCATGGTTTCAAAAACCATTGTTCCATTTAGGCCCTAATTCTGGTTGCTACAGGGTATGTCAAAGAAGAGATAAAGTAAGCGAGTATTACGAATTGCTACAGGTATGTACATAAAGTTTATAAGTAATGACTTCATGAAATTGTGAGTTCATGATTTACATGAGAATGATTTTATGAAAACCTTGTGATTATAAGTCTATACTTGTGATGTATGAAATACTTAGTAAATTTGATTGACGATTTTATGATTGGCTTTCGGGCTAGATTGAGTCATGACATAGCATGTTGTATTCATGCAAATTGTGATTTATCAAATATGAGATAAAGGAAAGATTGGCAAAATTTCCTATTAAAATGATTATGGAAGCATGGAAAGATAAGAGTTTAGGAAATTGAAAGATGCAAGAGTATATGCTTGAAATGTAAATACTCATAATTAATGTGTATGTTTTATGGGAGGCTTGAAATGGTTTGTTGATCGTGGAAAATGATATGTTATTTTTATGATTGAGCAAGATGTGCTCATTAAGTGTAATGTCATTTATTTTGACTTAAGGTATGTTATCCATATGATTGAGTAAGTTATGCTCATGAAGTTTAATGACAACGTATAATTAATGTTGTTTATTATTTGCATATGAACTTACTAAGCTAAATAGCTTACCCCCTTCCTTTCCCATGTCTTATAGGGTTATTAAGCTAGCTCGGGTTGGAGATCGCCAGAGACCCTATCACACTTTCAAGCTTTCATTTTGGGTATAAATGAATTCAAGCATTTTAAGTCCATGGCATGTATAGGGACTATGTCAATGTGTTATGTGTGTCATTATTAATTTGGCCATATGTGTTGGCTTGTAATTGTTAATGTTTCATCTTATATATAGCCATGAATGATGGCTTATGTTGATCATAAGTTTATTCATATGTTAATGTCCTTTTGTGAATGTGAAATCAGTATGTTTTTATCGGGCTGAGTATGATGTTTTAAGCATGATAAATAATGGCATGAGAATGACATGTTATTGTCTTGGTTGTGGTGGTCGAGTTGCTCTTATATGCTTGAATTTGTGCCATGTGATGTTGTGTAGATTAGTGCATGTGAGGGTGGCAAAATGGCTCAGTAAATAGCCTTATTTTTGTCCACATGGATAGACACACGGGTATGTGTATAGGCCGTGTGTGACACACGGTCTGCCCCACGGGTATGTGTTCTGGTCGTGTGTCCCCTACACCTTAATTATTGCAAAATAGAATGTTCAGAATTGAACACACAGGAAGAGACACGGGTGTGTGTCTTATTTGTGTGTGCTACACGGCCTAGCACATGGGCGTGTGGCACGGCCGTGTGGCAAAATTCAGAGAGCACCCTAATTTGGATACGGTCTAAAGCACAGGCGTGTCCCAGGGTCACACGGGTGTGTCTCTTGGACCACACGGGCGTGTGAGCCCTGTAACATGAAAATTTTTCTAAGTTTTGTAAAAATTTCTAAAGTTCTCAGTTTAGTCCCGAACCAGTTCTAAAGTATGTTTTGGGCCTCGTAGGCTCATTTTAGGGATGATATGAAGGTGTGTGAAAGGTTTTAATTTGGATGGAAATTTATGACTCAAAAATGTATTAAGTTCGGTAATGCCTTGTACCCTGTTCTGGCTTCGAATACGGGTAAGGGGTGTTATATGAAGTATGTTTCCATCTTCGCTACGAACTTCTAATCGAGACAAATGGTCTGCAACTTGATTCTCTGAACCTTTGCAGTCTTTTATCTAGATGTCGAATTCTTGCAACAGAAAGATCCAGCGTATCAATCTTGGTTTTGCATCTTTCTTCGCAAAAAAGATATCTCAACGTGAGTGATCAGTAAATACGATAATCTTTGTACCGAAAAGATAAGAACGAAACTTGTCGAAAGTAAAGATTACAGCTAACAATTCTTTCTCTGTAGTGGTATAATTGATTTGAGCCTCTGTAAGAGTCTTCCTAGCATAATAGATGGCGTGAAATAGTTTTTCCTTGCATTGTCTTAGAACAGCACCCACAACAAAGTCGCTTGCATCGCACATGCCTTCAGTTGCCATGAAATGACATTTTTCCCAATTTAGAACAAGATGTGTGTCCTCACATCGCTTTAATACATTATCCAAATTGTTAGCGCAATGATCAAAATCATTCCCATAGATTGAGAAATCATCCATAAAAACCTCTAAAGAATCTTCAATCATATCCAATAATATTGCTATCATGCACTTGTGAAATGTGGCTGGTGCGTTGCAAAGGCTGAAAGGCATACGGTGAAAAGCAAAAGTACAAAAGGGACAGGTGAAAGTTTTTTCTCCTGATCTTCCGATGCAATAGAAATTTGATCATACCGAGAATAGCCATCTAAGAAGCAGTAATAGGCTTTTCCAGCAAGCCTGTCCAACATTTGGTCAATGAAAGGTAGTGGGAAGTGGTCCTTCCTTGTGGAAGCATTACGTTTGTGATAATCTATACAGACTCGCCATCCCGTAGGAATGTGTGTATGAATTAATTCGTCTTTGTCGTTGCTAACCACAATGATGCCACTCTTTTTAGGAATGCATTGTACTGGACTTATCCAATTGCTATTAGAAATAGGGTAAATAATTCCAGCATCAAGCCATTTTATAATTTTTTTTCTTAACAATTTCCTTCATCTTCTCATTTAATCTTCTTTGTTGCTTAATCGATTGCTTGCCTTCATCTTCCAAATTGATCTTATGCATGCAAAAAGATGGACTAATGCCTCGAATATCGGCAATACTCCAAGCAATAACTCGTTTATGTTACTTAAGAATATGAACCAGTTTATCTTCTATTTCATCCAGTGTTGCGGAGACAATAACTCAGAGAGTATAGTTAGCACCAAGAAAGATGTATTTAAGATGAGTAGGTAGTGGTTTCAATTCTAGAGTAGGAGCTTCGTCAATAGATGGCTTCAGAATTGGAGTTGTTCGGTTGGCTAAGTCTAAGGATTTAATCTGCCATCCATGCCCGAGTTCAATATTATTAACTTCAACCATGCTGTCACAATCATCTAAGAATTCATCATCAGATGTCACTGCAAACTCCTCAAAAAGTATTGTGCTTTGGTCATTGAATTCTTCCTCAATTAGATCATCTAGCACATCGACAATATGTCATTCTTCTTTATCCTTGCATTGAATAGATTCAAAAACACTGAAGGTAACGTGCTCATCATTAAGTCACATGGTCAGTTGACCTTTGTAAACATCAATAAGAGTTCGTTCGGCGGCTACAAATGGTTGTCCCAAGATTATGGGAACCTCCTTGTCTACCTCGCAGTCAAGTATGATAAATTCAGCCAAAAAAATGAATTTATCCACACGAACTAAGATGTCTTTAATTTGCCCTTCAGGTTGAGCCAAGGATCGATCTACTAGTTGCAATGTCACGACAGTAGGTTTCATGTGACTAATTCCCAACTTTCTGAAAGTAGATAGTGACATTAGGTTGATGCTAGCTCCCAAGTCGCATAAAGCCTTGCTCAAATAACGGTTGCCAATTGAACATGGGATAGTAAAGCTCCTAGGATCTTTTATTTTGGGGGCCAACTTATTTGTCAAAACAACACTACAGCCTTCTATGAGTGCAATAGTTTCAATATCACTGAGCTTCTTCTTCTTAGACAAGAGCTCCTTCATAAATTTCCCATAATTAGGAATTTTTACAATAGTGTCTACTAAAGGAATATTGACCTAAAGTTGCTCCAGTGTGTTTAGG
The DNA here is from genome assembly GCA_005393395.2 of Gossypium australe. Classification (NCBI taxonomy): domain Eukaryota; kingdom Viridiplantae; phylum Streptophyta; class Magnoliopsida; order Malvales; family Malvaceae; genus Gossypium; species Gossypium australe. The sequence goes on from CM016618.1 coordinate 33,916,348, forward strand.
TACTGTTGGTACTGCTTATCCTTCTCATTCTACCTGAATCTTTATGGAAAAGGTAAAGGTGGAGATACATTTGATTGTGCCAATATCTTTGATTGTGTCGATAGTTTCAAGGGTCAAACATTAGGCATATGAGTGACAATTTGTGGAACTTCTTTGTTTGGTACATCAACAAGCTCTTCAGATTCAGCCTTTTCACTAGGGATCACTTCACCAGTATCTTGAGGTGCTACATTGGAGTTTGTAGTCGTCTCACCAGTTTGTTTACCACTCCTAAGAGTGATAGCCTTGCAGTGTTCTTTCCCCCTCGGACTATGATTTTTGTGTCATTAGGTAGTGTTCCCAGTGGTCGAGTATTCAGATTCAAAACAAGTTGTCCTTATTGTGCCTCCAATGCCCGAATAAAAGATGAATTCTCTTGCAAAATAGCTTCTGTGAGAGTAATATGCTCCCGCATTAAAGCCTCAAGAGCTTCTAACGGGTCTGAAGGAGAAGCTTGCGTGTACTGTTGTTTTCGATGTCCTTGAACATGCTGATTCAACATTGAAGAGTGTTGTGGGTGCATTTGATTCTGGTGTGGATGCACCTGGCTTTGTTGTGGATGCATATAAATGTGCTGGTTGTAGTTCTGTTTTTGTTGATTGTAATTCCCTTATTTTGGATTATAATTTCCATGAGTAGATATATTCCCATATTGGAATGTCGAAGCATTTTGTCTAGCAGTTTGAGTTTCCCAAGTGTAACAGTCCGGTTTAGACCCTTTTTAGAATAGTAGTTTTGGGACCACAATTCCAAGGTCGAAAAATATTTTAATATTATTTTTAGTGTTTACAGTATGTGACTAAGTATGTGTGAAAATTCTATGTGAAAATTTTATTGTTTGTGTGCTGAATTGTGAAAAAGGACTTAACCGCATAAAATGCAAAAGTTGTGTGCTAGTTGTTTAAGTGCTTAATTGTCATGGCTTATTAAATAAGAAGTCCTTATGTTGTAATTAGACCCTTGATAGTGGGGATGGACAAAAATGGGCTTATATTAATGGAATTTTAATGTTTTAATCAAAGGTTAAAATGGTAATTGAGTTATTAAGTTAATATTAAATAAAACAAACAATTAGATGGCCATTTCTCATAATCTTTTCACCAAAAATAGAGAAAAGAAATAAATTTTAGAAGCTTTCTCACATTCGGCCATTGTTGTTCTTAATCAAGGTATGTTTTGGGCTCGGTTTTTGATGATTTTTATGTTTCTGAGATTGTTGCTTCGTGTTCTAGCTAGCCCATGTCTTAATTTTGGAATTTTTTGGTGATTTTGTAAGATGCCATTGATGAATGGTTGAGTTTTGTGATAGTTGATGATGAAATATGAAAGATATGTGATAGATTAACATATTTCGTCTTTGAATTTTTGATGAATTTGAGTATTATGTGCTTGTATGAGCTAGGGAAAAATTCAGCTAAGCAAGAGTATAGTGAAATTATGTGTATTTGATGAATTTATGAAATAGGGACTTAAATGTCGAAATGTGAAAATGTGAGGATTATTTTGTAAAATGCCCTAAATATGTGTGTTTGGATTAAATTGAATGATTTGGTGATTGAATGAGTTGAGTTTAATATTATATAGATCAAGAAAAGAGAGATTTGGATCGAGATAGAGGCAAAGACAATGTGCTCGATTGATCCATTTGTTTCATTATTTCTACGTTCGAGGTAAGTTTGTGTATAATACGAATTATTTTAATCATGTTTATATGTTATGCAATGAATGAATATGTGGTTGATGAATTAGTAATGTTAAAAGTGAGTTTGAAAAAATGTGGCATTAAGTGTGCGTGAATATATTCGATACAATGATGTATTGCACTAAGTTGCGAATTAAAGAAAGCATTGACTATATTAGTTGACATTGTGTGTGCTATACTATGATGGCACTAAGTGTGTGATAATATTGTGGCTTCGGGTAACTGTATGGCACTGAGTGTGCGAATTCATTGAATGTTTAAAGATGATCGAATGAGTAATGATTTGGAGCATTGAATGGTAAACGTGGTAGTTAAATGCGTATTGGTACAGGTACGTACAGAACCTATGTGGTTGATGAAGTTGTGTATGAGATAAATAGATAGATAAGTGAATTAATGATGGAAGGAGTTCGATTGGGTAGCTTGGTAAATGCTTGTACATTGAATATATAGTTATGTATGAAAGTGAGGAATTGTTATGGATGAAAATTGAATATTGAGATAAATTGAACTTGGTGTTGGTAGTTTTGCATATTTAATTTGAATTATTGAGTTAATTTAATAATTGTGTTAAATTACAAACTTACTAAGCTTTTAAGCTTATTGTGTGAAGTGTTTCTCTGTTTTACAGTGTCATTAAAGCTAGCTCGGATCCAGGGATCATTAGTGACTCAATCACACTTTCGGCTATATATTTTGGTACTTTTGGAAGTTGTAAATTTGGTATATGGCATGTACAGGCTAGTCGTTATGGCATGTTTTGAGATGTATAGATCTTGCCATGTGATATGACTTGATAGATGAATGATCTTAGTTTATGTCTTGGATATGTGAGAATGATGGTTATAATATGTTTATGTGACTTTGTGTGAATGACCTTTATGATATGTTTTGATGATAAGGAGGTAGTAAGTTTCATGCTATGAATTGGTAAGGATTGAGTGATGTATGGATTATATAATTTTGATGTGAATTTGATATTTTGGGATTGGTATGTTTGAGTTGGAATTGAGTGTGGAAATAAATGATATAGTTGAAGGTTAAAAGGTGCATATTTTGGTATGTTTTGAATGCATTTGGGGTATGAATTTAGTATGTTTTGATGCTTGTAGGTGTGACCCAAAGTTGGGTGGCAATTTGGCCTTGGAAATGGCCTATAATTTCCCACACGATTGAGCACACGGGCGTGTGTCTCGACCGTGTCCCTTAAGTTTTTATTTCAAAACAAGTCAGACTCACACACGGGCAAGACACACGGGCGTGTGAAATAAGTCAGTGTCAACCACGGGTTAAGCACACGGGCGTGTCTTCGACCGTGTAGACAAGTCAGTAGGTATGCCCTGTTTTGCCACGGCTTGGACACACGGGTGTGTTTGAGGCCGTGTGAGGCACACGGTCTACCCACATGGGCGTGTGACCTCTATAGCTTTGAAAATGTTAAGTTTTTGGAAAAATTTTATATGAGCTCGGTTTAGTCCCGACCCATTCTTAATGCGTGTTTAAGGTCTCGTAAACCTTATTAAGGGACTTAGAGGCGTTGATTGATTATGATTTAATGTTGTATCAGCTATGAAGATTAAAGATTTTGATTTGATCGGTAATACCTCATAACCCTAGTCCGGAGACAAATACGGGCTAGAGGTGTTACATTTTAGTGGTATCAGAGCCACGATTTAATCGATTCTAGGACTAACGTAGCATGTGAGAGTCTAGCTATACATGCCATATATATGCCTGTGATAGTGTAATGATTCTTGATAATTAAAAATGTGATTTTATATAGAAAATGGATCCCGATCGAGCAGTAGCCGATGATGTCAAAAGTAATGCACTTGCTCCCGCTCAAGGGACATCGTCGGCTGAAGCAAGGCCGATAGCTAGTAGTTATGAAGGAGAGGCAAACTAAGCCTTCTTCCAAATGATGTGTGAGTGGTTTACGGAGTTCGTTCGAACGAATCTGACTGCTCAACAACCTCCACCCTCGCAAGTACCTGTAGTGCCACAAGCTTCAGACCCAATTCGATTGAGTAAACCTCCTATACATAAAATTCGAAAGTACGGGGCCGAAGAGTTCAGGGTCACAGTTGAATGATGCTGAGCGAGCTGGATTCTAGCTTGAGAATACCGTAAGAGTGTTTGTTGAATTATTGTGTACTCTTGATGAATGTTTAAAATGTGTTATTTCATTGTTGAGAAATACGACATATCATTGGTGGAAAACATTAATATCTGTGGTTCCGAGAGAATGAATCACCTGAGATTTCTTTCAAGCTGAATTTTGGAAGAAGTATATCAGTCAATGGTTTATAGACCAGAAATGTAAAGAGTTCCTGGAGCTGGAATAAGGCCGTATGTTTGTTACGGAATATGAACGGGAATTTGTGAGATTGAGCCAGTATGCGCGAGAATGTGTTTCAATAGAAACTATTAAGTGTAAACGATTCTTCGAAGGTTTGAATGAAGACATTAAACTTTTGGTTGGAATTCTTGACTTAAATAAATTTGTAGTATTTGTTAAAAGAGCCTGCAAAGCCGAGGAGCTTAGTAAAGAAAAGAAGAAAGCAGATTCAGAGGCTAGAGACGAAAGAAAAAGGTCGATGAGTAAGTCGTATCATTCTTTGTCAAAGAGATTCAGAGATGCAAATAATCGCTCAAATGTTTCGTTTGGACATTTGAGTAGAGATCATGTGAAACATAATACTGGTCCTAAAACTCAAACTCCAATTGAATAGAGTGTTGGAAGTGTCAAAAGCAACAAGCCTGAGTGTAGATAGTGCGGGAGACGTTGTAACGCCCCGAATTTGGGCCTAGTATAATTGGGCCTATTGGGCCTTGGGCATGGGAATGTTTAAAATTTTTGAGAATAAGATAACGACACTAACCAAATTGTAATGCCCCAAAAATCCTGAAACTTTAAATTTTTGTGCACTGAGGTTGGTATGTATGAGTAGCACTTAGAATATTAATTTTAAGGTATTATCGGGATTATTTGAGGTCTTAGAGATAGGGAAGATCATAGGGAAAAATTTATTTTTCTTTGCTTTAGTGGACCCTAGTCTCATACATTAGGCCTCTTAAATAGATTAAGGGAGAAAAGGACACAAATGGGCTTGTGGTCCAGTGGCAAGTGGCGTCACTTGGGGAGCTATAAGGTGGCGTGTTGTCTGCTGAGGAGGTCCAAGGTTCGAGCATTAGGAGTGATCCAGAGTTGTGTTGAATATGAACTCTTGCGTTGGAGTGTTTGAGTGGTAAGGGGAACTGATAATGGAGGAAATTTTGGATAAGGCTTAGGTGTTATCAGGAGAAAAGTTAGGAGATGAGGAGAGGGAGGAATTGGTGCCGAATGGGACTGTGGGGAAAGGAATGTTCGGCTGGTGGCTATAAAAGGAGAGGCCAAATACTTTGAAGGGTTTTTGAGCATTTTTTAGTCTTTCTTTTCTTATCTTAATCGGTTTTCCCGTAGCCAAATTCTCCCAATTGCCGAAATCTCCTATAGCCGAATCACTTTTGCCGAATTCTCTCATAGCCAAACTTTTCTATTGCTGAATTACCACCATCTTTTTCCTTGCTGAAATTCCTATTTGTGCCAAACCCTTGTTGTTTTCCTCCATCATAGATTGATTATTATCTACTATCAGTCAAGTGTTGAAAGCCGAATCTAGCTAATAGCTGTCTAGGCCGCAGGATCGAAAAGGGATTTGGTAAGTACTCGGTTAACCTCTTTTGTACGTTTTGCTAAAAGCTAAAAGGCTATCTAACTGTCCCATCGTTAACTCTGTGATAACAAGGATCAAGTTCAAAGATCGCAAGCGTGGTAGGATCGTTAGCAAGGGTAAGTGTACTCAACTCGATTGTGGTTTAAGTGAATGGCTGAATGTGTGTATGATCTATAGGGGTGACTTGTGTGGATTATAAGTCACTCAGATTTTGATGGTGTATGTGTGAGTGCAGATCTAGGGGATACTCCTGATTAGTAGCTAAGGAAGGGGTATTAGAACCCGGTGGCACACGGTAAGGTTACGGTAAGGCTTCGGCTTTTGGTAAATGTTTTGATTTAGTGATTGATTGAAGGTTGGTTGGTTGTAGGTTCAAGGCTAAGGATAGTATAGCATGTCGCAGTAACCAGGTGTGTACAAACACTACACACACACGATATCGGCAATACCAGAAAGCCGGAAAGCCAAAAGTGGCTAAATGGGCCTGGTGGGCCCTGAGGCTAAGTTTGATGAAATTGTTTGGTTGGTTATACGAATTGAGTTAGTCTTGCATGTTACATGATCTGGAATTGATTTGGGCCTAATAGGCCATATGGATGAGATTTGGGCCTAATGGGCCGTAAGGATGTGATTTGGGCTTGATGGGCTTTATGGGGACGTAGACAAGTAAGCTAGGGTTTAATGGACTTTAGGCCTAGTTCTGAACAACTCTTAAACCGCATAAAGCTTAATCTAATAATTAAACATGTCTGTGAACAAGTTGCTGGGTTAGAGTGTGGCAACGGACATATGCATGTCTAGGATTGGATCTAGGGAGAGCTTGGTACTTAAGCGGTCTTAGCGGCCCACCTCCTCTTCTCTGGAATCCTACCTGGTGCATAGTGTCTGTTCACTTTAGCCTCAAGGACTTATTAATGGGCCAAAGTTCATAACTAAAACCCGAGAGGGACCAAATACCCCTGATTTGGAAATTACTGAAATACCCTTAAATTTGTAAAATTACTAAAATACCCCTGATTTAGAAATTACCAAAATACCCATAATTTGTAAAATTACCAGAATACCCCTACTTTGCAGAATTACCAAAATATTCCTGATTTACAAAATTTCTAAAGTACCCTTGTTTGCAAAATTACCTAAATACCCCTATAGGGTAGAATTACGAAGATACCTCTAGGTAGTGAAATGACTAAAATACCCCTAGGTGCTTAAAGTCTAAAAATGTGTGTTGTATTCACGAAAAATATGTTGCACTTGGGTGGGTTTTGATGATACGGAGGAAGATTTGAGGATCGCATAGTCGCTTGACGACCGTGGATTCCCCGGTGGCTTTAAGCCCATAATAGCAGCTTTGCTGCAACGTTTGAGTAGTGCCGCTGTTGGTGCTACCTTTAGTGTGTAAGGATGGGTGGGTTGATATTTATATCCCCACAGGTGTGTAGGGTTGGAAGGGAAATGGTGTGCAGGGTTGGATTTGGGATGGGTGCATTGCATTCATGTTACTCTAATGTGGTATGAGGTCATTGTGGGCTAACACCCAAGACTATTGATTTTGATAGGGCTTAGGCCCAATGTAATATTTTCATGTTGATTTGAATGCCAAGGGTCGTACACACTGAGTTTCGAAACTCACACCCTTTTTACTAAATGTTTCAGGTGATCCTCAGTAAACGGCTCGACGTGGGAGAGGACTCGGAGATGGCCACACTACAAGATACTTAGAAGTTTTATCTATTTGTCTCAAAAGACATGATTTAAATTGCTTTATTTTCTTGGATGTAATAAGGACTTGTACTCCGTCTTGACTTCGAATTTTGAGTTTTGTTGTTTCAACTGTTTACTTAATTATTAAACATGAGTAATTTCTTATGTTTAAACATGGTTTTCGAAATACTTAAAATAATAAAATGGGCTTTTATCATTACTTAACATGACTCACAGATTTTGGGCTTTTGGGTCCTAAACTTTAACTTAGCAAAACCGTTTTGAATTGTGCCTTTGATGTGACATTCCTGGATTCGGCCATAACGTCTAGGTCGGGTCTGGGGGTATTACAGACGTCATATCGGAGAATGCTGGGGCAAGTATAATAACAGAGCTTGTTATAGATGTGGATCACGAGATCACTTTATTCGAGATTGTCCAGAGTTAGCTGAGAAAGATAATGTTCAGAGTGTGAGGCCGAGTTACACGACGGCTAGGGGTAGACCACCCAGAAACATTGGAAATGTGAGTGGTAGTCAGAGAGGAACAACAGATACAGCTGTGAGATCTGAGGCGAGTGCACTCGCCTAAGCTTACATTATTCGCGCTCGAGAAGAAGCGTTATCTCCAAACATCATTATTGGTACTTTTACTCTTTTCGATACTGATGTGATTGCATTAATAGATCCAGGATCTACTCATTCATATGTTTGTGTGAACCTAGTATCCGGTAAGACTCTACCTGTTGAGTCTACTGAGTTTGTAATTAGAGTATCGAACCCCTTAGGCAAGTGTGTTCTGGTTGATAAAGTGTGAAAGAATTGTCCGTTGATGTTTCGGGATATTTGTTTTCCGGCTAATCTGATGTTGCTACCCTTTGATGAATTTGATATAATTCTGGGTATGGATTGGTTAACGCTGCATAATGCTATTGTGAATTGCAAACGGAGAAGTATTGATTTGAGAAGTCAAAATGGTGAGATAGTTCGAATTGAATCCAGTGATTTGAATAGGCTACCAGCTGTAATATCTTCAATGAAAGCTTTAAATTATGTGAAAAAGGGATGTGAAGCTTATCTTGCATATGTGATAGATACAAAAGTGACAGAAAAGAAAGTTGAATCTGTGCCTGTAGTTTGCGAGTTCTCAAATGTGTTTCCTGAAGAATTACCGGGATTACCTCCGATACGAGAAGTCGAGTTTGGTATTGACTTAGTGTTGGGAACGACTCCTATCTCAACAGCTCCATATAGAATGGAAATAACAGAATTGAAAGAATTAAAGTCTCAATTGCAAGAGTTGACAGATAGAGGATTTGCACGACCGAGTTTCTCACCCTGGGGTGCTTCTGTGTTGTTTGTGAAAAACAAAGATGGTACTATGAGGATGTGTATTGATTACCGACAATTCAATAAAGTGACAATAAAGAATAAATATCCTCTACCTCGAATAGATGACTTGTTTGATCAGTTAAAAGGAGCTACAATGTTTTCGAAAATAGATCTGAGATCATGATATTATCAGTTGAAAGTTAAAGAATCAGATACATCAAAGATTGCTTTTAGAATGAGGTATGAACATTATGAATTTTTGGTTATGCCTTTCGGACTAATAAATGCTCCTGCAGTATTTATGGATTTGATGAACTGGATATTCAGTCCGTATTTGGATAGATTTGTTGTCGTGTTTATTGACGATATTTTGATTTATTCTTGTGATGAGACGCAACATGCCGAGCATTTGAGAATCGTGTTACAGACCCTGCGTGAGAAACAATTGTATGCAAATTTTAGCAAATGTGACTTCTGGTTGCGTGAGGTTGTTTTTTTTGGGGACATATAGTGTCAGCTGCGGGGATACGAGTTTGTAACATCCAGGAATTAGGGGCTTTCCGTTTATTATGGTTCTGTGTGTTTGAGTTGCTTTGCCTGTGGGACACGCCCGTGTACCCTTAAACACGCCTATGTCTTCAAATCGTGGGGAGCTACTGACTATATTCACACGGCCTTGACACGCCCGTGTCTTCAAACCGTGGGGAGTTACTGACTTGATCCACACGGCCTGGGCACACGCCCATGACCATATCGTGTGTCTAACACGGCTCATGCACACGGCCGTGGGATTTACCCGTGGTCTATCCTGACTTAAAACATTAAGGTGTAGGGTACGCACGGCCTAGACACACGCCCATGTGTCTAACCGTGTGGGCAATTGGAGGCTATTTACCAAGCCATTTACCACCCTGAGATAAAGATCACACTCATACTCAAATCAATAATTCAATATTAACACATCTTTCATGCATATTACTACATATTTCATTGATATCTATATACAAACAAACTTAAACAAATTTGGCCAACCACTTAGCCATATACAAAAGAATAATAAACTTGATAGCCTATATAATGGCCCTTCTTAAAACATGTTCTCAAAATGAATGCTTCCTATACATGCCATAGTAAAATAACTTGGCTATACCAAAATAGAGATTGATAGTGTGCTACGAGCTCCGACTCCGACGATCCACAAGTTAGCTTGGCGGGACTACATAGAAAGAAAGAATTAAAGACGTAAGCACTTAGCTTAGTAAGTTTGCACGTAAATCGCATATTAGATAAACTTGCTTAATATAAACCATTTGACATAACAATGGTATCATAATTTCAGCTGTAAAGCTTACTAATACATGACTCTTACTTGTCTCATGAAACTTACTATTCTCATACTTGTAAGGTAAACAAGGTACCTGTATCACTTGATCACACTGATCAACATACTTTAATATAATAATCATGACCTCTAACTCATCATTCATAACATAAATAATACTCAATTTCAACTTGATGATAGCTTTGCTTTCTTAGCTTTCTTGTTATCACATTTTAACTTTACTCATTTGCCCGATGAATTTCTGCGAATAACTGAGGATACTAAATTTCTTGCCATGAACTTGATGCCAAAGCCATATCCTAGATATGGACTTACATGGAATATCTCTTCTTGAATCAATGCCAAGCTTACCTTGGACTTACATGATAATTCGATTGATAACTTGATCAATGCCAAGCTTGAGTCCTTGGACTTACATGATAACTTGCTTAATAACTTGATCAATGCCAAGCTTGAGTCCTTGGACTTACATGATAACTTGCTTGATAACTTGATCAATGCCAAGCTTGAGTCCTTGGACTCACATGATAACTTGCTTGATAACTTGATCAATGCCAAGCTTGAGTCCTTGGACTCACATGATAACTTGCTTGATAACTTGATCAATGCCAAGCTTGAGTCCTTGGACTTACATGCTAACTTGCTTGATAACTTGATCAATGCCAAGCTTGAGTCTTTGGACTTACATGATAACTTGCTTGATAACTTGATCAATGCCAAGCTTGAGTCCTTGGACTTACATGATAACTTGCTTGATAACTTGATCAATGCCAAGCTTGAGTCCTTGGACTTACATGATAACCTGTCTCAATGCCGTTTCCATGTTCCAAACATGGTCTTGCACTGGCAAACGTATCAACACCGATGCCATGTTCCAAACATGGTCTTACACGGACTTTCTCATTTCATGTGGTAGATCGAGTATCCTGGTAATTCATTTTCAATCGAGTCTTTCTCATGCTTAATCTTGGTGATTTCTTTGTTTAACATAGCATTAAACATTTCATGATAATAGTGTACACTATACTAAGCAATTAAATGATAAAAATCATAAAGCTTAGAAATCATACAAACTTACCTCAATATACAAAATGTATGTAGTTATGCAATTTAGTCCTCAACTTTGTTCTTGCCTCGGTTTTGACCCGGGCTTCGTTTTTCTTGATCTATAATCATAAATAGATCATTTAATAATCATATTGACTAAATTGACTCATTACTCATGCTTTGGAAAAATTACTATTTTGCCCCTATACTTCCTCATATTTGCACTTTTTCCCCTAGGCTCGTAAAATGATTTTCATGCAACTTTCTTAAACTTCATGCTTAGCTAAATCATTTTCTCTACTATAATAATCATTAATTCTTACTATTTCTTGCATGTATGACCAATTTTCATAACTATTACAAAATGGCCCATTCTATCATTTTTCATGAATTTCACTTAGAAAAAGATGTGTATCTAACATCCAACTCTCATAAACTTCCATAAAACATCATTTAGCATGCATGTCACTCATGGGTAAATTTTTGAACATGCATCTTAGCTCATTTTGTAGCTAAAAATAGCTAATTCATAATACGAGAACTTCAAAAATACGAAGAATATCAAAAACTGAGCTTAGGAGCACTTACTAGCAAGCTTGAAAAATTGAAAGAGCCCTAACAATGGCTATGGAAATTTTTGGCAGCTTGGGGAAGTAGATGAATGGATTTTTGTCATCTTTTTCCCATTTTAATCATTTAATAGGTAAATGACCAAAATGCCATTCTCTTTAAAATTTTCCATAATACCATCTCATGGCCAATTTTGTCCAAAAATTAAATTTTGGGTAAATTGCTATTTAAGGGCTTATAATTATTATTCTAAAGCTATTTCATACAAAAAGCTTCTAGAAACTCATATTTTGCAACTTTTGCAATTTAGTCCTTTTTGGACCATTCAACATCAATTTAACAAAATTGCTTCATGAAACTTTCATACTAGCATGCAAGCATGGCATAAACCTTAAAAACTCATAAATTCATATCGGTTTCATGGTCTCGCACCACTATTCTGACTAGGCCCTAAATCGGGCTGTTTTAATTCTCCCCCTTAGGGATTTTTGTCCTCGAAAATCTTACCAGCAAAAAGGTTTGGATACTGGTTTCTCATACTCTCTTCTGATTCCCATGTAGCTTCTTCTATTCCATGTCTTTGCCACATTACTTTCACTAAGACAATACTCTTATTTCTCAGTTGCTTGACTTCCCGAGCTAAAATTTTGACTGGTTCTTCACCGTAAGTCATATCAGGATGAATCTCTATCTCTGATGGGGTAATTACATCTGAAGGGTCTGATCTGTAGCGCGCAACATTGACACATGAAACACATCGTGTATCTTCTCTAATTCTGATGGTAAAGCCAAACGGTAAACTGCCGGCCCAACTCTCTCATTAATCTCATAAGGTCCAATGAAACGTTGACTTAACTTGCCTTTTCGGCCAAATCTGAGAACTTTTTTCCATGGTGACACTTTCAAGATAGGATTTCTGCCAAATCTGAGAACAATGCCGACTTGGTACTCTATCACTTTTCCCTTTAAGTTCGAATAGGATTTCTGTCTGTCTGGTGCAGCTTTTAAACATTCTTGAATCACTTTCACTTTCTCTTCAGCTTCTTTAACCAAATCAACCCCATGAATTTGGTTTTCTTTAAGTTCAGTCCAAAACAAAGGTGTTCTGCACTTACGCCCATATTGAGCCTCATAAGGTGCCATCTTTAAGCTTGATTGAAAACTATTATTATAGGCGAATTCTACCAATGGGAGAAACTTTTCCCAACTACCATGGAACTCGAGAATACAACCTCTGAGCATATCCTCAAGTACTTGAATTAATCTCTCTGACTGACCGTCGGTTTGAGGATGAAAAGTCGTACTAAAGCTTAACTTTGTACCCAAGGCTTCTTGCAGCTTCTTCCAAAATCTGGAAGTGAATCTCGGATCTCTATCCGATATGATCAATAAGGGAACTCCGTGAAGTCTTACTATCTCTGAAACATACAAGTTTGCCAACTTGTCTAGTGAGTAATCAACTCATACTGGTAAGAAATGAGCTGACTTCGTGAGTCTATCAACTACTACCCATACAGCATCTTTCTTGCTCGGAGACAATGGTAAACCCATTACAAAATCCATGGTAATACGGTCCCATTTCCACTCAGGAACTAAAATGGGTTGAAGTAAACCCGAAGGTACTTGGTGTTCAGCCTTCACTTGCTGGCAAATAAAGCATCTTGAAACATACACTGAAATATCTTTCTTCATTTTCGGCCACCAATACAATTGCTTCAAGTCATTATACATCTTAGTACTACCCAGATGTACAGATAAACATCCGTTATGTGCCTCATGCAAAATTCTTTGAATAAGCTCCTCTATTCTTGGTACACAAACTCTATCTCTAAACATCAAGTATCCATCAGAATTAATCCGAAAGTCGGATTCAATATCTGACTCGCATTGAGCTCTGTTGACTTGCAATTCATTATCTTCTTTCTGAGCCTCAAAGATCTCTTGAAGAAACATTGGTCTAGCTCTCAACTCAGCTAGAATAGAATCATCACCGGATAAGGTCATCCGTAAATTCATTGCCCTTAACGCAAAAAGGGATTTCCTGCTCAAAGCATCAGCGACCACATTCGCCTTTCCTGGATGGTAACCAATGACCAACTCATAGTCTTTTATCAACTCTAACCATCTCCGTTGCCTTAGGTTCAACTCTTTCTGCATCATCAAGTACTTCGAACTTTTGTGATCAGTAAAAATCCGACATCTTTCACCATATAAATGGTGTCTCCAAATCTTCAAAGCGAAGACTATGGCAGCTAATTCTAGGTCATGCGTCGAATAATTTTTCTAATGAGGCTTCAACTGTCTAGAGGCATAAGCAATGACTTTGCCTTCTTGCATGAGTACAGAGCCCAATCCATTTAAGGATGCATCGCTGTAAATTATAAATTCTTTCCCTGACTCGGGTTGTACTAAAATTGGAGCTTCTGTCAACATTGCTTTCAGTTTCTCAAAACTTTGTTGGCATCTTTCTGTACATTCAAACTTCACATTTTTCTGTAACTCATGGAAAATCCCCTAATAAATCGTCTGTAATAGCCAGCTAGGCCTAGAAAATTTCTAATCTCAGAGATGTTCTTTGGTGGCTTCCAGTCCATTATGGCCGAAATCTTACTGGGATCAACTCGGACTCCATCTCTTGAGACAATATGTCCCAGAAATCCTACTTCCTTGAGCCAAAATTCGCTTTTACTGAATTTGGCATACAATTGATTTTCTCGAAGAGTCTGTAAAACTATCTGTAGGTGTTTAGCATGCTCATTCTCATCTCTGGAATAAATCAGTATGTCGTCAATAAAAACGACTACAAACTTGTCGATGTATGGTCTAAAAATGCAGTTCATTAAGTCCATGAATACTGCGGGAGCATTGGTCAACCCAAAAGGCATGACTAGAAATTCATAATGCCCATACCTTGTTCAAAATGCAGTCTTGGATACGTCTGAATCTTTCACTCTCAGCTGGTAGTACCCTGATCTCAAGTTTATTTTGGAGAACACAGTGGCTCCTTTCAATTGATTGAAAAAGTCATCGATCCTAGGCAATGGGTACTTGTTCTTTACTGTTACTTTGTTAAGCTGACGGTAATCTATGCACAGTATCATGGTGCCATCTTTCTTTTTCACAAATAAAACCAGAGCACCCCATAGTGAACAACTTGATCTTGCAAAGCCTTTGTCTGTCAAGTCTTGCAACTGTGACTTTAGCTCTTTCAACTCTGTTGGAGCCATTCTGTAAGGAGTCATAGTTATTGGTACAGTACCAGGAGCTAGCTCAATGCTGAACTCAACTTCTCTAACTGGTGGTAGTCCTGGTAATTGTTCATGAAAAACATCTAGGTACTCACACACTATCGGCACTGAATCAATCTTTAACTCTGTCTCTTTATCATTCATCACAAAGGCCAAAAATGCCTATTACCTCTTTCTTATACATCTCTGCGCCATCATAGGAGAAATCATTACCGACGATCTACCTTGTTCATATGATTCTAGATGAAGAGTATCCCCATTCTCACATCTCATCTCAATGTATTTCTTCCCACAATTAACAATCACATCATGAGTAGTCAACCAGTCCACTCCAAGAATGAGGTTGAATTCTTCAAATGGTAACAACATAAGATTTGCTTTAAAGCAATGACCTCTAATCATTAATGGACAATCTTTACAAACTTTATCAATTAACACACTCTTGCCTAAAGTATTAGACACCTTGATCATAAAATCCGTAGTATCTATAGGCATACTCAAACCGGATACTAATTTCATGCAAACGTAAGAGTGTGTGGATCCGGGATCTATTAAAGCAATAACTTTAATATCAAAAAGAGAAAAGGTACCCGTAATAACATCATGAGAAGATGCCTCTTCGCGAGCGCGAATGGCATAAGTCCTTGCAGGCGCTCTACCCTCGGGTCTCACGGCCTGCTCTCTTGGGTTACCTCTTCCACTTACCTCACTTCCCGGGTTCTTCTACGATCTCCCTCTGACCATACTCTCGGATCTCGGGTTCTGAGCTCTTTCTACTTTCATCATCTCTGGACAATCTTTTATATAGTCGTCTTAGGAACCATATCTAAAGCATGCATTTTCATGTGCTCGGCATTCTCCCAGATGGCATTTGCCATATTATGGACATTCGGGTCTGTCAGATCTAAAATTTCCAACACTTGCAACTGAAGTCGTCTGTGCTTTATTTCCCGAATACTGCTTACTCTTGTCTTTCCTTGAAAACCCAGTGGAAGTGGCCGATCGAGTAGAGAAATCTCTTGACTTCTTGGATGAAGATTGGAATGACTTATTCCACTGTCTCTTTCTAGAGTCGGGAGACTCCATTTCAAATTTCTTCTTCTCTTTTACTAGTTCTTCAGCTTTGCAAGCCCTCTCTACTAGTACAACAAATTCCTTCAATTCTACGACAGCAACAAACAGTTTGATGTCCTCATTCAACCCGTCTTCAAATCTTTTACTCATGATGGCCTCAGTGGACATACATTCATGAGCGTACTTACTGAGTCGTACAAACTCACGCTCATAA
Source organism: Gossypium australe (assembly GCA_005393395.2). Lineage (NCBI taxonomy): Eukaryota > Viridiplantae > Streptophyta > Magnoliopsida > Malvales > Malvaceae > Gossypium > Gossypium australe. Next base: position 33,932,335 of record CM016618.1, read on the forward strand.
TCAATCACTGACATCTTGCCTTGCTTCGGTTCTAGGAATTCCTTCCTCTTCTGGTCTACAAACCTTTGGCTAATATACTTTTTCTTGAACTCTTCTTGGAAAAATTCCCATGTGACCCTTTCTCTCGGTACTACTGACACAAGGGTGTTCCACCATTGGTAAGCAGAGTCTCTTAAAAGAGAGACTACACACCTCATGCATTCATCAGACGTGCAGGACAGTTCATTAAATACCCTGATGGTATTTTCTAACCAAAATTCTGCCTTCTCTGGATTATCATCTTTTCTAGCCTGCAATTCTTCTGCCCCATGCTTCCTGATCCTATCAATTAGAGGTTTATCTCCTCTTACCACCTCTACTACTTGAGGGGCTACTGGAGCAGGTTGTGGAACAGGCAGGGGTGGAGGGGGTTGTGCATTCGGGTTCGTATGAACGAACTCCGTATACTATGTATTCATCATATGGAGGAAGGCTTCTATAGCCTCTTCTCCTCCTCTTTGATTCACCGTAGTGGGTCTATTCTCGTTCTCATATGGCACCGTCCCTTCGGCCGGAGCTGGTGTGTTACTTTCTACATCATCCACCACAGCTCTGTCGGGATCCATTTACTATATGTATAAACATAATTTAAGTCGTCAGGAGTCGTCACACTATCATTATAAAAACATCCTTACGTATGGCATGTATAGCTAGACTCGTGCTCGTGCTACATTAGTCCTAGAATCGACTAAACCGTAGCTCTGATACCACTAAATGTAACACCCCATACCCGAGACCGAAGCTAGGGCTGGATGCGAGACATTACCATGCTTGAACTCACATAAACATACACTTACGGGCTGTAAAATTTCGTTCTGAGTTAAAATTTCTCTTTCTTAGTCTAATCATACATTTCACGGAGCTACGAGGCCTTAAACACTTATCCGAAAACTTTCGGAACTAATTCTAAAACTCTTCTTTGAAGCAGGGTCCACACGCCCATGTGACTTGGGACACGCCCGTGTACCCTTAAACATGCCCATGTCTTCAAACTGTGGGGAGCTACTGACTAAATTCACACGGCCTTGACACGCCCGTGTTTTCAAACCGTGGGGAGTTACTGACTTGATCCACACGGCCTTTGCACACGCCCATGACCATACCATTTGTCTAACACGGCTCATGCACACGACCGTGGGATTCACCCGTGGTCTATCCTGACTTAAAACATTAAGGTGCAGGGTACGCACGGCCTAGACACACGCTCGTGTGTCTAACCGTGTGGGCACTTGGAGGCTATTTACCAAGCCATTTACCACTCTGAGATAAAGATCACACTCATACTCAAATCAACAATTCAATATTAACACATCTTTCATGAATAATACTACATATTTAACTGATATCTACATACAAACAAACTTAAACAAATTTGGCCAACCACTTAGCCATATACAAAAGAATAATAAACTTGATAGCCTATATAATGGCCCTTCTTAAAACATGCTTTCAAAATGAATGCTTCCTATACATGCCATAGTAAAATAACTTGGCTATACCAAAATAGAGATTGATAGTGTGCTACGAGCTCTGACTCCGACGATTCACAAGTTAGCTTGGCGGGACTCCATAGAAAGAAAGAATTAATGACGTAAGCACTTAGCTTAGTAAGTTTGCATGTAAATCACATATTAGATAAACTGACTTAATATAAACCATTTGACATAACAATGGTATCATAATTTCAGCTATAAAGCTTACTTACTCATACATGACTTTTACTTGTCTCATGAAACTTACTATTCTCATACTTGTAAGGTAAACAAGGTACCTGTATCACTTGATCACATTGATCAACATACTTTAATATAATAATCATGATCTCTAACTCATCATTCATAACATAAATAATACTCAATTTCAACTTGATGATAGCTTTGCTTTCTTAGCTTTCTTGTTATCACATTTTAACTTTACTTATTTGCCCGATGAATTTCTGCGAATAACCGAGGATACTAAATCTCTTGCCATGAACTTGATGCCAAACCCATATCCTAGATATTGACTTACATGGAATATCTCTTCTTGAATCAATGCCAAGCTTACCTTGGACTTACATGATAACTCGCTTGATAACTTGATCAATGCCAAGCTTGAGTCCTTGGACTTACATGATAACTTGCTTGATAACTTGATCAATGCCAAGCTTGAGTCCTTGGACTTACATGATAACTTGCTTGATAACTTGATCAATGCCAAGCTTGAGTCCTTGGACTCACATGATAACTTGCTTGATAACTTGATCAATGCCAAGCTTGAGTCCTTGGACTCACATGATAACTTGCTTGATAACTTGATCAATGCCAAGCTTGAGTCCTTGGACTTACATGATAACTTGCTTGATAACTTGATCAATGCCAAGCTTGAGTCCTTGGACTTACATGATAACTTGCTTGATAACTTGATCAATGCCAAGCTTCAGTCCTTGGACTTACATGATAACTTGTCTCAATGTCTTTTCCATGTTCCAAACATGGTCTTACACTAGCACACGTATCAACGCCGATGCCATGTTCCAAACATGGTCTTACACGGACTTTCTTATTTCATGTGGCAGATCGAGTATCCTGGTAATTCATTTTCAATCGGGTCTTTCTCATGCTTAATCTTAGTGATTTCTTTGTTTAACATAGCATTAAACATTTCATGATAATAGTGTACATTATACTAAGCAATTAAATGATAAAAATCATAAAGCTTAGAAATCATACAAACTTACCTCAACATACAAAATGTATGTAGTTATGCAATTTAGTCCTCGACTTTGTTCTTGCCTCGGTTTTGATCCGGGCTTTGTTTTTCTTGATCTATAATCATAAATAGATCATTTAATAATCATATTGACTAAATTGACTCATTACTCATACTTTGGAAAAATTATTATTTTGCCCCTATACTTCCTCATATTTGTACTTTTGCCCCTAGGCTTGTAAAATGATTTTCATGCAACTTTCTTAAACTTCATGCTTAGCTGAATCATTTTCTCTACTATAACAATCATTCTTACTATTTCTAGCATGTATGACCAATTTTCATAACTATTACAAAATGGTCCATTCTATCATTTTTCATGAAATTCACTTAGAAAAAGATGTTTATCTAACATCCAACTCTCTTAAACTTCCATAAAACATCATTTGGCATGCATGTCACTCATGGGTAAATTTTTGAGCATGCATCTTAGCTCATTTCATAGCTAAAAATAGCTAATTCATAATACGAGAACTTCAAAAATACGAAGAATATCAAAAACCGGGCTTAGGAGCACTTACTAGCAAGCTTGAAAAATTGAAAGAGCCCTAACAATGGCTCTGGAAATTTTCAGCAGCTTGGGGAAGAAGATGAATGGATTTTTGTCATCTTTTTCCCATTTTAATCATTTAATAGGTAAATGACCAAAATGCCCCTCTCTTTAAAATTTTCCATAATACCATATCATGGCCAATTTTGTCCAAAAATTAAATTTTGGGTAAATTTCTATTTAAGGGCTTATAATTATTATTCTAAAGCTATTTCATACAAAAAGCTTCTAGAAACTCATATTTTGCAACTTTTGCAATTTAGTCCTTTTTGGACCATTCAACATTAATTTAACAAAATTGCTTCATGAAACTTTCATACTAGCATGCAAACATGGCATAAACCTTAAAAACTCATAAATTCATCTCGGTTTCGTGGTCTCACACCACTATTCCGACTAGGCCCTAAATCGGGCTGTTACATAAACACCCTAAAGGGCAACCAAAAAGGGGAGTTCGACAGAAGTCCTCTGTCAGGGATTTTGACAGGAGCGAAGCTAGAGAAGGCTGAAATCAAGGAATTACTCGAAGGAAGCCAGTTGATCAATCTCAGAAGCCAAAATCACGCTCAAGACTGAGGATTTTCCCTTCAATTTCCTTCAGGGGGTTTTAGGGTTTTTCTTTATGTTTTGTTATTTAATTTCTTCTGAGATGTATTCTTTTATAAACATGAACTAAACCCCTCAAATACCTGAGGGGGATGAAACTTAATATGGATCTTGTTATTGTTTTCTGAACTGTATGATAAATACTTGATTTTTTTCTTAATTATGTGTTCTTAATTCTTGCTTTAGTATTGATGTGCTTATTCAGAGGAGCAAAAGTCCCTATTTAAGAGGAGGTCTAGCATAATTAAGCGGAGTTGATTGCACTCCTAGAGATAGGACAACGAAAATCTGCCGGATTAGGGTCAAACCTAATATGGGAATCCATAAATCGAGTTAATGCAACACTAGAGGTTTTAATTAGAAAGATATTTCAATTAATCAACCTAGGGTTAGACGTTAGTAGCCTCGAGAGAGGTATTAATTTAAATTAGGGAATCCTACGAATCAAGTCAAGTGAATAAATCGTCTGGTTCAGAGTTAAATAACAAGTGAAGTCTAGGTGGATTCTTCCTCGAGTATTGTCTTAATCAATTGGTCTTCTCAAAAGTATTTTCCCAATTCATTCTCTGTGTTTTGGCATCCTTAGATTAGAAATTAGTTAGATAACATCAATTCCTTTTATTTTAGGCTAGATAATAGAAAGAAAGTCAGTGCTAGTACTTTTGGTTCCCTTGGGTTCGACATTCCGGTCTTGTCACTGAGCTATACTACTGTTCGATAGGTGCGCTTGCCTCAATCGTGGTGATAGTTAGTTTTTAGGCTCGATCATTCATTATATAAATATTAAAACTCTTAGACATGATCAAGTTTTTGGCGCCGTTGCCGGGGAACTGAAATATTAGGAACGCTCAATTTTTATTACTTTAGCCATTCTTATTTTTAATTTACTAATTTTTCTTTCTTTGCTTCTGGCAGGAACTGAATTTATGACTAGAAGGAACCCATCCGGACCCTTACTTTTTGACAGTGAAATTGAAAGTACAGTTCGCCTTCAATACATAGAAGAAGAGCAAGAGGACGATACCAACACTACAGAAGAGATGGCTGATGACAATCCGCTACCTCCTGTGGTTGCCGCAAACCCGGAGAATCAAAATCCTTCTCCTCGTACTATGTATGATTATGCTAAACCTAATTTAACTGGAACGTAATTAAGTATTGTTAGACCTACTATTGCTACAAATAATTTTGAACTGAAACCTAACACAATTCAGAAGATGCAGCAATTTGTTCAGTTCGATGGTTTGCAGGATGAGGATCCAAACAATCACTTGGTGAATTTCTAGAATTCTATGATACTTTCAAAATCAATGGCATTTCTGATGATTCCTATAACACCCCTTACCTGTATTCAACACCGGAATAGGGTACGAGGCATTACCAAAACACATACACTTGTAAACGTATTAAACTGAGTCATAAAACTTTATCCAAAATATACAAAATGAACTGCTAAATATTAAAGGCCAACATTTTAAGCCAAACCAATTATAACATATACAAATGACTAAGTCCCCTATACATGCCATAAACTTAAGAGGTTTGTATTCACTTTTACCCCACGATGATAGCTTGATAGTGTGATTACATATCCGACGATCTCCAACTCGAGTTAGCATACAACCCTATAAGATATGGGAAATGAAGTGAAGTAAGCTACAAAGCTTAGTAAGTAAGTACATAAATAATAAGTGATTTTTTAACAGGCTTTTATAAATCTTCACAATATGTTCTCAAGATAATACAACCATAATTGCACATAGTTCCACTTTTTATTCATGTTCATCTCAAGCTGTCTACTCGAGCCACAATCACTAAATTATTTATATCTTGAGCAACAGAACTCTGAATTAAGATCTGATAATTTTCCCTAAAACTAGACTCAAATATATTATTACCATAAAATTTTCAGAATTTTTTGTTTAGTCAATTAGTACAGTTTATTCTTCAAAGTCTCCCCTGTTCTGCTATCCAATAGTTCCGACCAATCTTCGCTAAAATTTAATTATCTTTTCGTGCAGAATTCAAATTATATTCTAGTTTGTTTCTTATAAAAATATACTCAATAAAGAAATCTAACTATATAAATTATGTCCCAAAATTATTTTTTTACAATTTTCAATGGTTTTTTCAAGTCAGAACAAGGGATCTCGAAATCACTCTGAACCAGTCTCACAAAAATCTAAATATCTCAATATATATAAATCTTTTGCTTTCTATGTTTCTTTTATATAAAAATAGACTCAATAAGATTTAAATCAATATCTCATCCAACATATAATTCAATTTCTACTATTTATGGTGATTTTTCAAAATCATGTAACTGCTGCTGTTTCAATCTATTTTACTGAAAATTTTACTCTCCCATGTCTTCTTTATATTACTTCCATATATGCACACATAACACCAAGCATGTTCAGTACTAGCCATTCAAATGAATAATCATCACCAATATTTACGAGTACTCATAATGGCACTCACACCATATCAGCCTTACCACAATTTCAATCATGTATCACATATCAAACACATTATGCACATATACACATAGTCACATGCACCCATGCTCACACGTACATTTGCCACATTTCTCAATTGATCACATTCACTCTTGCACTTATTCATAACATGATCGTACCAATCACCATTAGTAATTTATCTCATTGAACCCCTTCGGAAAACACCCGATACTCGGTGGTCTCAGCACATAGCTCCACCCACACATAACTCGGCTTTCTTGTACACATGGTGAAGGTCTCTTATCACCTAGACATTCCATCTCGTAGCTTTCTTGTCTACATGGTGTCCAACACTAGGAACCACTCATGTGACCTAGCAACTCATAACCCGTAACTTTCTTGTACACGTGGTATACACACAGTATTACACATCTGACCTAGTTACATATGAAATTATTATCCCGTAGCTTTCTTGCACACATGGTGAAAGTCCCTTATCATCCATGTGGCCTAGCTACATATCAAAATTTTTCATCTCGTAGCTTTCTTGTGCACACGGTGAAGGTCCCTTACCACTCGTGTGACCTAGCTACATATTGTCCGTATCTCTCGATTTTTCGAAGGTTCAATCGAGAATTTCACATTCCATACATTTTCATATTATAGTTATCACCCAATGATTTCCATAATATCTAGCAAAATAATTATTGAACAAGTAAAATAATTGCATTATTTACATATCAACTTTCCATTTCACATAATAACCATAGTCATAGAAAACACCTTTAAGCACAACATTTCGACCCATTTTCCATGTCACCTATGCCACCTTTTATCATAAACATTATAATTAAATCAATTCACCAACATAATATACAAAACATGTAATTCAGCAAAATCAATTTAATACCACAATTTAGGTTTCAAACATACATTACGACATTATTGCATTATTATTTACACACCAACTTACCTCTGATCCAGAAACGTCAATTTACCAACTTTCTCGATTTTCGATTTTCCTCCCGTTCTAGGTCCAAACCTCATTTTTCGGGGTCTAAAACATCACATTTCACTTATTTAATTAATGTACTACTCAAAACAGTCCCTAACTCAAACTTTTGCAAAATTACAATTTTGCCCCTAAACTTTTACATATTTACACTTTTGCCCCAATACTCGAAAATTAAACTTCAGCCCTCATTATTATGTTTTACAACATGCTGATCATTTTTCCCTTCTATGGAAACATCAAATTCTTACTCTAACATACACTCATGGACATTAGGTATTTTTACCGATTATGTCATTTTACTCGTTTTCACTTAAAATCGCTTAGTAAAAGTTGTTTAACATAATTTCAAGCTTCATATTCTACCATAAAACATCAAAATACACACTTTTCACCTATGGGTAATTTTCCAAAGATGAACCCTAACATGAATTATTGGTAGCATAAGCTAAATCGAGCTACCGAGACTCCAAAATCGTAAATAACTTGAATAACGGGGCTAGAACGGACTTACCATGAGCTTGGAAAGTTAAGAAAACCCTAGCCATGTCTTACCTTGGTAAAATTTAGTCCATATGAAGAAGATGGACAAATTTGGCATTTTAATTTTGTTTTTAATTCATTTAATTTACAAAAGGACTAAAATGCCCTTACAAAAAAAATCTTATCTAACATATACCATATCGATTTTTGTCCAACAATTTAACCAATGATTTAATTACCATTTAAGAACCTCTACTTTAAAATTTCATAGCAATTTGACACCTCTAACTTCTAGAACTCAAGTTTTGCACTTTTTACAATTTAGTCCTTTTGACTAAATTGAGTGGCCAAACGTCAAAATTTTCGAACAAAATTTTCACGAAATCATTACATGAAATTGTATACCATAAAAATATAATAAAAATATATTTTCTTACGTCAGATTTGTGGTCCCGAAACCACTGTTCCGACTAGGCCCTAATTCGGGATGTTACATTTCTCCCCCCTTTTAGGATTTTTGTCCTCGAAAACCTTACCAGAAGAGTGGTTTAGTATCTTTCTCTCAATTTCCAACATCACTAAATATTCTAGAAATAAAACTCATTCTAATCCGTTCACTAGTGCATCACTGAAAAAAATCATAAACTCATTACTCAATTCCAACTGAACTCAAAACTAGAGCTTCGGTTAATAATACCTTCAATTGCTTTAACTTTGTTAGTATACCCAGACCATTCAAATTTTCACAAATGTGATAAGTTTTCCAATCAGAACATATTTAACTTATAATAACATCATCTAATTAGAATAATCCAATAGGCATATCTTTGTATTATGCTTTCTAGAGTATAATTTCTTCATTCAGACTATCCGTCTTCATACTCGTGAATACACAAAATTTATTCTCTTAGTTGAGGCATGTTTAAATATACATAACTCACAAGAAAATAAAAAAGATCCTGATGATTCCTCAGAGAAACCCATTAGAAAAAAAAAACAATGCTTACCGACTCTAGACTTCCATCATAACAGAGATAATATATTTTCCGTATATATAAAACAAAACCATAATCAGTAGAAACATAAGAATAGTCTCACATAAATTTTTACCATCGACTTCATTCCAACATATTTAAATAGAATTCCGAAGAGATAAAGAAATACCAATCATAAACCGACCAGACCAACGGGCATTCATCTAACTTCATAGTTAGCTTCTCACAACATAAGAACTCCATCAGAAACTGAACAATCACACACATATCTCTGGGGATAAAAGAATATATAGAATACACAGAAAGATAATCATATTCATTTTAACTGTATCTGTCACACACACAGACATCTTTACTACTCAAATGTAATTTATTTGACTAATTCTGTCATCATGAACCCTGTATTATTCCACTCACTAACGAAAATCAATTCGGGAAAAATTTCAGCAAACACATACTTTAGACATCATATCTGAATAAGTCGATTAGCCGAGACTAACTTCTCCTTTATTCGTGACATTGCATAATCTGTAAATCTTTAAAACATTCTGATATCCTTCCAAAATTGTTTCCACTTTCCAAACTATTCTTATCTCTATATGCATTACTAAGTATTTCACCACTAAACTTTTTAGTTTCACATTTATGGACTTATTCCACGTGGTTCTCGTGAATTTTCGTTATAAAACAACACTGGTAAGGGGGTAAGGTCATAAAGCTTCTGACTTGACTCTCATAAATACACACATATGAATTTGTATTCATCACCAACATCATATAATCACAATTACATAATTCACTTCAAGCTAATTAACATACATAGTCATGTTACACGAACTTTTTCGATTATCTTATTCAAACAAGTGTATATAAACACACATTCTGTCAATTTGAGTAAATTTACTTATCGTATTCACTTAACCAAATATGTTGGGCACATAACATCATATGCATGCCAAACAAACATGGATGGGCTTATCACCATATAAAATTTCATTTCATTCCACTTCTCACATTTCTCAACTTGTGGTTATCTCATTTCGTACATTAGCACATATATATCGTGAACTTCAATTCATACCTTTCCAAATTTCGGCACATCATAAGCATGTCTCAATCATTTCAATATCATTATCAGCATTATCGAAAAATAGCTCGGTTGGAAGTCATCTTTTTCTTAACAAAACAATTTCGTCAGAGTCGGGAGATATCACACTATCACGAGTAGTAATATGGCATGCATAGCTAGACTCACATATGCTATGTTAGTCTGAGAATCGACTAAACTATAGCTCTGATACCACTAAATGTAACACCCTTTACCCATATTCAATGCCGGAATAGGGTACGAGGCATTACCAAAACACATACACTTGTAAACGTATTAAACTAAGTCATAAAATTTCATCCAAATTACACAAAATGAACTGCTAAATATTAAAGGCCAACACTTTAAGCCAAACCAATTATAACATATACAAATGACTAAGTCCCCTATACATGCCATAAACTTAAGAGGTTTGTATTCACTTTTACCCCACGATGATAGCTTGATAGTGTGATTACGTCTCCGGCGATCTCCAACTCGAGTTAGCATACAACCCTATAAGATATGGGAAATGAAGGGAAGTAAGCTACAAAGCTTAGTAAGTAAGTATGTAAATAATAAGTGATTTGTTAACAGGATTTTATAAATCTTCACAATATGTTCTCAATATAATACAATCATAATTGCACATAGTTCCACTTTTTATTCATGTTCATCTCAAGCTATCTACTCAAGCCACAATCACTAAATTATTTATATCTTGAGCTACAGAACTCTGAATTAAGGTCCGATAATTTTCCCTGAAACTAGACTCAAATATCTTATTACCATAAAATTTTCAAAATTTTTTGTTCAGCCAATTAGTACAGTTTATTCTTAAAGTCTCCCTGATCGTTGAAATCAGAGCTTTAAAAATTTATAAAAGAATGATCGAACATGGAGGCTAACTTTGACAACGATTAAAGGCAAGTGTACCTATCGAACAGTAGTATAGCTTAGGCAAGACTGGATTATCGAACCCAAAGGAACTAAAAGTATTAATACTAATTTTCTTTTTATTATTTAGCCTTAGAATTAGAGTGAAGATTGCTTTAAACTAAATTGACAAGAACTAAACTAAGGACACAAGACAAAAAGTACGATTTGGAAAATAACTTGAAGAGAACTCAATCGATCACGATGATACCCTCAGGAAGAATCCACCTAGACTTCACTTGTTATCTAACCCTTAATTATACAATTTCTTTACTTAGCTTGATCCGTAGGATTCCCTAACCTATATTAAAACCTCTCTCGAGGCGAATAACGTCTAACCCTAGGTTAATTAGTGGAACTCTCGTTCGCTTATAATAACCCCCTAGGATAGTAGTAAATCGATCAATGGACTCCCATATTAGGTTTCACCCTAATTCGACAAAATCTCGTAACCCTATCTCTAGGCGTTCGATCAACTCCGCTTAATTATGTTAGATTTACTCTGAGGCAGGGTCTATTCCTCCTTCACCTAAGCACATTAGATTTGGATTAAGTAACATAATTAAGAACAAACTAAGTAACTCATCATATAACTTAAAAACCAAACAACAAGATTCATCTAGGTTTCATCCCCTTCAGGTATCTGAGGGGTTTAGTTCATAATGAATAAAGAAAACATCACAAGAGAAAAGATAAAACAAAACATAAGAAATCCCTAAAACCCCCTGAGGAATTGAAGGAGAATTCCGCCGTCTTGAGTATAACTCTGGCTTCTTGGGATGGATCAACTGGCTATCCTCGCGTTATTCCCTAACTCTGACCTTCTCGGCTTGGCTCCTTGGCCTAGCTTTGATGCTGGTTCCGGCTTCTGCCGAACTCCCCTTTCAAGTTGCCCCCTAAGGTGTTTATATAGACTTTGTGATGCCTTATTGGCCCCTAAGTATCCTAATTTAAGTAGAATTACTAATAGGGTGTTTGAATAGGCTTTGGAATGTGTTTCTTTGCCTCCAAGTATCCTTTCCCGAGTGAAATTACTCTTTCCAGCGACAGGGACACGACCATGGCACACGCCCGTGTGGATCGTGGCCAGGCCGTGCTCGAACTTTTAATGAGGCACGGTCGTGTTAGCTTTGGGCCATGCCGTGATGATTTCTCTCTTGGCCCAATTTGGTCCGTTTTAAGCCCGTTTCTCGTTCTTTTCATCCTTGGGTGCTTTCCTGAGTATAAAACATGAAAAGAAAGGATTAAGAGCACCTTTTTACAAAAATTGGGGATAAGTCATCCAAAAACAAGCTAAATGTGGGATTAAAATATGTTATAATTACGGTTTATCAAATACCCCTACACTTAAGCTTTTGCTTGTCCTCAAGCAGAATTCTCAACATACATTTAAAATGATCTTTCCCTAATTCACAATTCCTATTAACAATGTCTCATCATAATTCATAGATAATTTATACATGGATAATTCAATTCAAAGAGTCCTGAAGATTCAAACAATGATAAGTCATTCATTTGTATTTGAAAACGTATGTGTTTCCCCTTATCTAAACTATTACCTTTGATTCGAAATTGATAAGAGTTGACGTTCTTACTATAGATTCACTCAAATCACTCAAAGTGTTTAAGGGTTAGGAAAAGAAGTACTCATACGTCGAACCTGAAAAGTTAATCCCATAGGCTTGCCCGAAAATCAAATCTTCACCACTGTAAAATGAGATGATAAACAGATCAAAAGGTCTTTGTTAGGGTTGTAACGGGGCTTGGGTTAAAGGTGTGGATAAAGGCTAAATTAGAAGGTTAGTATTGAGATTGACTTGACAAATTACCTAACTAGAAACACAAACTAATAATAAACTTGTACTACTAATAATATTCTGATATGAGCTTCTTCTTCAATAATTGGAATTTGACGTATAAGCTCACCTAATCACAAAACTAATTAGTGAATATACATCATCGTTTTTTTAAACAAGTCAAATAATAAAGGATAAATTCAACTACTGAAATAATATATTTAGGTAACTGATCAAATCAAATCTCGATATAAGGGTAGTCAAAAGGAATGGTGATAACAAATACAGAGGGGTTTTGGGTTAATATTAGCTGGTAAGTCAATAAAAAGGGTTGTTAGGATCAACGGGGTTCACTAAGGGTTAGTTGTTAAGGAAGGCTATTTAGTGGAGTGAGTGGGTTAAATCCTAGGTGCCTTTGTCATTTCAGTATATCAAATCATAGGTGTGGTCTCAACATGTATAAACGAGGCAAGTTCTAGAATAACAGATCATAGTTGACACACTCATAATAAAAGAATGAGCACGAAAAAGAATTATGCTCTATAAGGTTCAAAATCTCACAAAAATTATGGGTGTTTTGACAACAATCTCATAAATTTCAAATTTCAAAGCAATATTCCAATTTAGGTTAACAACCTAGCAAAAATTTTAATTGTTGAAAAATAGACTTATCATGCTTGATTCTCAAGTATCTTAAAATTTAATCATCAATGCACAATTATCAATGACTTAATCTAAAACATGTCAATAAAAATCATAAATTATAGGAAATTTCATTCTAATCATAATATGAGAGACTTTACTTTGGAACAAGGCATAATTCAGGGATTTTCAAATAATACTATAGTTAACCCCCCCACACACTTAAGATGTACATTGCCCTCAATGTACAAGATAGATAAAAGCAAAATTATCATAAAAATCATAAGATGGGGAGAAAAGTGAAACTTCCTGAATTTTGGATGAAGTCAATGAAAAGAAATCAGATAGAATTGGAGGTGAACGTAGGGAAGCATCTCGAATCGTTTGAAATTGAATCCTCGAAGTAGCCGTCCTAATTTTATTGAATCCTAAGCTAAATCTAAATGTCATAAAGAATTAGAAGAAGAAAATAAAATAAAGTAAAAAAATAATGAAATGAAAATAAAATAAAAATAAAAATAAAAATAAATAATGGAAAATGAAAGACAACTAGAAAAAGAGATAATGAGGTTTAAATAGAGATGTAGCCCGTGTTTTAGGATTTTGAATTTTGGGCCTGTTCAGGGTGTTTGGGCACGGCCGTGGGTGTAGTGGCATGCCTGTGTCTTTCTTCACACGGTCATTTAATACGGGCGTGCTCCTCCTGTGTTTGATAAGTCAGAATGTTGGCACGGTTGGAAGGCACGGTCGTGTTTAGCCTGTGCTGAACAAGTCAATAACCTCGCACGGGGCGTCGGTACGGGCGTGGACTATTATTGCCACCCGTGTTGGGAAAAGAAATTTTTCTATGTCGTGCACGGCTACTAGCACACCCATAGTTCATCCCCTGGCTTCTACACGGCCACGGGCACGCCCGTGTGTAGGGCCATGTGGCCTAGAAAACTGCTCTTTTGTTAGTTTATGGTTAGGTGCTAAAAGAAAAAATAAAAAATAAAAAAATGTAAAAATGGGGTTAGTGCTCGGGTTGCCTCTCGAGAGCGTTTTATAGTCTTAAGCTAGACTTTACCTCTCATTCGTATGGTCATGGTGGTTTGAGGAGGTGAAAATCCTTTCTCATGCGATCACTTCGATTATGGATATAGAGTTTAAGTCGAGTAATGTTTACCTCAAAAGTGTCGAATTTAGGATTGCTTACCTCGACTGTGCCGTATAGGAAGACATTAAGTACCTCAAAAGTGATTTCTTCGTTTGTCTTGAGGTCTGAATTGGTGATTCGAGGGTCTTCCTTATTCAATAATACATGATCTCCTACTTTGAAATGATTTGTTGTTCCTATCAGCTCGTCTGGAGGCTCCTTTGGTTTCACTTCGTGTGGTTCAGGTTCTTCTTTAAGTTTAGTTTTCCATTCTTCTAATTTGTCGACCCTAAGGCTTCGTTCCTCATACAATTCTTCTTTGTTGGCACGAGGTCTAAGATCTAGCTCAGCTAGGTGATTTCGTGATGCTTCCTGTAAAGAAGGTTGAACCAAATGATTATCAATAGAATTAATGTTTGTACCTTTATTACTCGATGTCCTAGCTGCGTCAAGAACTTGAAGAGTGATTGTTTCATTGTCTACACGAAGTGTAAGTTCACTGAATTCTTCCTCTGTGTGATCTTTCTTTACTGCATCGGGATATGGCACATGAGCTTAGTACTCTGTATTTACCGGGTTTGGTAAGTCATGGCTTACCTCAACCTTACCTTCACTTACCACAGGTTCTTGCCTTGGGTTAGATCCCACTAACAATTCACTGTTATGAGCTTGTACGGCTTGGGGCCCATGATTCAGCTTAGGTTTGTAGCCTTGTAGTGTTTCCTGTGGTGAAAGTTGAACAATTTGATTATCAACTGAATTTATTTTCTCACCTTCATCACTTGATGTCTTGGCCGAGTCAAAAGCTTGTAGACTGATTGATTTGTTACCTACACGAAGAATGAGTTCTCCTGTACCAACATCAATTTTGGTCCTGGCAGTTGCTAAAAAGGGTTTTCCTAAAATTAAAAGAATCGAATTGTCCTCATTCATGTCTAAGAAAACAAAATCTACTGGGAATATGAATTTATCAATTTTGATTAGAACATTTTCTATTATACCCCTAGGAATTCTGATAGTTTTATCAGTTAACTGAATGCTCATCCTAGTTTGTCTGGGTTTCCCTAGACTTAGTTGTTTAAACATTTTATAAGGCATAACATTGATGCTTGCCCCTAAATCAGCTAAAGCATTATCAATAGATAAACTACCAATTAAACATGGAATTGTAAAACTCCCTGGATCTTTTAATTTTCGTGGTAGTTTGTTTTGTAGAATTACTGAGTACATTGCGTTTAGCTCCACATGCGATGCCTCGTCTAGTTTCCGTTTGTTTGTCAACAGCTCTTTTAAAAATTTTCTATAATCGGGCATCTGCTGAAGATCTTTGAGAAACGGTAAGTTAACATGTAATTTCTTTAAAAGTTTAAGAAACTTACTGGACTGTTCCTCTGTATTGTCTCTCTTCATTGCTTCGGGATAAGGTATGCGGGGTTAGTATTCTTTGATTACTGGTTTTCTTGTGTTACCTCAACTTTACCTTCGTCTACCTTGTTTTCTTGTATTGAATTGGGTTCATCTAACCCTATACTATCATGAGCTGTGATTGCTTGGGTATGCTCCTTCGGGTTAATCTCAGTATTGCTTGGTAGACGCCCTTGCGATTGTTCGGACATTAATTTTGCAAGTTGTTCGAATGCCTTAGTGACTTCCCCTACTGACTTAGTAAGTTCCCCGACTCGGTTCTTGGTTTCTTCAACCGATGTTTGTTAGGTTGTTTTAGTGTCTTGGAAACAGTTTTCTGTGACTGCCATGAACTTTGTCAGCATCTCTTCATGGTTCAACTCTTCTTCCTGTTGCTGAGGTGGTTGTTGAAAATCTGGAGGAAGTTCCGGACTTTGGCTATTTTGATCATCCCATGAGAAATTGGGATGGTACCTCCAACCTGCATTATAAGTGTCACTATAAAAATTATTTTGAGGTCTAAAATAGTTACCCATATAGTGGACTTGTTCGTTCTCCATGCCATATCCGTAGGGTGGGTACTCAGGATTCGCCACGCCTCTTAGATTCGAGTCATATTGCATTACTGGGTGTACCTGCGAGAGACTACACAAACCATCAATCTTTTTATTCATCATCTCTAGCTGGTTAGATAACCTGGTGACCACGTCGAGGTTGAAAACACTGGCTGCTTTAGTAGGAATTGTCCTCATGTCTTGCCACTGATAATTATTCTGTGCCATCTTCTCTATAGACTAAAATTATCTGCCAAAAGTAAATAAAGGAAAAATTAGTAAAGTAAAAACAAATAAATAAAATAAAATAAAAATAAATTGCAATAAAAAAATTGGCTAAAGTAATAAAAATAGAGCTTTCTTAATATTTTAGTTCCCCGGCAACGGCGCCAAAAACTTGATCGCTGAAATTAGAGCTTTAAAAATTTATAAAAGAATGATCGAACCTGGACGCTAACTCTGACAACGATTAAAGGAAAGTGTACCTATCGAATAGTAGTATAGCTTAGGCAAGACCAGATTATCGAACCCAAAGGAACAAAAATTATTAATACTAATTTTCTTTTTTATTATAGAGTGAAGATTGCTTTAAACTAAATTGACAAGAACTAAACTAAGGACACAAAGACAAAAAGGACGATTTGGAAAATAACTTGCAGAGAACTCAATTGATCACGATGATACCCTCAGGAAGAATCCACCTAGACTTCACTTGTTATCTAACCCTTAATTATACAATTTCTTTACTTAGCTTGATCCGTAGGATTCCCTAACCTATATTAAACCCTCTCTTGAGACGAATAACATCTAACCCTAGGTTAATTAGTGGAACTCTCGTTCGCTTATAATAACCCCCTAGGATAGCAGTAAATCGATCAATGGACTCCCATATTAGGTTTCACCCTAATCTGGCAAAATCTCGTAACCCTATCCCTAGGCATTCAATCAACTCCGCTTAATTATGTTAGATCTACACTTAGGCAGGGTCTATTCCTCCTCCACCTAAGCACACTAGATTTGGATTAAGCAACATAATTAAGAACAAACTAAGTAATTCATCATATAACTTAAAAACCAAACAACAAGATTCGTCTAGGTTTCATCCCCTTCAGGTATCTGAGGGGTTTAGTTCATAATGAATAAAGAAAACATCACAAGAGAAAAGATAAAACAAAACATAAGAAATCCCTAAAACCCCCTGAAGGAATTAAAGGAGAATTCCACCGTCTTGAGCATAACTCTGGCTTCTTGGGATGGATCAACTGGCTATACTCGCGTTATTCCCTAACTCTGACCTTTTCGGCTTGGCTCCTTGGCCTAGCTTTGATGCCGGTTCCGGCTTCTACCGAACTCCCCTTTCAAGTTGCCCCCTAAGGTGTTTATATAGACTTTGTGATGCCTTACTTGGCCCCTAAGTATCCTAATTTAAGTAGAATTCCTAATAAGGTGTTTGAATAGGCTTTGAAATGTGTTTCTTTGCCTCCAAGTATCCTTTCCTGAATGAAATTGCTCTTTCCAGCGACAGGGACACGGCCATGTGGATCGTGGCCAGGCCGTGCTCGGTCTTTTAATGAGGCACGGTCGTGTGAGCTTTGGGCCAGGCCGTGTCGATTTCTCTCTTGGCCCAATTTGGTCCGTTTTAAGCCCGTTTCTCGTTCTTTTCATCCTTGGGTGCTTTCCTGAGTATAAAACATGAAAAGAAAGGATTAAGAGCACATTTTTACATAAATTTGGGATAAGTCATCCAAAAACAAGCTAAATGTGGGATTAAAATATGTTATAATTACGGTTTATCACTCCCCTGTTCTGCTGTCCAACAGTTCCGACCAATCTTCGCTAAAATTTAATTATCTTTTCGTACAGAATTCAAATTATGTTCTAGTTTATTTCTTATAAAAATAGACTCAATAAAGAAATATAACCATATAAATTATGTCCCAAAATTATTTTTTTACAATTTTCAATTATTTTTCCAAGTCAGAACAGGGGATCTCGAAATCACTCTGAACCAGTCTCACAAAAATCTAAATATCTCAAAATATACAAATCCTTTGCTTTCTATATTTCATTTATATAAAAATAGACTCAATAAGCTTTAAATCAATATCTCATCCAACATATAATTCAATTTCTACTATTTATGGTGATTTTTCAAAATCACGTAACTGCTGCTGTTTCAATCTATTTTACTGAAAATTTTACTCTCCCATGTTTTCTTTATATTACTTCCATATATGCACACATAACACAAAGCATGTTCAATACTAGCCATACAAATGAATAATCATCACCAATATTTACGAGTACTCATAATGGCGCTCACACCATATCAGCCTTACCACAATTTCAATCACGTATCACATATCAAACACATTATGCACATATACACATAGTCACATGCACCATTGCTCACACGTACATTTGCCACATTTCTCAATTGATCACATTCACTCTTGCACTTATTCATAACATGATCGTACCAATCACCATTAGTAATTTATCTCATTGAACCCCTTCGAAAAACACCCGATACTCGGTGGTCTCAGCACATAGCTCCACCTACACATAACTCGGCTTTCTTGTACACATGGTGAAGGTCTCTTATCACCTAGCCATTCCATCTCGTAGCTTTCTTGTCTACATGGTGTCCAACACTAGGAACCACTCATGTGACCTAGCTACTCATAACCCGTAACTTTCTTGTACACATAGTATACACACAGTATTACACATGTGACCTAGTTACATATGAAATTATTATCCCATAGCTTTCTTGCACACATGGTGAAAGTCCCTTATCATCCATGTGGCCTAGCTACATATCAAAATTTTCCATCTCGTAGCTTTCTTGTGCACACGGTGAAGGTCCCTTATCACTCGTGTGACCTAGCTACATATTGTTCGTATCTCTCGGTTTTTTGAAGGTTCAATCGAGAATTTCACATTCCATACATTTTCATATTATAGTTATCACCCAATGATTTCCATAATATCTAGCAAAATAATTATTGAATAAGTGAAATAAATGCATTATTTACATATCAACTTTTCATTTCACATAATAACCATAGTCATAGAAAACACCTTTAAGCACAACATTTCGACCCATTTTCCATGTCACCTATGTCACCTTTTATCATAAACATTATTATTAAATCAATTCACCAACATAATATACAAAACATGTAATTCAGCAAAATCAATTTAATACCACAATTTAGGTTTCAAACATGCATTACGACATTATTGCATTATTATTTACACACCAACTTACCTCGGATCCAGAAACGACAATTTACCAACTTTCCCGATTTTCGATTTTCCTCACGTTCTAGGTCCAAGTCTCATTTTTCGGGGTCTAAAACATCACATTTCACTTATTTAATTAATGTACTACTCAAAATAGTCCCCAACTCAAACTTTTGCAAAATTACAATTTTGCCCTTAAACTTTTACATATTTACACTTTTACCTCAATACTCGAAAATTAAACTTCAGCCCTTATTCTTATGTTTTATAACATGCTGATCATTTTTTCATTCTATGGAAACATCAAATTCTTACTCTAACATACACTCATGGACATTAGGTATTTTTACCGATTATGTCGTTTTACTCGTTTTCACTTAAAATCGCTTAGTAAAAGTTGTTTAACATAATTTCAAGCTTCATATTCTACCATAAAACATCAAAATACACACTTTTCACCTATGGGTAATTTTCCAAAGATGAACCCTAGCATGAATTATTGGCAGCATAAGCTAAATCGAGCTACCGGACTCCAAAATCGTAAATAACTTGAAAAACAGGGCTATAACGGACTTACCATGAGCTTGGAAAGTTAAGAAAACCCTAGCCATGTCTTACCTTGGTAAAATTTTGTCCATATGAAGAAGATGGACAAATTTGGCATTTTAATTTTGTTTTTAATTCATTTAATTTACAAAAGGACTAAAATGCCCTTACAAAAAAATATATTATCTAACATATACCATATCCATTTTTGTCCAACAATTTAACCAATGGGCTAATTACCATTTAAGAACCTCTACTTTAAAACTTCATAGCAATTTGACACCTCTAACTTCTAGAACTCAAGTTTTGTACTTTTCACAATTTAGTCCTTTTGACTAAATTGAGTGGCCAAACGTCAAAATTTTCGAACGAAAATTTCACGAAATTGTTCCGTGAAATTGTAGACCATAAAAATATAATAAAAATAAATTTTCTTACGTCGGATTTGTGGCCCCGAAACCACTGTTCCGACTAGGCCCTAATTGGGGATGTTACAATGCCATTCACCTTCGGTTGTTTCCCTTTTCATTGAGGAACAAAGCTAAACAGTGGTTGAACGCGTTACCACGAGGATCAATCACTACATGGGAACAAATGATTGAAAAATTTTTGTTAAAATATTTTCCGCTGGCTAAAACAGCTAAGTTGAGAAATGATATCTCTTCTTTTGTGTAGATGGATTTAGAAACACTTTATGATGCATGGGAGAGATACAAGGATTTATTAAGAAGGTGCCCTTACCAAGGGTTACCCTTGTGGCTACAGGTTCAATCCTTTTACAACGGTGTGAACCCCTCAACTAGGCAGTTAATTGATTCAGCCGCCGGTGGAACCTTGAATAACAAAACCCCTAAAGCGACTTATGAGTTTATAGAGGAGATGTCACTGAATAACTATCAGTGGCAAGTCACGAGGACAAAGCCAACAAAAGCCGCCAGTGTTTTCAACCTCGACGCAGTGACCATGCTATCAAACCAGGTAGAACTGTTAAGCAAAAAGATTGATGGTTTATATGGTTCTTCGCAGGTATAGCCAGTTATACAGTGCGATACGAATGGAGAAAGGATGAGCAATACAGAATATCCACCTTACACCCCGAGCGCTGAAAACGAGCAAGTTCACTATAATAATTCTAGACCTCAAAATAACCCTTATAGTAAAATTTATAATCCAGGTTGGAGGAACCACCCAAATTTCTCATGGGGTGGTCAAGGAAATCAAAGGCAACAACCACCTCCGGGATTTCAACAACAACCTTACCCACAAGAGAAAAAGTTGAACCTTGAGGATATGCTAGCAAAGTTTATTTCAGCGTCAGAAACTCACTTTTAGAATACCGAAACGACATTGAATAATCAAAAAACATTAATTCAAGGGCTTAAAAATCAACTAGGACAGCTGAGCAAGTTAGTTTTCGAAAGGCAACCAGGTCATTTACCTAATAATACCGAACCTAAACCATAAGAGCAATTGAAGGCAGTAACATTAAGGAGTGGGAAGGTATTGGTTGAAGCAGAAAAGAAGATGCCACAAGAAACTAATAAGGAAAAAGATGAGGAAGTCGAGAATGTAACACCCGTACGTGAAGAATATAAACCACCAATACTATATCCGGAAAAGTTGAAGAAAGATCGTTTAGACGCAGAATACGGTAAATTTCTTGAACTTTTTACAGTTACATATTAACTTACCTTTTTTTGTAGCTATTTCCCATATGCCGACATAAGCAAAATTCCTAAAAGAGCTTATAAAAAATAAAAGGAAGTTTGAAGAGATATCAACCGTGGAACTTAATGAAGAATGTTCAGCCATCCTCCAAAATAAGCTACCAACCAAATTGGAAGATCTAGGAAGTTTCACTATTCCCTGTTTAATTGGTAGTTTAAACATTGAGAAAGCACTAGCTGATTTAGGTGCTAGTATTAATTTAATGCCTTATAAAATGTCCAAGCAGCTTGGTCTCGGGGAACCAAAACCCACTAGGATGAGTATTCAATTAGCTGACAGATCTATTAAATATCCTAGGGAAATTATTGAAGATATTCTGGTAAAAGTTAACAAATTTATATTCCCTATTAATAAATTTATATTCCCTATTGATTTTGTTGTGCTTGACATGGACGAGGACGTTGAGGTGCCTTTAATATTGGGACGCCCCTTTTTAGCAACTGCTAGGGCTGTTATTGATGTAGGTGATGGTAAACTTGGACTAAGGATAGGTGACGAGAAAATTATTTTTCAAATTTGCAATGCTATGCGATATTCTAGAGAGCAAGATGGTTCATGTTATTTTATTGATGCCATTGATCATTTTATTCAAGATTCTTTGTAGGAAATCATACATGATGACACGTTGGAACTGTGTCTCACTCAAGGTGAGGAGGCAGATGATGATACCGATGAGTTGAATTCTAAATCATCTTCCCCTAGACAAAAGAAAGATGAGGGCATTGAAATAAACGACGAACTAAAACAAAAACCCTCTATTGAAGAACCACCTAAATTGGAATTGAAACAGTTACCAAATCACTTAGAATATGCATTCCTCGGAGATAATTCTACACTACCAGTAATCATCTCTTCAGAACTGGAACCCAAAGAGAAAGACGAGTTGCTACAGGTACTAAAGGAACATAAAAGAGCCATAGCTTGGAAAATTTCTGACATTAAATGGATAAGTCCATCGTTTTGCACCCACAAAATTTTAATAGAAAATGAGTATAAACCATGTGTGCAACCTCAAAGACGATTGAATCCCAACATGAAAGAAGTTGTTAAAACTGAGGTAATTAAACTTCTAGATGCTGGAATTATTTATCCTATTTCTAACAGTATTTGGGTGAGTCCTGTGCAGGTTGTTCTAAAGAAAGGAGGCATGATTGTTGTAGCTAACAAAAAGAATGAATTGATTCCTACAAGAATAGTCACAGGTTAGAGAGTCTGTATTGACTATAGGAAGTTGAACGACGCCACGAGAAAGGATCACTTCCCTTTACCCTTTATTGATCAAATGTTAGAAAGATTATATGGGCATATGTACTACTGCTTCCTAGACGGACTCTCTGGCTACTTCCAAATCCCAATAGCTCCTGAGGATCAAGAAAAGACAACATTTACATGTCCATACGGTACGTTTTCTTATCGTAGAATGCCTTTTGGATTATGTAATGCTCCTACTACTTTTCAACGCTGCATGCTAGCCATCTTTGATGAACTTGTGGAAGATATTATAGAGGTATTTATGGATGACTTTTTGGTATTTGGTAATTTTTTCCATTCTTGCCTTAAAAATTTAAAACGAGTTCTAATGAGATGTGAGGAAATGAACCTTGTGCTTAATTGGGAAAAGTGTCACTTTATGGTTCGAGAGGGGATTGTGATAGGCCACAAAATTTCTGGTAAAGGGATTGAGGTTGATAAAGCAAAAGTTGAAACCATAGAAAAATTTCCTCCTCCTAGTTTAGTTAAGGCTATTCGAAGCTTTTTAGGACATGCTGGATTTTATAGAAGATTTATTAAGGATTTTTCTAAAATAGCTAAGCCTTTAACAAAACTACTAGAAAAAAATGTGCCTTTCGATTTTGATCAGGAATGTTTAGATGCATTTAATACACTCAAAAATAAATTGATAAATGTTCCAATTATAATTGCACCTGATTGGAATTTACCCTTTGAACTAATGTGTGATGCGAGTCACTTTGCAGTAGGTGCAGTTTTCGGACAGCGAAGAGACAAGCATTTTCAGCTGATCTATTATGCTAGCAAAACATTGACGGCCGCACAAGAAAATTACACCACCACAGAAAAAGAATTGATAGCCGTGGTTTTTGCATTTGATAAATTTAGACAGTACTTGATATTATCTAAAGTTGTCGTTTACATTGACCATTCAGCTCTTCGTTATCTTCTAACTAAATCTGATGCAAAACCTCGACTTAAGATGGATTTTACTCTTACAGGAATTTGATTTGGAAATTCAAGATAAGAAAGGAGCTGAAAATCTTGCGGCAGATCATCTTTTTAGGCTTGAAAATCCACATATCGAAGAACTCGATGAGAGTGAGATAAATGAATCGTTTCCTGAAGAACAACTATTTGCTATATCTAACTTCGAGGTACCTTGGTTTGCGGACATTGCAAATTACTTAGCTGCTAACATCCTACCAAAAAGGTTAACACATCATCAAAAGAAGCAATTTTTGGGAGGACCCTTTTCTTTTCCATATATGTGCAGATCAAGTAATTCGAAGATGTGTTACAAAGGCAGAAGCAAGCAAAATCTTAGAACATTTCCATTCAGGACCTTCAGGAGGACAATACAGCAGGATCAGGATAGCACATAAAACGCTCGAATCAGGTTTTTATTGGCCCACCTTGTTCAAAGACGCTAATAGGTATGTTGCTTCGTGTGTTAGATATTAGAGAACAGGTAATATCTCTAAACGCGATGAAATGCCTCAAACATATATGCTATCATGTGAAATATTTGGTGTATGGGGTATTGATTTTATGGGTCCATTCCCTAGCTCATTTGGGAATAAATACATCTTAGTAGTAGTGGACTATATGTCAAAATGGGTGGAAGCTCAAGCTTTACCTACTAATGATGCCAGAATGGTAGTAAGATTTCTTAAGAAACTCTTCTCTCAATTTGGAACACCCAGAGCCATTATTAGTGATAGGGGCACTCATTTTTGTAATAATTA
This sequence comes from Gossypium australe, assembly GCA_005393395.2. NCBI lineage: Eukaryota > Viridiplantae > Streptophyta > Magnoliopsida > Malvales > Malvaceae > Gossypium > Gossypium australe. The sequence goes on from CM016618.1 coordinate 33,957,285, forward strand.
ATTTGACAAGGTCTTAAAAAAATATGGAGTACACCAGAAAACAGCTACCCCTTATCACCCTCAAACCAGTGGACAAGTGGAAGTAGCAAATTGATAGCTTAAGCGTATTCTAGAGAAAACTGTTGAATCAAATAGGAAAGGTTGGGCATTAAAAGTAGACGATGCTTTATGGGCCTATAGGACATCATTTAAAACCCCCATAGGAACATCCCCATATAGACTTGTCTACGGAAAAAGTTGTCATCTACCATTTGAATTAGAGCATAAAGCTTTTTGGGCTATAAAATTCTTAAACCTACAGGTGAAAAGAGAATGATGCAGTTGAATGAGCTAGATGAATAGCGAGCTAATGCCTACGAGAACTCATGTCTATATAAGGAGGCAACAAAGTGACGCCATGATGCTCGTTTAAAGTAACCGAAGCAATTCGAAGAAGGAGATCTAGGTCTACTATACAATTCAAGGCTCAAATTGTTTCCTGGAAAGCTGAAATCAAGATGGTCAGGTCCATTAATAATCAAAACTATTTTTCCCTACGACACAATCGAGGTAACTCATCCAACTCGTGGCACATTCAAGGTAAATGGTCAGCGACTGAAAATTTATAATGGTGAAGATTTTAGGTATATGAGAGAGGAGCTTCAGCTCCGTGAACCTTCATTTACGAATGAGAATAGGGTAAGTCTAACTTAAGACTTTAAACGAGCACTTCTCGGGAGGCAAGTCGAGCACTAATCTCACTTCCATATTTTTTTTTTATTTTAGCATCTAACTAAGAACTAACCAAATTAATGAAGTGCAGGTTTCCCTACCACACAGTCTTGCACACGGGTGTGGCTGTGGCTGTGTGGACACCACAAATTTGCATACCGGCGTGGCAGAGATCGTACGAACCAAGGACGAAAAATCCCTAAACACCACGGGCGGTGATAAAATGCCATGGACGTGCGATACGGTCGTGGTCAACACTAATTTATCAACATGGGCGTGGCGACCTCTACACGGGTGTGGGAGAAACAAACGATACACCACACGGCCGTACAATATGGCTGTGTGACCTAACACGCCCATGGCACACGGGCGTGGGAAGCAACCAGGTTTCTGTTTCCTATTTAAAACCTCCTTTCTTCTTACTTTCTTCTCACTTTCCTCCCAAATTATTCCTCTCCCAAACCCTAACCACCACACCCCTTCCTCTTTCTTTCATCTTTCCCCTTTCATTTTCCTTTTTCCCTTTTCCTCACTCTTTCTCTACACCACCATCACCATGTCGAAGAAGCAAAAGGAGCCTAGCACAGCCTCCCCGTACGAGACCGATCTACATAAGTTCATGCCAGCCGCTTCATTCACTCGACAGGACAAGGACCTTTGAGTCCATTTATTTTTTTCTTTTTCTTTTCTCTTCTCCTTTATTTTCCTTCCCTTTATCTTTCTTGTCTTTAATTTTTATTATTACATTTTGAATTCTTTGATTTAGGTTCAAAAGGCTGCTTGAGAATCACCACACCACGACCATAGACACCACCGCCACATTCATCTATGCCCAACTTACCGTTTCTTTTCCTTGACTTCATCCAAAATTCAGGAAGTTCACTTCTCTCCTTATCTTATGATTTTACATATCTATCTTTGTACATTGAGGGCAATGCACATCTTAAGTGTGGGGGTGAATTTTAAAAGTTCTTAACTTTTTGCATTATTCTCAAATCCCTGAATTTTGTCCTTTTCTCAAATCACTATTAGAACAAATTCTGATTGATTTATGATTTTGTTGATATGTCTTAAAACATAGGCAATTGTGCATTGATTGTTCAAACTTGAAGGCTTTAGAGAATCAAGCATGATAAGTTGATCTTTGAAAATTAAAAATTTGCTAGGTTGTTTTCCCAAGTTTAGGTACTATTTTGAAACTTGAAGTTCACAGGGTTGACATCAAAAACCATAATTTCTGTGAGATCTTAAGCCTTTGAGAGCATTTTCTTTTCTTGCTCACTTTTACTATTGCTTTGAGTGAGTCAATATTGATTTGTTATTCTAGAACTTACTTCGATTATGCATGTCAAGACCACACTTTTGATTTGATATACTGAGATGATAAAGGCACCTAGGATTTAACCCACTTACTTTCCAAAAGGCCTACCTTCATAATTAACCCCTAGTGAGACCCTTTGATCCTAATAAACCATTCATTAATTTACCCTTAATATTAACCCAAGACTTAATCTTTTTGATTCATTAAAATTTTTCCTATTATATTAACCTTTTTATCGAGATTTGATTTAAGAAGTTGCCTAACTATGTTTTCCTTTTCAGTTGTTAAATTCTTATGATTGTACTTAATTATGATTTCCTAAAAAAAAGTTGAAAGTATATCCATTATTAGTTCTATGTTTTTATGAGCTTAAACAGTAAATTTCACATATTTAGAAGAAGCTCGCTTTTTAAATGTAATTATTCATTATTATTCTATTTTCTAGTTAGGTAATTTGTCAATTCGATCTCAATTCTAACCTCCTCTTTCAGCCTATGACCACACCTTTAACTTAAGCCCCATTACAACCCTTTTTAAGACCTTTTGATTTGTGTATCATCTCATTTTATAGTGGTCGAGATTTGATTTTCATGCAAGCCTATGGGATTAACTCTTCATGTTTGACTTTTGAGTGCTTAATTTGTCCCTTAAACACTTTGAGTGATTTGAGTGAATCCTTAGTGAGGATGTTAACTCTGTGATATTTTGAATCAAAGGTGATTACTTAAATAAGGGGGAATACCTATGTTTTCATGAAAAAGATGCTCAACTTGGATTGTTTGAAACTTTGATGTTCTTTTAGTTGAATTCTCAATGTATGATTACCTATGGATTATTTCGAAACATTATTGATAGGAGTTATAAGTTGAGAAGAATGAATTTTAATTGTGAGTTGAGGATTTTGCTTGAGGACAAGCAAATGCTTAAGTGTGGGGGTATTTCATAAACCGTAATATATACATATTTTAATCCCACATTTGGCATACTTTTGGATGATTTATCCCTTGAATTGTGGAATTTGATGCTCCTAATCCTATAATTTTATGTTTTATACTTAGGAGAGAATAGGAGGATGAAAAGAACGAGAAACGGGGCAAAAGTGGAGAAAATGGGCCAAAGTAAGAAATCAACACAGCCTGGAGTTCACCACACAATCGTGCCACATTAGCAGACTCGAACATGGCCTTAGGCTAGATTCACACGGGCATTTCACACGGGCGTGTCCCTGCCGTGATGTAACACCCCTTACCCGTATTCGACGCCGGAATAGGGTACGAGGCATTACCGGAACACATACACTTGTAAACATATTAAACCGAGACATAAAATTTCATCCAAATTATTCATCATCACAAACATATAACTTGAATAACACTAGCCAACATCAATGGCCTTATACAAAATGAACTACTAAATATTAAAGGCCAACATTTTAGGCCAAACCAATTATGACATATACAAATGACTAAGTCCCCTATACATGCCATAAACTTAAGAGGTTTGTATTCACTTTTACCCCAGGATGATAGCTTGATAGTGTGATTACATCTCCGGTGATCTCCAACTCAAGCTAGCATACAACCCTATAAGATATGGGAAAGGAAGGGAAGTAAGCTACAAAGCTTAGTATGTAACACCCCAAACCCGACCTAAACGTTACGACCGGATATGGTATGTCACATGGATAAGGTTGTTAAAAACTTCGCAATTTCTAAAACTTAGCGTTTGGTTTCATTTTGAAAATCAAAATCAGTTTTGAGGTTTTGTTGCAAATTTTCCTTAGTAACACTAGCAGTCGAGAATAGGTTTTTGTTATGCGAAAAATCGAGACTTGTGGATTCCAGCAACGTGACATTTTGAAATTAATTTTTGTAGTTCTAAGAAAATCCTGAATTTAAATGGTTATTTGCTTGTTATTCGCTTGTTAATATTTTGGAAAATGATTGTTATATTTTTAGAAAAATCTCTGAACTTAACATATCATAATATAGAATAACCGCATTAAGATCCAAAACCAAATTGAAGGCCTTATTACATAAAATATTCCCAAATTAAAAATAAGTTTAAGTAAAGAAAATGGAGTTTACGGAAGAAATACGCATGGCCACCTCAGAGTCCACCTCGGCTCCAAATCCTCGAACTAGGGATCACCTGCAAAATTAAGCAGAGGGGTGAGTCACGAGGACTCAGTGTGTAATTCCCCTTACAAACAAAAATCTGGGCCTAAGCCCACCGAAGCACATTAGGCCTTAGCCCTCACAGTAACGAGCATGGCATATCAAATAGTGTATGCAATGCAACCCAGCCCAACCTAGTATTCCATCCTCTATTCACCACCGTACCAGCCAAAACACCTGTGGCACCAAGCCACTGTGGTACCAAACCACTGAAATAATGTGATAGAGTCACTGATATATGTGGTACCAAACCACTGAAATACACTTCCCCTTTTAATCTATACCATATCCCAATCCCATGCACATATAATCACAATATAATGAATGCACATATGTCAATGTAATCGAATCATCAAAGCATATAGGTATTCATGATAAAGAATTTACAAGATACCACCAAAGGTAACTAACCTGGTATCTCCGGTTTTACCCCCCAAGGGTAACTCAACAGCCATTACCGATGTTTCGGCCTTTAAACATTTCACATACTAATTAATAATCAAACAAAAGATGGTGTGAATATTACACACCTGATTACGCGAAGGACTAAACACTCCTGATCGTTGCTACTCTCACTAGCGGGAATGACCACTATCTGCCTATCCCAAACGGATGTTAGCTCTCTACCACAACCCAGCGGAAAGTCTTGAACCGCCGACACCGCACATCGTTTGAACTTGGAAGCAGAGACTACGAGTCTACTCCCCTCCTTAGATTGGCTTAATAATCAACGTAGATTAGTTCTATCCTCTTGACTGGATTCCCCTAATTCGGCACAAGCAGGTTCTTGATCAATTGAGAATCAAACCCTATTCTTCGGAAGACCCAAGTAGGAGATTCGGCCCTTACTGCTCAAGAACCCGAATGAATGGTAAGATTCGGCAACCAACGGACCTTCAACCTTCAGACTACAAAATGTTCGGCTTGCACTTACAGAAATCGATTGAGGAAGGACCTTTGGTAGATGACTAGCCCTTTGATTCTTGGGGTTTGGCTTAAACAGAGAGAAGCCGAATGGAGTCCAAGAAGATTCGGCACCAGCAATAAATGCCCAGTAGGTTTCGGCTCAAGAGTAGAACAACAGAGAGACGTCAGGAAAAGAGAAGAAAGTGAGCAGAATAAGGTTAGGCTAGTGAAACAAGGAATGGAGGTGCAAAAGAGAAAAGAAATGAAATAGAAGAAGTATAGAGAGGAGTGATTCGGCTAAGGTATAAGGATGTTGAAGAAAATGAAAGGGTGCAGAAAGTGTTTGCAAAGAGAAAAGAAAAGGAAGCAAATGAAGGGTTGGGGTTTTTGGCAATAAGAGAGGCAACAAAGAAGGTAAAATGCTCACTAAAAGAAGAATTAGTGACCAAAAGGGTACCCGAAATCTAGAGTATCAACTGCCGAAAATGCAAAAGAAAAACTAAGGCTGCACAGAAAATTTCGGCACAACATCCAAAAAAGATTTTGCTCTCCTCCCACTAATGCCGAGTTTTCCTTGCTAAACACCTTATCACCGAAATTCACCTCTCCACCTCTCCAACATTCAGCCAACTCCTCCTCTCTCCCCACCTTCCACGATTTTCTCCCCCATTCACTCTCCATCCACCAATTCAAATTGGTTGACCGATTCAAACTCCTCAAGCACCTCCCCTCCATCCATTTTGAATTTGTTACTCATTCCACAACCATCATGTAGAGTCCCAGCCGAATGGCCTCTCTTCTCCATCCTGGCACCAAAAATAAAGCTCCATAATGCGGCAGATGGGATTCGAACTCCTTCCCCTTTGCCCCTACAAGTGACGCCACAACCTCCTTGCCACATGCCCAACTTGTGTCATCAAACACAACTAAATATTCTTAAAGCCTGCTCCCCTAGCTCTCCCCCTAAAGTACCCTAAAGAGAAAAATTTGCCAAAGCTCTGGCTCGAACCCGAGCCTCCCCAGGACCCCCAAACACACCAAAATAACATGCTAAACGAGCCAAACACATAGAATAGCACAAAATGAAGAACCCCTAATTCTAGGATGTTACATAGTAAGTAAGTATGTAAATAATAAGTGATTTATTAACATGCTTTTATAAATCTTCACAATATGTTTTCAAGATAATACAATCATAATTGCACATAGTTCCACTTTTTATTCATGTTTATCTCAAGCTGTCTACTAGAGTCACAATCTCTAAATTATTTATATCTTGAGCTAAGAAACTCTAAATTAAGATCCACTAATTTTCCCTAAAACTAGACTCACATATCTTATTACCATAAAATTTTCAGAATTTGTTTTAGCCAATAAGTACAGTTTATTCATTAAATTCTCCCCTATTTTGTTGTTTGACAATTTCAACCTTTCTTCACTAAAAGTTAATTATCTCATTGTAATAAACTTGAATGATGTTACTGTTTATTTCTATTGAAAATAAACTCATTAAGAAATTCAAGGATATAATTTTTATCCCATGATTATTTTTTTTACAATTTTTAATGAATTTCCAAATTCAGAATAAGGGATTCTGACATCATTCTGACCCTATCTCACATAAATTCAAATATCACAGAATATGAATTTTTTTTTACACCATTTCTTTTATGTGAAAATATACTCAACCAGCTTTAATTTCATATCTTATTCAATCTCTAATTCAATTTCCACCATTTTTGGTGATTTTTCAAAGTCACACAACTGCTGCTGTCCAAAACTGTTTTGTTGCTAAATTTACTCTTACATAATCTCACTTACTCCATTTCATCTTACTGAAGGTTCGATCAAATATCGAGTACATTGTTCATGAATTTTCACACTTATACCTACACTTATTCATCACATAATCATACAATTACACTTAGTCGTTACACGATCACATGTATTTTCACTTAGTCAATTTCCAGTTGAACTCATCAGAATAATAATAGATACATGGTGGCCTGCACATAGTACCACCCTTGTAGCCGAAGCTATCTGGTGCACATAGTATCCTGCACTTAGTACTACACAGGTGACCAAAACCATCACTTACACATAGTGTCCTGCACTTAGTACCACACATGTGATCAAAACTATCAGGTACGCATAGTAGCCTGCACTTAGTACTACACATGCGACCTATCCGTCTGGTACACATAGTAGCCTACACTTAGTACTACACACGTGACCTAAAACCATCTTGTAGCTCTCTTGTACACATAGTGGCCTACACTTAGTACCACACATGTGACCTAGCTACCTCATTTGTATATTTTCTATTCCGAAGGTTCAACCGGGAATTCTCACTTTTCAACATTTTACAAATTCATCCATAACCAATCACAATTTATAATTTACATCAAATAATTACTCCATATTCAACCATATCTCATATAATATAATAAAATATTAAAACATAAATAAAAAAATGTATTATTTACATACAAACTTACCTCGAAAGCAAAATCGGTGAAAAAGACTTATTCGTCAATTACTCATTTTTCCCTCGTTATAGTTCCAAACTTCATTTTCCTTTATCTATAACAACACATTTCACTTATTTAATTAATGTACTATTCAAAACAGTCCTTAACTCAAATTTTACAAAATTACAATTTTGCCCCTAAACTTTTACATATTTACACTTTTACCCCAATACTCAAAAATTAAACTTTAGCCCTTATTCTCATGTTTTATAATATGGTGATCATTTTTCCCTTCTATGGAAACATCAAATTCTTACTCTAACATACACTTATGAACATTAGGTATTTTTACCGATTATGTCGTTTTACTCATTTTCACTTAAAATCGCTTAGCAAAAGTTCTTTAACATAATTTCAAGCTTCATATTCTACCATAAAATATCAACACTTTTCACCTATGGGTAATTTTCCAAAGATGAACCCTAGCATGAATTATTGGTAGCATAAGCTAAATCGAGCTACTCGGACTCCAAAACTGTAAATAACTTGAAAAACGGTGCTTGAACAGACTTACCATGAGCTTGGAAAGTTGAGAAAACCCTGTTCATGTCTTCTCCTAGTAAATTTCGTCCATATGAAGAAGATGGACAAATTTGGCATTTTAATTTTGTTTTTAATTCATTTAATTTACAAAAGGACCAAAATGCCCTTACAAAAAAAATCTTATCTAACATATACCATATTCATTTTTGTCCAAAAATTTAACCAATGGGCTAATTACCATTTAAGAACCTCTACTTTAAAATTTCATAGCAATTTGACACCTCTAACTTCTAGAACTCAAGTTTTACACTTTTTACAATTTAGTCCTTTTGACTAAATTGAGTGGCCAAACGTCAAAATTTTCGAACGAAATTTTCACAAAATCGTTCCGTGAAATTTTAGACCATAAAAATATAATAAAGATAAATTTTCTTACGTCAAATTTGTGGTCTCGAAACCACTATTCTGACTAGGCCCAAAATCGGGCTGTTAGCGTGACCTGTTTTAATTCCACTCGGAATAGGATACTTGTGGGCCAAGTAAGGCATCCCGAAAGCCTATATAAACACCCTATAGGGGAACCTAAAAGGGGAGTTCGACAGAAGTCTTCTGTCAGGGCTTTTGACAAGAGCGCAGCCAGAGAAGGCTGAAATCAGGGAATTACTCAAAGGAAGCCAGTTGATCCATCTCAGAAGCCGAAATCACGCTCAAGACTGAGGATTATCCCTTCAATTTCCTTTAGTGGGTTTTAGGGTTTTTCTTTATGTTTTGTTATTTAATTTATTCTGAGATGTATTCTTTTATAAACATGAACTAAACCCCTCAAATACCTGAGGGGATGAAACCTAAGATGGATCTTGTTATTGTTTTTTGAACTGTATGATAAATACTTGATTTGTTCTTAATTATGTGCTCTTAATTCTTGCTTTAATATTTCATGATATAGATTCAAGTATTGATGTGCTTATTCAGAGGAGCAAAAGTCCTTATTTAAGAGTGGATCTAGCATAATTAAGCGGAGTTGATTGCAATCCTAGAGATAGGACGACGAAAATCTACCGGATTAGGGTCAAACCTAATATGGGAATCCATAAATCGAGTTAATCTATCATACTTATTGTATATGTTAGTTGTAACACCCCACACTGATCTGCCATGATTTAATATGGTAAATTGAGTTCTTTTTTATACTTAACGAATTTTTAATAGAGCATTTTGATATTATTTTAATGGTTTCATGATTCATGCGTGATTTATGTTCTTGTTGAATAAAGTAGGCCTAGTAGTATATTTATCAACCAATTAGGCAAAGTATTGGCTAATGAGTTTTAACAAGTGATGTAATTGGTGCAGTAAACAATTTGGGCAAAATAGCAAAGACATTATGAGATTGCTCAAAATGTTGTGACACTGAAGAGGTGAAGTCGTGACATTGAAGTTGAACATGCACCTGGGGGGAACTTTGAGCAACAATAATACTATAGGTGGATTGTGGCCGAAGTTGCAACATCGAAGGCTAGAAGTTGCAACATCGGATAAGAAAGTTGCCACATCGACGATAGTGGCCAGAGGTGAAAGTGTAACACCCCTCGCCCAACCCAACTGTCTGGTTCGAGTTACAGAATGATAAATTCGTTGCCAGAGTAACTACTATCAAATACGCATTAAATAATCTTTCACACATGTAAACAAGTGTCAATAACATTCAATTCATGTTAAACAATCAATCCCAAGTCTTAATACGAGCATACGAAAGCTCTTTTGTCAATCTAAACACAAATTAGGACAAAATTGCATAGTTTTTAAAGTTTAGGGTTGATGTTGTAACGTCACCTTTTCCACGTTGTAACATCATTAAAACAATATGTCACGTCACGATCTTAGGCCACTCAACATCGTGAAGTCACTTACTGTCATCCGACATTGCGACGAGGGAGGTTGGCCATCGAGATGAGGCCATTGTTTTTGGAAAAAATGTACAATTTGGTACCAATTTAATAGTTTCCAATTAAACCATTCAATATGATAACCTAAAAATATTCCAAATTCATAACACTTCATAACAAAACAAGTCATTTAGTTATTTCTAATCAAAACCAATCCAATATAAGTTCAACATATTACAAAACTATCCATTTCATTACATTCAATCAAAAGCCATTCAAACCAACCAACCGACAATTCAAATACCTATCTTTACCTAAGACAATTCATATTGGAACATGCCATTTCACTTTAATTAGAAACACTTATGCATATAAACATATAAATAGCTTATAGATCTTAAGCATGGACTTCAACAATCAATATTATGTCACCTTTTTAATAGCACATTCAAAGCATCAACTTTTCAAATACATAACCATCTCATTCATCTACTAACCAAGTTACCATTTCTACCTTAATTTATACCATTCCACATGCCATACACATAGCAATAGATCATCATATCTTTATGCATAAAGTACATATATGTCCAACACCATATGTGAATCAAAACACCAACCAAACATGTTATGAAATGGTTAAGTCAAGTTTTCCAAGTTATGAACACCTTTACATACTAAAGAACACATCAAGTCACTTATATACATGCCATAGCCTTAGACTCAAAATAAACACATAACTATCGATCCAGTGATAATGTGAGCTTTGAGACGATCTAGCTTGACGATTTCGACAAGGTGAGATCCCATAAGGAAAAGGAAAAACAAACTAGGTAAGCATATAGGATGCTTAGTAAGTTCATAGGCATTAAACAAAACTTACCTTATCTTTTATCTAAATAGAATAGCCTACCATATCTTGGCATGGTTTGGCTAGACATGACAAATCAAAACATCAACAATGTGAGTTTTAACTTGTAATTAAACCATATGATACCACAATCCCATCTCATGCCAATTCATGTCATTTTAATTAACAAAGCTCGGAACTTATTCAATCAAGGGATGATACAATTACATACATGTCAAAGTTAATATTCCAATATATTGTTCAAGCTCAATTCAATGTTTCTCTATGTGAACATCAAGATCATTATACCTCATTTCAATTTCTCATTTTGTATAAATTATTTCGCCTGATGAACCTTAGTAAACAGACTCGGATACACAGGTATCTACACCACCCCAGTTGCTCGTCTGAGCTGAATATAAACATGTAAGATTACCCATCTTGGTTAAATCAACACATCAGGTTACTCGTCCAAGCTAAACCTGTGTCACATATATCTGAGAATCCACAACAAATGCTAGACCTCAGTATCATTTGCAATCAATCCTGAACAAGCGCATACAAAACCCTATTGGCATGCCAATCGTATCCTAACCTTTACTAAGTTCACACAAGCATATTTTACACTTTAAAACATCACTTTTCAATCCAGTCCAATTCTAGCCTGATCATACCAATTCACAACAAAAAAACACACACACACACACATATATATATATATATATATATATACAACTAAAATACGTAACATCCTAAGAAAATAACTTACCATATGAACTTACTTGATCAAAACAACAAACAAGTCAAATCTTTTGGGACTACTTGACAATTTTTGTTTTTCCTCGGTTACCTCCAGTTTGATCCAATTCTTGATCTATACAATTATTCCATTCAGTCCATCAATACCAAACATTTATACATTATTCCATGACATGAATGAACCTATATTATCTCATTAATTAATGCCCCTAATTTTTTACATTTTATTCAATTTAGTCCCTAAATTCCAAATAACCATATCTTTAATTTTGAGCCCCGATTTAAAAACCAACTTCAATTAAATTCATTAGAGACCCTCTACTTTCTATTTATACCAAAATTTCACAATAATTTCTCATTTTATTCATTTTAGTCCTTATTTTCAAAACTAACAATTAACCTTTACAATCTAGTCCTTTTTCATAATTTAAGCTTAAAATCTATCAATTTAACACATAATCTATCACTATCCACTATTACATATTATAAAATGGTTTAATTGCCTTTTTGGACCTTTGGCTAATTGCAATTTAAGTCCTAAGTCTTTGGCCATTTGAAAACCTATATTGTAAGAAGACTTTTATAATTTAGTCTCTGCACCTAAATTAACTATTAATGCAAAAAAAAAAAATACTATACCAAACTTTAATATAATATTATACCAACTTCGTATTTAATATTTACAGACTCAGTTTACAAAAATGGGGTTTCAAAATCGCCTTTTCAACACCAGTGAAAGTTGGGCTATTACAAAATGTCAATCACAACATTGTTGAGAAGTCACGACATTGATGGAAAATTCGCGATACCCAAGTCACCCTATAGATACTCAAGTAGACTGTTAGGGAATTCACAACATCGGGTCAAGAGTGATTAATCGAATTTATCTAAAGGAATTTCAGCTTTTTCTCCAACACAATGCACACAATTAGAACTTCATTGATAAATTATTGAGCATCTCTAAACCCTCATTTTTTAGTTGTTAAATTCTTTAAATGGCTTGTGAATTGAGTGGGTATTGTAGAATTGTGATGGGTTGTAATTAAATTATTTGGGAAGTTAGTTAATTGACTGGAAGCGATTAATCAAGGTTAGGTTTTAAACTGGATAATATGATCAAATTGAATAAAAATAAAAACCTAGAACACCCTTAATGAAGAGGTACAACACCCCTCCTAGCTAAGGTGCAGTACTCGTGGCTCCAGTGGTCACTTTTTGACCACAGGAAACAAACCCTTGTTGCTTGGGTACCAATACCTAAAGGCTTATAGAAGCAATTAATGCTTCAATTAAAGAATCCAGTGACTCTAATTGTTTCTAACATCCTCAAACGACTATTAATCCACGATAGAGTCTAAATGGAGCATAAGAACACTTAGAAGAAGCTAAGAAATAAGGTTACAAAGATTATCCGCAAAAATCCAATTCTTTTCACTATTATCTCATTTTCTCTTGTACACACTTGTGGGGTTAATTTTGATTCATTCTTTCAAGTGTTGTATTGTTGTGCGAGAGTGCTTAATTGTTACATATCAACCTTCTAGATGTGATAATCCTTTCATAATTAATCCAATTCTTGCCTTGTGAAAAGATAGAGATTGTAAAGATTAAACTTTGTCCTTCAAACGTTCAAATGTAGTGAATTTGAAAAGTCCTTAGTTGTTGTAATTTAAGGTAGTGGAGAAAGGCAATTGGGGTTGAGCCATTATAAAGTCTTGAGTCTCTATTTCTTTCCACATTTGCTTAAATTTTAAATCACTAATTCACCCCCTCTTGGTGCTTATTAATCCTAATAATTGGTATCAAAACTAGATATCTAAAGACAATGTTACTACCAAGAGAAAATATCCACAAGAAGCTAAAGATGGAAGCAATAAGTAAAAATAAATAAAATTGTATCATGGCATTCAAGTAAAATTTCACCATGTTGAGAGAAGGTCATTCCACTATGAGGCCTCCTTTATGTTTCATTCTTGTGAAAATTTCGGTCCATTTTGGTGTGTTGCGATCTATTTTGCCCAACACCAATTTTTACTAGTGTATTGGTTTGTACTAATTGTTACAAAATTTTGATATTTCAAACTAATTTTAATATTTTTATTTTAATTAATTTTACTTTTATAATTACATTAAAAAATAAAATATATTTATTAAATTAAGCTATTTAACCAATTTAGTAATTTTAAAATTTACATTTGTATACAAATTATAATTGAGGTATATTTGTATATGGAATTTTATTTACAAAACTAGAAATTTTAATGTAAACATATATGGAGTTTTAAAATATATATTTTTAAAAAAAAAATCAACAATTAAAGGAAACCTAAATGCTGGTGTAGTAGTAGTTGAAGTGTCGAAATTATTGTACATTGACATCATAACGTAGTGTTTAAACCTTGTGCAACTTATTCTCTCCAAATTTGGAAAAAGAAAACCCTAAATAAAGAAGAATGAATAAATGGAAAGAGTATGAAGGGTCAAGATCAATAAGTTGACAATCCACATGGGGTGGAGGGAGGATGCAACGATTCCTTTCGTGAGATGATGGAAAGCACACCGGCCCCTCCATCGTATCAATCATGCAATGCGATCCCCTGCTCCGGGAGTTTCCATGGGATGCAATACGGGCCACAGTAGCCGTCCATTCATACTTTTCCTTCCCTTGGAACTGACCCACTATCGCAAGCCCATTCACACTACCTACCTAGTTAGGCCGTAAGGCGTAACAATGAATCAAAAACAGAAAACATCGAAGCCCAATTTGAATTCTAGAATTTCAATTTTTTTAAAATTGAATCACTTTCGGTTGAATATTATTTAAATTTATTTGATTTGGTAAAATTTATTTTTCTTTATAAATTAGATAAATACAATTATTGGAATTGAGCTGAATTTTATATTTTATTTAATTTATAATTGTTATTTTTAATTTTTTTATAATATAAAACCAATCCAACCGTGGAATTCGGTTAATGTCAATTCCTTTATTTTTAATATTTGATTTCGTTTTTTGTAAAAACCCAAAATACTGCGTATTAATGGCATTTTCTTTTTTCTTTTTCCCCAAAAAATCCAAATTAAACCATTATAACCTTTCCTAAGCCGGTATGTGCAAAAACATCACTTCCGAAGATGAAGTCAAAGAGAGCAAACAATAGCCTTAGCCTCTATTGGCTTGTTAAAATAAATACACTAGATCATTTAGTATATATTACTCTAAAAAATGATAAAATTTTATTTTAATCTAAGATATTTCATAACTTTTTTATATAAAAGTTTTTATTTTGTCCTATCGTCCGCCTCCCACACCGTATTGTCGAGGCTGTATCTGCCAAGTGGATATGCTGTTACCAGTGGGATCGTATTCTCTTGGCACTCTTCTGATCCTCCAAAGTCCAAATGCCAGCTTGAAGGGAGCTGTGAGGCTTTGTTGTTGTTCGCACCTAAAATTCACTTGAGTTGCACTAACATCAGGTCATATCTCGAAAGGTTTCATTAATTATTTAGTACTGTCGTAACCAATTTTTTGTAAAACGGGGTCGGCTTTGGTTTTGAAAATGAAAATGAAAAACGGGAGTCGCCACCAATCCTTTTTGATGAGGTGTGATCGGGCCACCTTATAATTTGGTCATTTTAATAAAATTTGTAATTTACTAAAACGGCGATTTTTTGGTCTACGAAATTCAGAAAACGGGTTCGGGAGTCGGTTACGTACGAGGAAGGGTTAGCACCCTCGATACGCCCAAAATTGGTACCTAATTGATTATTTGATGTCTTTATGTTGAAAATTTGAAAAGATTTTAAAATACGATCCTCTTTCTTTAAAAGAAAACTTTGAATAAATTAAAATGGATGCTAAGACCCTCTTATTTCGAATAAGTAAAATGTCACGTCCAGTAAGTTAGGGTACAACTTTTCGAGTTCCCGAAATTGAGCTTGTCTTTCGACTTTTACAACTCGTATTGAGAAGGATATTCAATTATTTGGGTCAAATGAAAAAACCGGAACCCAGCAAGTTAGGGCACGATTTCTTGAGATCCCAAATTCAGAATATTGCCTTTGTTTTTAGAAGTCCTTTTCTCGAGATAACGAAATGTCACATTTAGTAAGTTAGAAGGCAACGTTTTTGAATTCCCGAGAATAAGTTTTTACTTATCTTTTATGCTTTGGCTTAAAAAAGAAAATAATAGGTTCTTTAGATTCGATGGGAAGAATCGAAACCTAGTAAGTTAGGGTACGATTTCTTTCGAACCTTAGAACGCAGAGTATTCGCTTGTTTTAAAACGAAAATTTTAATAGATCAGACGAAATGGAATATGATCTGATGGTAAGATATAATATAAATTACGATACTGATATGCGTAATAGAACAATAATAACAAAGATGATAATAAAAATACAATGATAGTATTGAATAATATAAACTTGCAGGTGTATAAAGACATAAATAAATAAACGAATAAATAAATACATGATAAGATAATAATAATGATGACAAAACAAAATAAAAATGAAATAAATAAAATAATGGAGGAAAAAAAAATGAAATAACAAAAAATATTCTAGTGAAAATTTTAATTTAAATTGAGAATATGCAAATAAATATATGAATAACGGAACTTTGAATGAAATGGTTTAAAAATAATAATGATATTAATAATAATAATAATAATAATAATAATAATAATAATAATAATAATAATAATAATAATAATAATAATAACGATAATAGTGCAAAAACAATAATAATAATGATAATTATAATAATAATGATAAAATAAAGTAAAGAATACGATAAGAGACATGAATTGCTTTAAAGAACTAAAAAATAAGGAGTAATAAATAAATAAATAGTAAATAAATGAAATAACAAATAAATAAATGTTAAATAAACTATATAAAAAATGGAATAAAATAAAAATTAAAATTCCAATAATGAACAAATAAATAAATGAATAAATATTAGATAGAACAGTTAAAAAAAAAATAAACGAGTTATACTAGTAAAAACTAAATGAATAATCGATAATAATATATAGCAAAACGAAATATACTTAAAAATTTAGGTAAATAAATAGAAATAGAGACATAATAGTAATAGTAATAATAATATAAAAATTAATGATATAATAATATAATAATAGTAATAGTAATAATAAAAATAGGTAATAATAAATAATATTACATTAATAAACAAATAATACTAATAAATAAATAAATAAGAATAATCATGAGAATAATAATAATAATGGTATTAGTAAGAAAAAATAAAATAATAATGATATCAATAATAATAAATAAAATAGTAGTAATAATAATATTAATGACAAAATTAAAATAATAAAATGGCGAAAATAACAACAAAAAAAAAAGAAAAGGGACTAAAATGAATTAAAAATAAAATTTCGGGGTAAATCTGAAATAAATAAAAAAGGAAAAGGACCCCAATGTGATGCGCGAAGAAAAAGGAGGGACCAGAAGGGAAATTATCCCATCCTCCTAAAACTTAGCGTCTCGCAAGGGACCAAATTAAAACAAATATGAAACCGTTGGGCCAGATTTGAAAATAAAAAAGATCCACTTGAAATAAGCTAAAAAAGCGGAAGGATTAAAACAGCAAATAGACCATTGGTCTTAAAACAAGCGGACCTTGCGTGCTATTGGGTCGGGTCTTGGGTCAATGTTAAAACGACGCCGTTTTGGCGCCTGAAGTTTAGGCCCAAAACGACGTCGTATTGGTCCTAGTATAAATAAAAAAAATAAAAGGAAAAAAATATTTTTGAGCCATTCTTTAAAAAAATCTGGAAAAGCTCTCTTAACCCTCCCTAGCTCTCTCCTTCTTCGGCCATGATATAGCCGGACTCCACCGCGCGCCACCGTGGGTCTCCAGCACTGGCGCCGTCGTATATGCGGCGGGGAGGTCTAAAAGTCGCTTTTTCGGCGGAGTTAAAGGTAAGCTTTCTCCTTTTCTTTTTTTTTTTTTTAAATTTGTTTTAAAAATAAAAATGATAAATAAAAGAGAAATATGTGTATGTGAACGATTTCAAAAAAGAAAATAAAAGAGAAAGAGAACAAAAATAAATGTAAAAGGAACCTACTGTTGTCTTTAAATTTTTTTGGTATTCAATCCTCTTTTTTTATTTCAAAAATTCACCCTTACAAAGATCTGTTCTTCAGTTTTATAGCTGAATAAAATACAAAAATACAATGCTTTCTTTTTCTTCTTTTCTTGTTGTGTCTTTTCCTTTTTGCATGTTTGCAGGTGCTAGGAGCGTGGTGGAGCAGGTGGAGGAGCCAGGCCTTGGGCGTGGTGCGCGCTGCGCGCTGAGGCGCACATGGGGGCTACGGTGCCTAGGGTTTCAGAAACCCTAGGCTTTTCTGAATTTTTATTTATTTTTTGGGCCTATTGGCTGTTTGTAATTGGGCTGTAATTCGGGCTCTTTTTTGGACTATTTTTTATTTTATTTTATTGTTTCTGATTAGGGCCAGGACAAATTGGGCCGTTTACAAGTACAAATTGCATAGTTAGCTTCCAAGTAAACATGTTTAATGATCAACTTATTTTTCTAAATTTAAAGATTTATTTGAAAGTTGAGAAAGTTTGAATAAAAGTAAGAAGTTCAAAAAGTAGGTTTAGACAAATAAATTAGACTCATTTAAAATGGGGTAAATTACATTTAAGATTACAATATTACTCTAAAATAGAGTTCGTCTTATTTTGGTCACTCTAACTTTTTTTTTTTCAATTTAATCATTTTAATGAAGATAATTGTTTGAACTAATCACCGCTTTAAAAAAATTAGTTACTCCATTAACGAATTACTGAGGTGACACATTAGCCATTTGAATGATGATAGGTGACACTTTTTTTTATATTTGACTAAAGCATAGAAACCTATCTTTAATTATTCCAAAATATAATTTTCTCTCTTCTCTCTTTACCTCAAAAATTGATCGCCAACCAGCACATCAATCATTTCTGGTATTGAATGGCTTCGATGGTCAAAATTCACACACACAATGAGTGACCTATAAACCCATAACTTTATGTTGCAGAACTTGCAATTGTGGCGTCCATGAAACCAGTTTGGCAAACCATGATGCCATGATTAGGCCGAGACCTAAATAAATGGTTGGTTCATTAATTGGAGTGTTAAAGCGAGGGTTTTGATTTTGGCGTCCCTGATGGGGCTAACCCAACTCCCGAACGAAATGTAGATGATTGAGTTAGGCTTTAGGTGGTCTAACCATTCTAAGCAACTGATATCTTCTTCCTTAGAGATTGGGTTTTTGGGTATTGCTAATGATGGTTTGGTCAATGGTCCGATTGGGAAAATAATTGGATTGTTGTGAGGTGAAGAGATATGATGGCCATATTCATATTCGTCATCTGCAGCGAAGAATTCTTGGGGAAAAGAATTCAAGAGGAGCCACTAAAGATATGTGCAAGATTCTAATGTTGTGGTCTAAAATTTGAGTCTAGCTTTTCTTGAAGTTAAAATTCTGATCAATTTTTGAGGTAAAGAGAAAGAAAAAAAAGTGTTTTGAAATAATTATTCAGAGGTCTCTAAGCTTTAGTTAAATGTCAAAAAAGTGACACGATTGGTCATTCAATTAGATAATGTGCTACGACAATAATCCATTAATAGATTAACAAAATTTTTAACAACAATGACTAGTTTGAACAATTATCTTAATAGGTACCGCATTGATAAAGGGAATAATTTGTGTCCTTGCAAGTCAGAATTTACCATCGTTAGACATAAGTAGCACATTGATAAGGGTGTAACACCTCATACTAAAGTGATTTTCGAACTCGAATAGAATCTTGAAAATATGCCAACGAGACCCGTATTTGATAGTTAGAAAAATTCACCTTTTTTATGGACTGTCTTGAATAGGAACAGATGGAGGAAACCTCAACCCGAGGTACTTGAAGTTTTAAGGAACCAAAGCTATAAGAACCCGACTCGCTTAAACTTAGCAAACTACCCGAACATTGGTATAAGGATGGTGATACACTCTGGAATGGATTGGAATAGAGTGATAAGACAGGGTTAAACGCCACAAAACCTTTAAGTTTTGATAAGTTCGAAAGTTCAATTAAGAACCAAGAGAGAAAATTCTCATAATAAGTTTTATAATTAAAGTTGTGTAACCTTACAAATGGAATGACCCAAACTATTTATAGACCTAGGAGACTAAGGGCCATATTCACCATAAAGGAATTCATGTATTTTCCATATTCAAAGCATGATTGAAAAGTCACATTCCTCTTCTCCAGAACCGTGCTTGAATCCTTAAGGATGAAGTCTTCTTCAAGTGCGTTGAATGCTCCTCAAATCCTTAAGTCATTCCCTTTTAACCATACATTTATTGAGAGGAACATGCATGTGTCTTGAATACTTGTATTAATGTTGTTGTGGATGCATGAATAAATCAATGAATCTTCAAGTTCATCCCCAACCCGATGCATGAATGTCGTGATTCAATGTGTAGCATTTATTTTGAATTATTTCCCCTTAGATGTTTATGCATGTAGCCTATGCATGTATGAAAACCGAATGGATAAGTTAAACTCCCATCTTGCCACTGTCCATGCACCTAACATATCCCTTGAATTCAGCCAAAGTTCAAATGCATGAATCAATGCACTTGGCTCCTGAATGTGAACGGTCTTATGAATCAAATTAGTTGCATGAATTTTGATGATTCCATGAATGGACTTGTGCATGCATCCGGCCTTAAATGAAGGTTCATGATGGATTTAAAGTGGCTAGCCAAACATTCTCTACAAAACCAATAGAAATAGGAGGTTAGACCAGCTCAAACAAGGCACAAATTCGAATTAACACACATGACACAAAGAATTTGAACATATGTCACTTTTAACTTAGGAACATGTCAATGCTCTATGCAAGATACTAGACTCACGACATAAGAAAGAATGACACACATCAAATTCAAGATAATAAAACAAACCTAAGGATTGAAACTTAAACACATGATTGAAACATAAATAACTTGACACATTATTGAAACACACAACATAATAAATCTTTGGATTAAAAACAAGTTAAAATGCATAAATGGGCTTTAAACATCCACATGCAAGATGTTACATAGACTTGAACATTTTCATATTGCATTTGGGTCATTCGCACTTGGCCCAATCTCGAGACCTTTTAGACAAATCACATGATGTGACCAGAATCACATCACATACCCAACCCGATCACCGGCTCCAAGGTACATGATGCCACATCCTTTTCCGAAGTAACTACGATCAATTAAATACATAATGTAGCCATTTAAACATGCAGATAAATATATTACATGATCGTAACATGATACATAAGCATTTCCGAATCTTATACGAGCTTTTTTGCTAACTCGATGTCGAATTAGGACAAAATTGTAAAGCCTGTAAAATATCAGGTTGACATTGCGACTTCAGGGGCTCTTCGTCGCGACTTAACTCACTGACTAGTCCCATCACGACAATAAGGGATCGACATCACGATGTGACCGTCTGTTTGCAAATAGTCCAAAAATGGTACCAACTTGCATCATTTGAAAAGCAATTTTCAGCTAGAGATGCTATTCCCAACTGTTCATGTCTAACATGTCTCACATTATGCAAAAACTGACTCAACCTAGGTACATGCCATATATTTAACAAAATGGGATTATACACACATTGCTGAGTTAAGGATCACTAATTAATGTTGGATCACGCCTCAAAACTTCGAGATTTACCTATACCTACGCACAAAGAAAACAAACCGTACGTTGAGGGATAAAGCTCAGTGTGATGAAAATTTATGAGGTTGAAGTCTCGGTTGAACCTTAGGAAATAAGAGGATACCATGGTCAAGACATGAGATTTATAAGGTCCCGTATAAGACCATATTTGGGATATGGCCTCAGCACCGAATTGAGATCCCGTATAATACCATATCTGGGATATGGCGTCGGCATCGAGTAAGAAAATCGTGTAAGACCATGTCTGGGGCATGGCATCGATATACGATCTAGTATAAGACCATATCTGGGATATGGCATCGACATTGCTATACAATCCCGTATAAGACCATATCTGGGATATGACATCGGCATCGACATCGGCATAGACATTAGATCCTATGTAAGACCATATCTGGGATATGGCATTGGCATCTTAATATGTGTGTGACAAATTCCGAGTATCCTTTGATATTCCAAGTGGTTCAACGGGTAAAGAGCTAAGTTTATGTTAAAGATGTTAAAAAGCTAAGCTCATGTTCAAGATGGTAAAAGTGCTAAAATTATGTGATGAAGTGATACATGTACATATGAGATACTCATGAGAAATAAGTTCGATATGTGATATGTGATTGGTAAGAGTAAGCATGAGTAAGCTATGTCAATGTGCTTGAGAACGTGTGTTATTACTTAAAGTAAAGTATGAATGTATCATAAGAATTTTAGTTGTTATCTATTGCATGCAAACTTACTAAAATTTATGCTTACCCCTTCTCTTTTCCCCTTTCCTTTGTAGTATCGCCAAGCTAGCTCTGGGATCGAAGGACGTCGGAGTTCGATTCACACTATCAAGTTATTCATTTGGTATAGTAAAGTTCGATTATTTTGGGTATGGCATGTATAGGAACTTGGTTATTTTATTATATGTCATATTGGTTAGCCACGATGTTGGCTATTAATGTTACTCAATTCATTTTGTAAATGGTCATTGGAATTGGCCAATACTAGTTGAGTTATATCTATTCAGTGATGATGAAATTCATGAAGCCCAAGCTTGTGCAATTGGAGGAGTAATGAGTAAAGTATATACATGATGAATGTAGTGTGGAATTTAGATGTGGATGTCTTGATTTTGGATATTAGAAGTGCCTTATTGTTATGATGTGTGTTGCATTGAAGTGGTATAAGTGTGGTTGCTTTTTAGGGTGGCAATTGGCTCGATAAATAGCCTTATAGTTGTCCACATGGGTAGGTACACGGGCGTGTGTCTAGGCCGTGTGTGACACACAGTCAGCCCCGACGACGTGTTGATAGGCTGTGTGTGCCCTGCATCTAATTTGCGAAAAATTTAGTTCGTCACATGGGCTAGCACACGAGCGTGTGACTAGGCTATTTGTCCCTAGAGGTTTGCTAACATCATAAATAAAATGTCAAAGTTTTCATGCACGGGTGAAGACACGGACGTGTCATGGCCATGTGAGGGACACGAGCCATAGACACGGGCATGTGCCAGGCCGTGTGAAAACCCCTGTAGGTTCAAAATAAAATGTAAAATCTACATGGGTTAGGAAAATGGGCGTGTGTGACCACACAGCCTATCCACATGGGTGTGTGAGCCTGTTTTGAGCAGAAATTTTCTAAGTGTTCGTAAGTTTTCGGTTTAGTCCCGAACTACTCCATACGTATGTTTTGGGTCTCATAGACTTATAATAGGGACTTTATGATTTCAAATGAAAAGTTTTAAGTTGGAATGAAAGTTTATAGCCTGATATGGTATGATGATGTATGTTAAGTTTGGTAATGCCTCGTACCCGGATCTGGCGTCAGTTACGGGTAAGGGGTTACATATACTACCACCCAGGGTTGCCCAAAAATGATGGATTCCACAATCTATTTATCATATGATCCTTGGTTTCCCGAAAATGATGGCTCTATATGTACATTATACCACCCTAAGTTGTCCGAGAATGATGGTTTCTATCAATATCCTAACCCTATGACATGCCAACTATATTCGACCCAGTCCGAACAGCTATTAGGGCAACTAATTTCTAATTTCGTTAATAATTCAGTTCATATTTCATCATATCATATAATATATTTTAATTCAATTCCTTAACACATATCATATATCAATTAAGTCATGCTACTTTCTATTCTATTCAATTCAATCCACTTTTTCGATTTTCAATCTCAACCATAACAATTCAATTCAAACAACCATTATCAACTCACTTTAATACCAAATTATGGAAAATATCATGAATATGCAACAATTAGTTTGATCTCAATCATAGAAATACAAACTGAAATCTTGGGTCACTTTCGTCGACTCTCGTTTTTCCTTTCCCTCTCGGGATTTGCAAAACTTTCGATATGTAGCTTCAGATTAAAATTAAATTTAATATTCTTTTATTAGGAAACCTATACTTTCTATTCCTTACAAAATATCATGATAGGTTTTCAATTTATTCAATTTGGTCCCTAATATAACAAAGCTAACAGGCAAGCTTATTAAATTTTACAATTTAGTCCTTTTCATAATCTAAGCTTAATTTCTATCAATCTCAAGCCTAATTCTTCAAATTTTCAACAATGGCAACTTACTAAAATTTCAACAATTGAACAAATTGATACATGGGCTAGCTAAATCATGCTCCAATTATAACAAATCTATAAAAATCAAAAGAAAATGGCTTAGGGACTTATTTGAATTTTGGTCGATTAGTTTAAGCTGAAAAAAATGGAGTTTTGGTTTCTCAAGCTTAGACAAACGGTGGAAGAAGATTATAAATTCATCTTTCTTTCCATTAAAATTAGCTTATATAGGTTAATCAGTTTAGTTTAACCTTAATTAACAAGTTTAATTATGCTTTATTTAATTAAATTACTATTAATTTAAGCTAAATGCTCAGGTCACACCCTCACTTGGCGAACTAATATTTTTGGACGATTGAACTGGCCAAACCATCTAAGTTGCGAGATTTAGATTAGCTGACGTTGGCGAATTCCCTGGCAAAGTATTTCACTAAGCTTCATCAAGCTTACGGACTCTCATTCCGCAGTGGGCGAGTTCTTTGTTTGGCGAGAACTTTGTTTGGCGGATCCTCCCGCTAATAAGCCTGTCACCCATGTTTTATATTACTGTAAACATATTAGTTGTGTTAGAAATCTTGGTGAGTGGGACACGTATAAGTCGCGTGGCATCCTAACGGAGGTAACATGTCAATAACCAAGACACTTGGAAAACCTCGTAGGATGTGATAAATCAGTGGAAAGGTGTGTGCATGGATATTGATTAGAGAACCTACTTAGAGTGGGATTTTGTTTAGAGTTTTGCTATAAATAGTACAACTTGATAGTGGAGAGAATACTTTTATTTTTATCTTCTCTACTCGCATTCGTTATCATCGAAGAAAACTCAGAAGTGTTCTTCATTGTTAACAGAGGAACTAATCATTAAGCTTGTAGAAGCTACCTTCTTTAGGCTGTTTGCAGGTAAACTCCTCAGTTCTTCTTCAAGTTTTTATTAGAAAGGAATAGGTAGTTGTATGAGCTATTCGTTAGGGTTTTCATTTGAAATACTATATAGGAATAAAAATTTCTTCTAGAAATTGTTTGCATATTTACCGATTCTTACTATTATGCTGAACTTCGATTGTTTTTATATTTAAAAGTGTTATTTTATTGTTTTGGCCAAAGTAACTAGAGAAGGTCCCAGTGCAAAGGGAAAAGAACCATCGAGTAGATAAAAACCTATGTGATGGTTTCTAGTGAGTTCCTTTGTACTTTGTGTCTGTTAACTGTATCAACATGTTTACTGTAACAACCCGATTTATGGGCTAGTTGGAACAATGGTTTCGGGACAACTAATCCAAGATTTAAGAAAATTATTTTCATATTATTTTATGAGTTATAGCATGATTATATGGGTGCATGAAATTTTTTGTGCATCAATTTTAGCTATTGCTGCTTAATTTCGAAAAAAGACTAAATCGCATAAATTGCGGAAGTGTTATTTTGCAAGCTAAAGGTGTCAAATAGCTAAGGAATATTAATTCGAGGTCCCTAACGTGAAATTAGTCCTTGTTTAGGGTGGTGGCCAGCCATAGGGACAAAGAAAAGACTTTGTCAATTGGTTAGGTGGAAATTTGGTGACTAAATTGATTTTAATCATAAAATAAAGAAAAGAAAAAATATCATCTTTTCTCTCCATCTTCTCCACCAAAGATTAGCAGCAAAATAGGGGTTGAGAGCTCAAAAATTTCAGCCAAGCTTTTCTCCTTGCAAGTAAGTGTTTTAATGGTTATTCTTTGATAATTTTTATACTTTTGAGAACCTTGTAGCTTGATCTAGCTAATAAGGGGACTATTTTGCAACTGGTTGAAAACCTAGGGTTTTTCCATGAGAGAATTAGTGTTGATTTTTGAAATTTTATGGAAAAAATGAGTCTTAGTTGTTAAATGAACAACTTTTGTGAAAGGTGTTTCCATGAAAACACCAAAAGTGACCTTTTTGTAAAGGTAGTAAAATAAGTGTTAAATGTGTGAAATAATGAGTCTTGGGAGTTGCTATAAGAGTAATAAATGTTCAGCTAGGCTTGTTAAAGGAGGAAATTTGATTAGAATAGATTTACGAGCCTAAGGGTAAAATAGTAATTTTGTGAAAGTCTAAGGGCAAAATGGTAATTTTGCCAAAGTATGATTATTGGAATGTGTTGATTAATGTGGTTATTAAATGAGTGAATTTGTTATTATAGATCAAGAAAAACGAGGAATTAACCTTGACCGAGGAAAATGCAAGGTTTCGGACTAGATCGGCAAATTAGCCTATTTTGGTATCGAGGTAAGTTTGTGTGTAATATATTTAACATCATGTTATTTAGTGTTAAAATGTTTGATATTCGTCAAGACGTACATTAAATCTATGAAATTGAGTAATGATGTTCAATGAGAAATTGATGAAAAATTATGATGTTGAAGTCCCGGTTGGACTTTAAGAAGTAAGAGGTTATCATCATCAAGACATGAGAATAGTAAGGTCCCGTATATGACCATGTCAGGGACATGGCCTCGGCACCAATTTGAGATCTCGTATAAGACCATATCTGGGATATGGCATCGACATTGCATATGAAAATCGTATAAGACCATATCTAGGATATGGCATCGACATCGATATAAGATCCCGTATAAGACCATATCTGGGATATGGCATCGACATTGAGATGTGATCCCATATATGACCATATCTAGGATATGGCATTGGCATCATATTTATGTGTATGATGATGATTGTGTATTCTCGGGTATTCCAAGTGATTCAACGACATAAATAGTTAAGCTTGTAACATAGATGAAATTAGTGCTAAAGTTATGTGATGAAGTGATACAGGTACATGTGAGTAATTCATGAGTAATGTTTACAGTATGCGGCTTGTAATTGGTAAGAGTAAGCATGAGTAAGTTATGACAACGTGCTTGAGGCTTTGTGTTTTCTTTTATTCAATGCAATGGATGGATGGCATTATAAACCATTATGTTGCTATTTATTTCATGCAAACTTACTAACCTTTATGCTTACCCCCTCATTTCCCTTTTCCTTGTAATATCCGGGATCTAGGGGTTTTGCGCTTTAACTTGAATGTATGTGGTAGCGTGCCTATGTGTGGTTTGAGTGTGTTTTGGGAGTTTCGAGAACTTTAGAATGTAGGTGAATGCCTTAGGAAAATATTGTATTTTAAGTCTTGAAGTGGAGCTAAGCATGTTAGGCCTTAAGAAAAGTTGTATGAGGATTTAGACACAAGTAACCAGTTGGCAAAATGGCAAGGGAGGCACCACTTAGGGCCTTAGAAAGTGACGCCACAAGCAGTGTGAGGGGGGCTTAGGTTCGAATCCCATGGATAGACTTAAGGTGACTTTTATTTTTGCATTTGTATGGCATGTGTTGGTCAAACTTTAATTAAGGTAAGGTTGGAATTTTTCATTTATGGTTAGTAGACTTAAGGTTATGGTAAGCATGAATAAGGGATAGAATTGCCTGATTGTGGGGATAGAATTTCTTAAACTTTGGGAAAGTAGAGGATTACAAGGCATGTATCAAGGTGGATGTTTTGGAAATTATTTCATGGCCATTTTGACCATGAACTTGGACGGTTTTATGGATTAGGGGGTGGCCAAAATTTTGAAGGCTTTTGGATGAGTTAGGAGTTAGTTGTGCACATCTTTCTTTTAGTCATTTTGTGTCACAAAGCATTTCTCTCTAATATTCCTCCTCTTAGCCGAATGTACATTAGACAAAAGGTAAACCTTTTTCTTTTCTTTTGGTCATTTGAGTTTTGACCATTTCGGTTTTGAGTTGTCCTTTTTCTCCAAATCATATCTTCTTTTCTCTCTTCTTTGTGACCGAAACCAAATAGCCATTTTAGACCATTTCTTTTCAACTCTTCTTTTCTCTTCATAACTCTCAATAGCTGAACCTCTATTGAACCTTCCCAAATTTCTTTGTTTCACTTTTCTTCTTCAGAGCCGAAAATATCATAGGCCGGAATCTGCTCCAATCGATTCTCTATAGTGGGTAAGAGATTTCTTTTAATCGTTTTTCTTCTATCTCTCTTGGTTGTCGAAAGTTAAGGATCTAACTCCATTCTCTCTGTTATGGCCGAACCCATGAAAGGTGATATCGGGATTTCAGTAGTCTAACGTTAAAAGAGTAGAGATCTCTCGGGATTTGATCCATCAAGGTAAGGAAGTGGTGATATTCGGCCAAGGGGCCACATATTTTCTATGTCTTTAAGTTTGAGGCCGAAACTAATATGGTTCCATTTAGGAATTTCAGAAGATTGTTAGGTTCAAACGTGTGATTCCGGGATTCGATCAGTTGAGGTAAGATGATGGTAGTAGTAGGCTGAAGGTCGTTACTTCTGTTCATTTATGTTAGAGCCGAATCTAACATAGTTGTGTAGGAGGGAGTTCATCAAATCGCAAGGTGCAAATTGTGTAGGCTACGGGGTTTGGGTTTAGGCGACTTTTACTTATAAGGTGTGTAGTTATTGCACTGTTCTCCTGTTGTTTATATTTGTTGTTATATATATATATATATATATATATATATATGTGTGTGTGTATATGATATGTGTGGTGGCCGGAAATATGGCTGAGATGGTGACTACCCATGGTGGGTAATCGGGTAATCAGGTCAGTATTTAATGATATTAATCTACCTGTGATTTATGTGTAAAATTGTGGTAAGCCTGCGTTGTATACTCATCTTAATATTGTTTTGTTATGATACATATATATATACATGGGGACTGGGATGTGAATATTGAAGGACAGGGTGTACATATTTATGTACGTGGTCTGATGTTAGCCTTGAGCTACATTGGCGCTTGATGTTGTCTATGTGCTTCATCAAGGTGGGGTGTTGGCTATGTGCCACATCGTGGACGGATGATAGCTGTGTGCATCACTGTGGATTGAGGATGACCTTGAGTCACCTTGTGGATACAGATATGTGGGGTCACTTAGGTGATCGGTGGCTAAGCCACGGCCTTGGACAGCAGGTCTGCCAAGGAGGTGTGTAGCGGTTGGAGGGCGATTTAGTAATCCCCTGGTGTGTGCGGCAGGTACGGGGGTGTGTAGCGGATGGACTCTAGGTTGGGTTGGGATTCATCTTGCATGATTGATTTATGTGGACTGTGTGGATGTGGGCCAAGCCCATTTGTGGAGGCATGTGGCATAATTACACACTGAGTCGGTTTGACTCACCCTAATTTTCCAAAAACAATGCAGGTGATACATGATTCTTGGATTGGGCTGGAGCATATACGAGGTGGCCATGCAGAAGATGTTTATTTGTTTTATGCACTTTATATTTCCAGTACTTTTGGGTAAATCATTATTGTAATAAGGCCACTTAAAGTATTTTGGGGATTTTATTATGTTTACGTTGGATTAATTATCGAGCTAATAACTAGGAATGTTTTCTTTCAAGCAATTTATATCTTAAAAACATATATTGAAGTTTTAAATCCGGGAATTTGTAACAACATAGTTTTGCTTAGAATTTTAAATATACCATGTTTTATAAATGACGGAAAATTATTAAGTTTTCACCTTATGTCAAATTCTTTTCAAACTTTTTCCTCAGTAGCATTCTAAATTCGGCCGTGGTGTCTGGGCCAGGTTTGGGGGTGTTACAATTTGGTATCAGAGCGTGGTTCAAAACTCGACTTTGAGGGTTTTTGGGCCAAAAACATTTTTTAAAAAAATGGGCTTTTCAAAAACATAGACTTTCATGAACTATTTCAGGTTTATTCTGGCATGGCACCTGTATCTCTGGCCCGAAGTCCACCAGGTAAGTACCCCTAACTACTGAAGTGATTGGTATGTGAAACTTTATGGGCATTATGGGATCGTAGATTAGTAGATTAGGAGCTGTTGAACCCTAGGACTAGTTTACTTCAACACAAAATACATAAGACTTAAGTGCAACCAAACAAACCTGTGAGTAAGTTGCCGAGTTAGGGTGTGGCAACAGTTGAGCGCATGTCTAGGATTGGATTCAGTGGGAGCTTGGTATTTAAGCAGTCCTAGTGACTCACCTCCTCTTCACTCGAATTCTACCTGGTGCGTAGTGACGGTTCACCCTAACCAAGAGGACCTATTCACCGGCTTAACCCGATAATTAAAACCCGAAAGGGACCAGCTACACTGTTTTGTAAAAACTACCTTAAGATTTGAAAATGACCAGAATATCCTGGTTTAAAAAAAAATTTCTAAATTACCCCTGATTTACAAAATTACCAAAATAACCTGATTTCTGAAATTTCTGCAATACCTTTGATTTGGAAAAATTTTCAAAATAACCTCGAGTTTTGAAAATTACGGAATGCCTTTGATTTATAAAAATATTTTTTTACCCTGATTTATTACTAAAATACCTCTGTAGGATGAATTACGAAAATACCCCTGGGTTGGGAACGGACAAAATGCCCAAAGTAGTGTAGTGAATGTTGTTGATGACTGAATGTGACTCTTAGAATTAGAGTAGAAAACTTGAGATGAAAACTTTGGTTGATCGAAAGAACTACTACTAAAAACTTCTTTACATAAAATTGTTCGCGGATAATTAGTGGAACAAAATACTAATGCATAAAATTTCCTAAATCAGATTAAATCGCGATAGTAGACATGAGTACTAGGGGACGTGGTCGCAATACTCGTGGGCGTGGTAGAGGCAAAGAAGATGTTGAGGAAGGGTTCCACGATTTAGTAGAAAGTATATTGGTTTTATTAAGATCAGAGTGCGCAGCAAGAGCGTAGTGTGGTGAGATAGGATGTACGACTGTTAGTTAGTTGGTAATTTTGAGGCCGAAATTATTTTTAAGGGGTAGAATTGTAATATTCGGGATCTAGGGGTTATGCGCTTTAACTTGAATGTATGTGGTAGCGTGCCAATGTGTGGTTTGAGTGTGTTTTGGGAGTTTCGAGAACTTTAGAATGTAGGTGAATGCCTTAGGAAAATATTGTATTTTAAGTCATGAAGTGGAGCTAAGTGTGTTAGGCCTTAAGAAAAGTTGTATGAGGATTTAGACACAAGTAACCAGTTGGCAAAATGGCAAGGGAGGTGCCACTTAGGGCCTTGGAAAGTGACGCCACAAGCAGTGTGAGGGGGCCTTAGGTTCGAATCCCATGGATAGACTTAAGGTGACTTTTATTTTTGCATTTGTATGGCATGTGTTGGTCAAACTTTAATTAAGGTAAGGTTGGACTTTTTCATTTATTGTTAGTAGACTTAAGGTTATGGTAAGCATGAATAAGGGATAGAATTGCTTGATTGTGGGGATAGAATTTCTTAAACTTTGGGAAAGTAGAGGATTACAAGGCATGTATCAAGGTGGATGTTTTGGAAATTATTTCATGGCCATTTTGACCATGAACTTGAACGGTTTTATGGATTAGGGGGGTGGCCAAAATTTTGAAGGCTTTTGGATGAGTTAGGAGTTAGTTGTGCACATCTTTCTTTTAGTCATTTTGTGTCACAAAGAATTTCTCTCTAATATTCCTCCTCTTAGCCGAATGTACATTAGACAAAAGGTAAACCTTTTTCTTTTCTTTTGGTCATTTGAGTTTTGACCATTTCGGTTTTGAGTTGTCCTTTTTCTCCAAATCATATCTTCTTTTCTCTCTTCTTTGTGACCGAAACCAAATAGCCATTTTAGACCATTTCTTTTCAACTCTTCTTTTCTCTTCACAACTCTCAATAGCCGAACCTCTATTGAACCTCACCAAATTTCTTTGTTTCACTTTTCTTCTTCAAAGCCGAAAATATCAGAGGCCGGAATCTGCTCCAATCGATTCTCTATAGTGGGTAAGAGATTTCTTTTAATCGTTTTTCTTCTATCTCTCTTGGTTGTCGAAAGTTAAAGATCTAACTCCATTCTCTCTGTTATGGCCGAACCCATGAAAGGTGATATCGGGATTTTAGTAGTCTAACGTTAAAAGAGTAGAGATCTCTCGGGATTCGATCTATCAAGGTAAGAAAGTGGTGATATTCGACCAAGGGGCCACATATTTTCTATGTCTTTAAGTTTGAGGCCGAAACTAATATGGTTCCATTTAGGGATTTTGAAAGACTGTTAGGTTCAAACGTGTGATTCCGGGATTCGATCAGTTGAGGTAAGATGATGGTAGTAGTAGGCTGAAGGCCGTTACTTCTGTTCATTTATGTAAGAGCCGAATCTAACATAGTTGTGTAGGAGGGAGTTCATCAAAATGCAATGTGCAAATTGTGTAGGCTACGGGGTTCGGGTTTAGGCGACTTTTGCTTATAAGGTGTGTAGTTATCGCACTGTTCTCCTGTTGTTTGTATTTGTTGTTATATATATATATGTGTGTGTGTTTGTATATGATATGTGTGGTGGCCAGAAATATGGCTGAGATTGTGACTACCCATGGTGGGTAATTGGGTAATCAGGTCAGTATTTAATGATATTAATCTACCTGTGATTTATGTGTAAAATTGTGGTAAGCCTGCGTTGTATACTCATCTTAATATTGTTTTGTTATGATACATATATATATATACATGGGGACTAGGATGTGAATATTGAAGGACAGGGTGTACATATTTATGTACGTGGTCTGATGTTAGCCTTGAGCTACATTGGCGCTTGATGTTGGCTATGTGCTTCATCAAGGTGGGGTGTTGGCTATGTGCCACATCGTGGACGGATGATAGCTGTGTGCATCACCGTGGATTGAGGATGACCTTGAGTCACCTTGTGGATACAGATATGTGGGGTCACTTATGTGATCGGTGGCTAAGCCACGGCCTTGGGCAGCAGGTCTGCCAAGGAGGTGTGTAGCGGTTGGAGGGCAATTTAGTAATCCCCTGGTGTGTGCGGCAGGTACGGGGGTGTGTAGCGGATGGACTCTAGGTTGGGTTGGGATTCATCTTGCATGATTGATTATGTGGACTGTTTGGATGTGGGCCAAGCCCATTTGTGGAGGCATGTGGGATAATTACACACTGAGTCGGTTTGACTCACCCTATTTTTCCAAAAACAATGCAGGTGATACATGATTCTTGGACCGGGCTGGAGCGGATACGAGGTGGCCATGCACAAGATGTTTATTTGTTTTATGCACTTTAGATTTCCAGTACTTTTGGGTAAATCATTATTGTAATAAGGCCACTTAAAGTATTTTGGGGATTTTATTATGTTTACGTTGGATTAATTATCGAGCTAATAACTAGGAATGTTTTCTTTCAAGCAATTTATATCTTAAAAACTTATATTGAAGTTTTAAATCCGGGAATTTGTAACAACATAGTTTTGCTTAGAATTTTAAATATACCATGTTTTATAAATGACAGAAAATTATTAAGTTTTCACCTTATGTCAAATTCTTTTCAAACTTTTTCCTCAGTAGCATTCTAAATTTGGCCGTGGTGTTTGGGCCGGGTTTGGGGGTGTTACATTCCTTGTAGTATCGCCAAGCTAACTAGGGGATCGTAGGACGTCGGAGTTCAAAATCACACTATCACCTAAATGCCGGTGTAGTAGTAGTTGAAGTGTCGAAATTATTGTACATTGACATCATAACGTAGTGTTTAAACCTTGTGCAACTTATTCTCTCCAAATTTGGAAAAAGAAAATCCTAAATAAAGAAGAATGAATAAATGGAAAGAGTATGAAGGGTCAAGATCAATAAGTTGACAATCCACATAGGGTGGAGGGAGGATGCAACGATTCCTTTCGTGAGATGATGGAAAGCACACCGGCCCCTCCATCGTATCAATCATGCAATGCGATCCCCTGCTCTGAGAGTTTTCATGGGATGCAATACGGGCCATAGTAGCAGTCCATTCATACTTTTCCTTCCCTTGGAACTGACCCACTATCGCAAGCCCATTCACAATACCTACCTAGTTAGGCCGTAAGACGTAACAATGAATCAAAAACAGAAAACATCGAAGCCCAATTTGAATTCTAGAATTTCAATTTTTTTAAAATTGAATTACTTTCGGTTGAATATTATTTAAATTTATTTGATTTGGTAAAATTTATTTTTCTTTATAAATTAGAAAAATACAATTATTGGAATTGAGTTAAATTTTATATTTTATTTAATTTATAATTGTTATTTTTAATTTTTTTATAATATAAAACCAATCCAACCATGGAATTCGGTTAATGTCAATTCCATTATTTTTAATATTTGATTTCGTTTTTGTAAAAACCCAAAATATTGCTTATTAATGGCATTTTCTTTTTTCTTTTTCCCCTAAAAAATCCAAATTAAACCATTATAACCTTTCCTAAGCCGGTATGTGCAAAAACATCACTTCCGAAGATGTAGTCAAAGAGAGCAAACAATAGCCTTAGCCTCTATTGGCTTGTTAAAATAAATACACTAGATCATTTAGTATATATTACACTAAAAAATGATAAAATTTTATTTTAATTTAAGATATTTTATAACTTTTTTATATAAAATTTTTTATTTTGTCATATCCTCCGCCTCCGACACCGTATTGTCAAGGTTGTATCTGCCAAGTGGATATGCTGTAACCAGTGGGATCGTATTCTCTTGGCACTCTTCTGATCCTCCAAAGTCCAAATGCTAGCTTGAAGGGAGCTGTGAGGCTTTGTTGTTGTTCGCATCTAAAATTCACTTGAGTTGCACAAACATCAGGTCATATCTCGAAAGGTTTCATTAATTATTAGTACTGTCGTAACCAATTTTTTTTAAAACGGGGTCGGCTTTGGTTTTGAAAATGAAAATGAAAAATGGGAGTCGCCACCAATCATTTTTGATGAGGTGTGATCGGGCCACCTTGTAATTTGGTCATTTTAATAAAATTTGTAATTTACTAAAACGACGATTTTTTGGTCTACGAAATCTAGAAAACGGGTTCAGGAGTCGATTACGCACGAGGAAGGGTTAGCACCCTCGATACGCCCAAAATTGGTACCTAATTGATTATTTGATGTCTTTATGTCGAAAATTTGAAAATAATTTAAAATACAATCCTCTTTCTTTAAAAGAAAGCTTGAATAAGTTAAAATGGATGCTAACTTATTTCGAAGAAGTAAAATGTCACGTCCAGTAAGTTAGGGTACAACATTTCGAGTTCCCGAAACTGGGCTTGTCTTTCGACTTTTACAACTCGTATTGAGAAGTATATTCAATTATTTAGGTTAAATGAAAAAACTGGAACCCAGTAAGTTAGGGCACGATTTCTCGAGATCCCAAATTTAGAATATTGCCTTTGTTTTTAGAAGTCCTTTTCCCGAGATAACGAAATGTCACATTCAGTAAGTTAGGACGCAACGTTTTCGAATTCCCGAGAATAAGTTTTTACTTAGCTTTTATGCTTTGGCTTAAAAAAGAATATAAAAGGTTCTTTAGATTCGATGGGAAGAATCGAAACCCAGTAAGTTAGGGTACGATTTCTTTCGAACCTTAGAACGCAGAGTATTCACTTATTTTATAATGAAAATTTTAATAGATCAGACGAAATGGAATATGATCTTATGGTAAGATATGAATTGCTTTAAAGAACTAAAAAATAAGTAGTAATAAATAAATAAATAGTAAATAAATGAAATAAAAAATAAATAAATAGTAAATAAACTAATATACAAAAATAGAATAAAATAAAAATAAAAATTCCAATAATGAACAAATAAATAAATGAATAAATATTAGGTAGAACAGTTAAAAAATAATAATAAACGAATTATACTAGTAAAAACTAAATGAATAATCGATAATAATATATATCAAAACGAATTATACTTAAAAATTTAGGTAAATAAATAGAAATAGAGACAAAATAGTAATAGTAATAATAATATAAAAATTAATGATATAATAATATAATAATAGTAATAATAAAATTGAGGTAATAATAATAAATAATATTACATTAATAAACGAATAATACTTATAAATAAATAAATAAGAATAATCATGAGAACAATAATAATAATGGTATTAGTAATAAATAATAAAATAATAATGATAACAATAATAATAAATAAAATAGTAGTAGTAATAATATTAATGACAAAATTAAAATAATAAAATGGCGAAAATAACAACAACAAAAAAAAAAAAGAAAAGGGACTAAAATGAATTACAAATAAAATTTCAGGGCAAATCTGAAATAAGTAAAAAAGGAAAAGGACCCCAATGTGATGCGCGAAGAAAAAGGAGGGACCAGAAGGGAGATTATCCCATCCTCCTAAAACCTAGAGTCTCACAAGGGACCAAATTAAAACAAATATGAAACCGTTGGGCCAGATTTGAAAATAAAAAAGATCCACTTGAAATAAGCTGAAAAAGCGGAAGGATTAAAACAGCAAATAGACCATTGGTCTTAAAACACGCGGACCTTGCGTGCTATTAGGTTGGGTCTCGAGTCAATGTTAAAACGACACCGTTTTGGCGCCTGAAGTTTAGGCCCAAAACAACGTCGTATTGGTCCTAGTATAAATAAAAAAATAAAAGGAAAAAAAAAAACATTTTGAGCCATTCTTTAAAAAAATCTGGAAAAGCTCTCTCAACCCTCCCTAGCTCTCTCCTTCTCTGGCCATGATATCGCCGGACTCCACCGCGCGCCACTACAGGTGTCCGGCACCGGCGCCGCCGTATATGGAGGCGGGGAGGTCCAAAAGTCGCTTTTGTTATGTCTCTGTCATTTTTGCCTGTTTGAAGGTGCTAGGAGTGTGGTGGAGCAGGTGGAGAAGCCAGGCCTTGGGCGTGGTGCGCGCTGAGGCGCACATAGGGGCTGCGGTGCCTAGGGTTTCAGAAACCCTAGGCTTTTTTGAACAATTTTTTAGTTTTTGGGCCTATTGGGCTATTTGTAATTGGGCTGTAATTCAGGCTCTTTTTTGGACTGTTGTTTTTTGTTTTATTGTTTTTTATTAGGGCCTGGGCAAATTGGGCCGTTTACAGTTGCCCCTGTTTGCTCATTGTCGTGTAAAGAGAATAGAGCAAAGACTTTAAAAGGACCAATTTTTCCTGGTCTTGCTAAGTCTCGGTGCTTCTTCTCTTCTTCTTCAAGTAACCTTGCTTTGACCCACTACAACTTCAGAAGTATAGGAATTGGTGCTTCAATTTGCTCAAACATAATTTTAGGGAGAAGGGATTTGTAGCTTCGATCTACCCCGCTTGAACTTCGAGGAAAGAATTGGAAATTTCAACCTGCTTCTCTGCAACTTCAGGAAGATAAGGCTGGGGGCTTCAATCTGCTTCACTACAACTTCAGGAAGATAAAATCCGCCGTAATTTGTAGCTTTAATCTATTCCACTGCAACTTTAGGGAAATAAGATTTGCTATCTTTAGTGTGCTCCACTGCAACTTTAGTAACTTCAGCCTGCCCTACTGCAACTTCAGGGAGATAAAGTTTGCCATGATCTGCTCTACTGCAACTTCAGAGGGATAAAATTTGTTATTTATAGCTTCAATCTATTCCACTGCAACTTTAGGGAAGTAAGGTTCGCTATCTTTAGTCTGCTCCACTGCAACTTCAGGGAGATAAGACTTGCAACTTCAAGGAGATAAGGTTTACCATGATCTGCTCTATTGCAACTCCAGAGATAAAATTTGTTATTTATAGCTTCAATCTATTCCACTGCAACTTCAGGGAAATAAGGTTCGCTATCTTCAGTCTGCTCCACTGCAACTTCAGGGAGATAAGGTTTGCCATGATCTGCTCTACTGCAACTTCAGAGAGATAAGATTTGTTATTTATAGCTTCAATCTGTTCCACTGCAACTTCAGGGAAATAAGATTCGCTATCCTCAGTCTGCTCCACTGCAACTTTAGGGAGATAAGACTTGTAACTTCAACCTGCTCCGCTGCAACTTCAGGGAGATAAGGTTTATTTTGATCTACTCTACTGCAACTTCAGAGAGATAAGATCTGTGGCTTTATTCACTCCAATGTAATCTTAGGGGGAAGGGATTTGTAGCTTCGACCTACTATGCTGGAACTTCAAGGAGATGAGAATTGATCCTCAATATAATTTCAGGGAGAAGGGATTTGTAGCTTCGGCCTACCCCACTGAAGTTTCAACGAGACAAGAATTCATGGAGAAGAGATTTGTAGCTTCGATCTTCTCTACTGAAACATTAAGGAAATGAGGATTTCAGGGAGAAGGGATTTGTAGCTTCGACCTACTCTGTTGGAACCTCAAAGGGATAAGAATTCAGGGAGAAGAGATTTGTATCTTCGATCTTCTCTACTGAAACTTTAAGGAAATGAAAACTGGTAATTTCAACCTACTCCACTGTAACTTCAAGGAGACGAGATTGGTGGCTTAAATCTACTCCGCTGCTTCATGGAGATAAGATTTGTCGTTCGATCTTCGTCCACTACTGCTTAGGGTGACAAGATCTGTAATCTTTAGTCTACTCCACTGCTGCTTCAAGGAGATAAGGCTGATGGCTTAAATCTACTCCGTTGCTTCATGGAGATGAGATTCGCCATCTTCGATCTTCTCCACTACTGCTTAGGGAGACAAGATCTGTAATCTTCAATCTACTCTACTGCAAACTCAGGGATGCCAGACTGGTATCTTCGATCCGCTTCACTCAGGAAGGCAAGATCTGCTATCTTCAATTTGCTCCACTGCAATGCCAGACTGGTATCTTCGATCCGCTTCACTCAGGAAGGCAAGATCTGCTATTTTCAATCTGTTCCACTGCAAACTCAGGGATGCCAGACTGATGTCTTTGATCTGCTTCACTTAGGAAGGAAAGATCTGCTATCTTCAGTCTGCTCCACTGTAAACTCAGGGATGTCAGACTAGTGTTTTCGATCTGCTTCACTGCAAACTCAGGAAGAGGAGATCTGTGAATTCATCGATGTTGCGACACCGTCCTCTAGGGGACCTATCCTGTAAAATCAGTTTTATGTGTTTATGCTTATGAAAAGTGGTTAGGATGCTATGATCAGAATGAATCAAATACTCCTAACTGAGTGTGTTATGAATGATGACCCCCTTTTTTTTAATATATTGATTAGGATGCAATGATTAGAATGAATCAAATGCTCCTAAGTAAATGATATTATGGATGACATTTGCATGAATGCAGAATGTCATGAGAATAATCTTTTTTTCTTTTTTGTACAATGATTAGGATGCAATGATTGGAATGAATCAAATGCTCCTAACTAAATGATATTATGGACGACATTTCCATGGATGCAGAATGTCATGAGAATGATCCCTTTTTAAATGCTTAGGGTTGTCATTGCTCGTTGTTCTTCCCGGTTGTATCACTTGACGTAATATCCTGTCTTCTTGCTTGGGTGGTATTCTGACCGAAAACCCAAAAAAACAATCGTATTTTGCTCAACCAGTTTGCCCCACTGTAATTTCAATGTCCCTTCCACTGTACCTTGGGGATATAAGATTTGTACCTCCTATTGCAACTTTATGAGACTAACATTTGGTTTCTTCCATCCATCTTGCTGCAGCTCCAAGGTATAGGATTTGTATCATCTTCAATCAATTTGATCTGTTACACCATTCTCTGGGTGTAATGACCAGATGTATATGCCTGATATTTGCATGGATGCAAAGTATTATTTTTCTCTCGAAAATGATCCCTTCTTCGCTTGGGTTGGCATTGCTCGTTTTTCTTCAAGGTTCTATCACCGATGCAATATCTTGCTTTTTGTGTTCAATTGTTACTTTTGACAGAAACTCCGAGGAGATAGTCTCAATTTAGACTCTTTCTTCTCAAATATCTTCACCCCTAAGCTTAGTGAGCTTTAAACAATAGACCTGTGTCAGGTTCTCGTATTATTTAGAAACTTCTAAAGTAATATGCGAAACTTCTTTTATGAAAGTGTTATTAGTCCACTAATCGTTATTTCAATGCAAAATGCTTGAAAAAGATCATAATGATGGACGAAACAAAAATTTATTGAGAGCAAAGCTCGAAATGAATAAATTAATCAAGATATCAAATTTTGAAAAAGCAAAAAATGAGAATGAATTAATCAAGATAACAAATGAAATTTATTGGGAGTGTATCTTGAAAAGAATTAAGTAATCAAAGATAGTAAATTCAATCTGGGTAAGATGAAAATTAGGTGCCCCAGATATCGCAGCATGAGCTCCTCTGTTCAAACTTCTTGAGGACCATTTCAAGCTCAATATGTGTTTAGGGGATCTAGATTACTTTGTTGATGCCCCAAGACGTAACATCTCTACTTCTTGTTAATTTGGAGAAAGCGAGACTACCGCATGCCCCATTTTTAAAATTTGAATTGCCCTTTATGGGTTTTCAATTCAAAACCCTTTTGGTCTCAAGGTGCCCTTTTTGGGTTTTCACCTTGGCCTCTCCTTTTCCTTTTCTTTTCTTTTCTCATTTTATCATTTTCTCCCTTTTTTTTTTTGAAATGAAATTTTTCTTGATTTGAACTCATAGGATTAGATAAGTCCTGGTTATCCCTCTCGATCAAAATCAATGTTTTTCCAAAAAATGCTCTTTTTTACCATATACGATTTTTCAGATTTTGGCATCCACTTTCCTCAGAAGTCCTTTTGTATGGGAATAATTCTTTTCAAAACTAGGTATCCTTAACGGAATTCTCTAGGTTGAACCTTCTTGTTATGGGCTCGCATCATTCGCTTTTGGTACGATTGGCCATGGGGATAGCCCTTAGTCTCTCTTCTTTGATCAAGCTCAGCTAATCATATTGGGATTGGATCCATTTTACTTCACCCGACTTCAACTTTGATAAAACTCCGAGAGAAAGAATCTTGACTTCAATGGGAAAAACCGCATCCATTTCATAAATCAATGAGAAAAGCGTTGCCCCGGTGAGCGTCCTAACAAATGTTCGACAAGCACAGATGCCAATCTTCATGAGTCTCAATCCTTTTTCCAGGCATCTTCTTCTTCTTCTTATTCTTCTTCTTCTTCTTCTTTTTCACTTTTTTACCGTTCGTTTGGGTCGATACACTGTTCAATCTTGAGCAAATTGCGAACTTTTGATGTCGCACTGTTGTTCAAATTTAATGCATTGTCAGATATGATCCCCTTTTGGGATTTTATATCGACATAGAATTTGCTGACTGTCGACTTCGTGACATCGGCATACAAAGCAACCTTTACCCACCTTGTGAAGTAATCAACGACCACAAAGATGAATCGATACTCGTTAGAAGCTTTTGGCACGATTTGCCTACTGACATCCGTGCCCCACATATAGAAAGGCCGCAGAGATGTCCTATGAAGAGAAGAATGAGGTAGAGGAATCTTGTCTCCATAAATTTGGCACTTATGGCATTTTTCAGTATAACTGATGCGATCCCCTTCCATGGTGGACCAGCAGTACCTGAACCTCATGATTTGCCTGGCCATTGTAAGACCATTAGCATGTGTTCCTCTTCTAAGATTTCCTTAGCCTTATCCACATGTCTCGGTAGCCAGGGCATATCCTGATACGATTATGCAAAAATATCTTTGAACTCTTGGAATGACTCAATGACATCTCGCTTTGTCTTTGTGAAGATATAGGCTCTGCTTTTCACCTCTTTCTCTTCTCCTAGGCTCACAATGACGCATTATCTTACTCTACTATCTTTTAAAAATAAGGAGATAGGTTACAATCTCTATCGTCTCCAAAGTCCTGAGATCCCTCTACACACATATCTTACTCAAAAGTAGACTCTGAGTTAGTAGCAGCGTCGCTCATGTCGTTGATAGCTAGAGACATGTTGTAGATACGAAAGAATATTCAAAGAACAAATGAATCTAAGAATAATTATTTATGTGGTATGAACATGAACGAAATAAGGGAATAAAAGAATATTTACTCAAAGTGAGACACGAAAATGCATTTTTATTGAATTCACAAAATGGTTCTTATCGCTCTTAGGCTTAGAGCAATAAGCGTGTTTTGGACATTACTCCGAATTAGCTCCAAAAATACAGGGATCTCTTCCACAATCCCATTGTTCAAAATACTCCCAAGTATGTAAGGGCAGACGCTTGGAAAATTCTATTCTCCAGTTCCGACGTTAATATTCGATGCATTCTTGGATCTCATGTCCCTATCTATCATGGAACTCAATATGTTTACCCCTTTAACAGAAAAATTAGGTACCAGATTTTC
The DNA here is from genome assembly GCA_005393395.2 of Gossypium australe. Classification (NCBI taxonomy): domain Eukaryota; kingdom Viridiplantae; phylum Streptophyta; class Magnoliopsida; order Malvales; family Malvaceae; genus Gossypium; species Gossypium australe. The sequence continues at coordinate 33,999,311 of CM016618.1, forward strand.
TGCACTAGAGGGACCATCGAATTTTACAATGCCCATTTTGATGAATCTTTCGACTAATTTCTTGAAAGCAGTGCAGTTTTCTATCGAGTGCCCCGTAATTTCTGCATGGTTGGGCGTTCCCATCGTACCATTTAGGGTATGGGGGCTGTATTGGTTCCACGTAAACAGGGGACATAACATGTGTGTCAAACAAAATTTGGTGCAACTCCCTATACGTGATTGGGATGGGAGCGAACTGGGGTTTTCATGAGTTCGATTTTGGATTGGATTCTTGCATTGGGGAGACCTGACGGCTGGTAGTTACCGTCCCTGGCTGGCTTACTATGATCAGCTCTGAATGGCCCTTCTTCCTTTTCCTTCTTCTTCGGGGCATTTAAAGTCCATTCTCTCATTTCCTTTGTTTCTGCCAGAATAATCGATTCGGCTCGATCATCCTTTGGGTTAAAACTTGAGCCCGTTGAGAAGTTCAACAGGGCTGAAGTGCCAGTCTGACATTGGGGTCCGATAATGACGGGTACCCCATGCAAATGTGTGTCTGCTTGAGTCGGGACACTTATTGGGGAAAATCCTAGGGAATAAATGATGTCTTCGTTATTATCTATACTGTTGACCACTAGGCCACCCCTTTTTTCAAGTCCTTCGGCTAGTAACTAGGTTAACTGGCCCATCATATTCCTTTGGAATTCTAGCATTTGTTCCCGCATTTCTTGTTGAATTTCAATCAATTGCTCCTGCATCTGTATTTGTATTTTCTCTATTCTTTCCAATCTTCGATCCATGTCTTTCATTCTTGTACGAGTACCGTAACGATGCTCAGTTCGGTAGACTTTTGTCGCTTCCTCAGTTAGCTGAAATAATTTTACCTAATTAGGGACCTTATGTGAAAATCTAATGCACAAAATGCAATGCAAATGATGTAATGCAAATGCATGAAACACAAATGCATGAAAAGAATGCAAGAAGAAAGAGAGACATTGATTTTGAATTTAATTCCATTAGAAGAACTTTTCTAGAAAACAAATATCTTTACATAAAATGAATTACATATGCGGCTTCGTCCTCATAGTCCAGGTGAAGACATCGATCTTCTCCTTCATATCCGGACGCTGCGGTCGGATCCTCCAAATCCTCCCAAAAGATGTCTCTCTTATTTCCACTCGGCTTGATTCGGGTCGTGGTTCGCTGCTCACTTATCTCTGCGATGTTAATTAGCTTCTTTAAGAAAGTTGAGGCATGACGTCTCTTGCACAGTTTTTGTCAATTTGAATCCTTCGGGCAAGGTTTTTGCATTCCTCCGCGAACTATCAACCTTCTTCCATTGTGTTTACTTAGACCATGCCCTGGACAATCGTATTATAATCCACTTTATCAAGAAATTCATTTTCTTATGACAAACTTCTCTATTTAGTAATCGAATATCAACCAACACCTTCTTTCTAAGATGATGTGATGCAATGCAAGGCAATGCAATGCAATGCAATCAAAACAAAAGAAAAAATGTTAGCACAGGAGAAATAAACAAAAAAGAGTATCTATCTAGGTGACCACTAGAGGTTCGAAGTGGCTCTACTTAGGGTAGGTTCTTAAGGCTTGCTATATGGGGGTTTGGTTCTAAAGAAAGGGTACCTAAACCAGCAGATTCCTCAATATTCACCTATTATAGGCTCATATAGATCGAGTTTAGTTCAGGGGAACACATTTCCCAATGGCTGCACGGAGATGAAAATCTCACGAAGACAAGGTACGGATGTATCCCGAAAGTGATTCACTATCCTGCACGGAGGTGAAAACCTCACGAAGGAGTAGCTTCTCACTCCCACTTAAAAGGGTGTGACCCAACGGTCTTGCAATATGATGCAAAAGTATTCTACAAAACTCGAACCACAACAATCAAATGAGATGACGCAAGCGAATGCAATAAAAGAATCGTAATTTTTCAAATCAAAATTTTAGTTTTCGACAAAAAGACAGAAATTAATTAATTTTACAGCTTGACTCTCTTTTGAAGTCCCTAGTGGAGTCGCCAAGCTATCGTAACCATTTTTTTGTAAAACGGGGTCGACTTTGGTTTTGAAAATGAAAACGAAAAACGGGAGTCGCCACCAATCCTTTTTGATGAGGTGTGATCGGGCCACCTTGTAATTTGGTCATTTTAATAAAATTTGTAATTTACTAAAACGGCGATTTTTTGGTCTACGAAATCCAGAAAACAGGTTCGAGAGTCGGTTACGCACGAGGAAGGGTTAGCACCCTCGATACGCCCAAAATTGGTACCTAATTGATTTTTTGATTTCTTTATGTCGAAAATTCTAAAATATTTTAAAATACGATCCTCTTTCTTTAAAAGAAAACTTGAATAAATTAAAATGGATGCTAAGACCCTCTTATTTTGAAGAAGTAAAATGTCACGTCCAGTAAGTTAGGGTACAACATTTCGAGTTCCCGAAATTGAGCTTGTCTTTCGACTTTTACAACTCGTATTGAGAAGGATATTCAATTATTTGGGTCAAATGAAAAAACCGGAACCCAGTAAGTTAGGGCACGATTTCTTGAGATCCCAAATTCAGAATATTGCCTTTGTTTTTAGAAGTCCTTTTCCCGAGATAATGAAATGTCACATTCAGTAAGTTAGGACGCAATGTTTTCGAATTCTCGAGAATAAGTTTTTACTTATCTTTTATGCTTTGGCTTAAAAAAGAAAATAATAGGTTCTTTAGATTCGATGGGAAGAATCGAAACCCAGTAAGTTAGGGTACGATTTCATTCGAACCTTAGAACGCAGAGTATTCGCTTGTTTTAAAACGAAAATTTTAATAGATCAAATGAAATGGAATATGATCTTATGGTAAGATATAATATGAATTATGATACTGATATGCGTAATAGAACAATAATAACAAAGATGATAATAAAAATACAATGATAGTATCGAATAATATAAACTTGTAGGTGTATAAAGACATAAATAAATAGACGAATAAATAAATACATGGTAAGATAATAATAATAATGAGGACAAAACAAAATAAAAATGAAATAAATAAAATAATGGAGGAAAACAAATGAAATAACAAAGAATATTCTAGTGAAAATTTTAATTTAAATTGAGAATATGCAAATAAATATATGAATAAAGAAACTTTGAATGAAATGGTTTAAAAATAATAATGATATTAAAAATAATAGTAATAATAATAATACTAACGATAATACTGCGAAAACAATAATAATAATGATAATTATAATAATGATGATAAAATAAAGTAAAGAATACGATAAGAGACATGAAATGCTTTAAAGAACTAAAAAATAAGGAGTAATAAATAAATAAATAGTAAATAAACTAATATACAAAATAGAATAAAATAAAAGTTAAAATTCCAATAATGAACAAATAAATAAATGAATAAATATTAGGTAGAACTGTTAATAATAATAATAATAATAATAATAATAATAATAATAATAATAATAATAATACGAATTATACTAGTAAAAACTAAATGAGTAATCGATAATAATATATAGCAAAACGAAATATATTTAAAAATTTAGGTAAATAAATAGAAATAGAGACATAATAGTAATAGTAATAATAATATAAAAATTAATGATATAATAATATAATAATAATAGTGATAATAAAAATGAGGTAATAATAATAAATAATATTACATTAATAAACGAATAATACTAATAAATAAATAAATAAGAATACTCATGAGAATAATAATAATGGTATTAGTAATAAAAAATAAAATAATAATGATAACAATAATAATAAATAAAATAGTAGTAATAATAATATTAATGACAGAATTAAAATAATAAAATGGCGAAAATAACAACAACAAAAAAAAGAAAAGGGACTAAAATGAATTAAAAATAAAATTTCGGGGCAAATCTGAAATAAATAAAAAAGGAAAAGGACCCCAATGTGATGCGCGAAGAAAAAGAGGGAGCAGAAGGGAAATTATCCCATCCTCCTAAAACTTAGCGTCTCACAAGGGACCAAATTAAAACAAATATGAAACCGTAGGGCCAGATTTGAAAATAAAAAAGATCCACTTGAAATAAGCTGAAAAAGTGGAAGGATTAAAACAGCAAATAGACCATTGGTCTTAAAACACGCGGACCTTGGGTGCTATTGGGTCGGGTCTCTGGTCAATGTTAAAACGACGCTATTTTGACGCCTGAAGTTTAGGCCCAAAACGACGTCGTATTGGTCCTAGTATAAATAAAAAAATAAAAGGAAAAAAAACATTTTGAGCCATTCTTTAAAAAAAATCTGGAAAAGCTCTATCAACCCTCCCTAGCTCCCTCCTTCACCGGCCATGATATTGTCGGACTCCACCGCGCGCCACCGTGGGTCTCCGGCATCGGCGCCGCCGTATATGGCAGCGGGGAGGTCCAAAAGTCGCTTTTTTGGCGGAGTTAAAGGTAAGATTTCCCTTTTTCTTTTTTTTTAAACTCGTTTTAAAAATAAAAATGATAAATAAAAGAGAAATATGTGTATGTGAACGATTTCAAAAAAGAAAATAAAAGAGAGAAAACAAAAATAAAAGTAAAAGGAACCTACTGTTGTCTTTAAATTTTTTTGGTATTTAATCCTCTTTTTTATTTCAAAAATTCACCCTTTTACAAATATCTGTTCTTCGGCTTTATAGCCGAATAAAATACAAAAATACAATGTTTTCTTTTTCTTCTTTTTTTGCTGTGCTTTTCCTTTTTGCGTGTTTACAGGTGCTAGGAGCGTGGTGGAGCAGGTGGAGGAGCCAGACCTTGGGCGTGGTGCTCGCTGAGGCGCACATGGGGCTGCGGCCCCTAGGATTTCAGAAACCCTAGGCTTTTCTGATTTTTTTTTTTAATTTTTGGGCCTATTGGGCTGTTTGTAATTAGGCTGTAATTCGGGCTCTTTTGGACTATTTTTTTGTTTTATTGTTTCTGATTAGGGCCCGAGCAAATTGGGCCGTTTACAAGTACAAATTGCATAGTTAGCTTCCCAGTAAACATGTTTAATGATCAAATTATTTTTCTAAATTTAAAGATTTATTTGAAAGTTGAGAAAGTTTGAATAAAAGTAAGAAGTTCAAAAAGTAGGTTTAGACAAATAAATTAGACTCATTTAAAATGGGGTAAATTAAATTTAAGATTACAATATTACTCTAAAATAGAGTTCGTCTTATTTTTGTCACTCTATTTTTTTTTTTCAATTTAATCATTTTAATTAAGATAATTGTTTGAACTAATCACCGTCATAAAAAAATTAGTTAATCCATTAACGAATTACTGAGGTGACACATTAGCCATTTGAATGATGATAGGTGACACTTTTTTTATATTTGACTAAAGCATAGAAACCTATCTTTAATTATTCCAAAATATAATTTTCTCTCCTCTCTTTACCTCAAAAATTGATTGGCCAACCAGCACATCAATCATTTCTGGCATTGAATGGCTTCGATGGTCAAAATTCACACACAATGAGTGACCTATAAACCCATAACTTTATGTTGCAGAACTTGCAATTGTGGCGTCCATGAAACCAGTTTAGCAAACCATGATGCCATGATTAGGCCGAGACCTAAATAAATGGTTGGTTCATTGATTGGAGTGTTAAAGTGAGGGTTTTGATTTTGGCGTCCCCGATGGGGCTAACCCAACTCCCGAACGAAATGTAGATGACTGAGTTAGGCTTTAGGTGGTCTAACCATTCTAAGCAACTGATATCTTCTTCCCTAAAGCTTGGGTTTTTGGGTATTGCTAATGATGGTTTGGTCAATGGTCAGACTGGGAAAATAATTAGATTGTTGTGAGGTGAAGAGATATGATGGCCAAATTCATATTCGTCATCTGCAGCGAAGAATTCTTGGGGAAAGGAATTCAAGAGGAGTCACTAAAGATATGTGCAACATTCTAATGTTGTGGTCTAAAATTTGAGTCTAGCTTTTCTTGAAATTAAAATTCTAATCAATTTTTGAGGTAAAGAGAAAGAAAAAAAAAGTGTTTTGAAATAATTATTCAGAGGTCTCTAAGCTTTAGTTAAATGTCAAAAAAGTGACACGATTGGTCATTCAATTAGCTAATGTGCTACGTCAATAATCCATTAATAGATTAACAAAATTTTTAACAACAATGACTAGTTTGAACAATTATCTTAATAGGTACCACATTGATAAAGGGAATAATTAGTGTCCTTACAAGTCAGAATTTACCATCGTTAGACATAAGTAGCAAAGGGTGTAACACTTCATACTAAAGTGATTTTTGAACTTGAATAGAATCTTGAAAATATGCCAACGAGACTCGTATTTGATAGTTAGAAAAATTCACCTTTTTTATGAACTGTCTTGATTAGGAACAGATGGAGGAAACCTCAACTAGAGGTACTTGAAGTTTTAAGGAACCAAAGCTATAAGAACCCGACTCGCTTAAACTTAGCAAACTACCCGAACATTGGTATAAGGATGACGGTACACTCTGGAATGGATTGGAATAGAGTGATAAGACGGGGTTAAACGCCACAAAACCTTTAAGTTTTGATAAGTTCGAAAGTTCAGTTAAAAACAAGAGAGAAAAGTCTCACAATAAGTTTCATAATCAAAGTTGTGTAACCTTACAAATGGAATGACCCAAACTATTTATAGACCTAGGAGACTAAAGCCATATTCGGCCATAAAGGAATTCATGTATTTTTCCATATTCACAGCATGATTGAAAAGTCACATTCCTCCTCTCCAGAACCGTGCTTGAACCCTTAAGGATGAAGTCTTCTTCAAGTGCGTTGAATGCTCTTCAAATCCCTAAGTCATTCCCTTTTAACCATACATTTATTGAGAGGAACATGCATGTGTCTTGAATACTTGCATTAATGTTGTTGTGGATGCATAAATGAATCAATGAATCTTCAAGTTCATCCCCCAACCCGATGCATGAATGTTGTGATTCAATGTGTAGCATTTATGTTGAATTCTTTCCCCTTAGATGTTTATGCATGTAGGCCATGCATGTATAAAAACCTAATGGATAAGTTAAGCTCCCATCTTGCCACTGTCCATGCACCTACCATATCCCTTAAATTCAGCCAAAGTTCAAATGCATGAATCAATGCACTTGGCTCTTGAATGTGAACGGTATTATGAACCAAATTAGTTGCATGAATTTTGATGATTCCATTAATGGACTTGTGCATGCATCCGACCTTAAATGAAGGTTCATGATGGATTTAAAGTGGCTAGCCAAACATTCTCTACAAAACCAATATAAATAGGAGGTTAGACCAACCCAAACAAGGCACAAATTCGAATTAACACACATGACACAAAGAATTTGAACATATGTCACTTTTAACTGAAGAACATGTCAATGCTCTATGCAAGATACTAAACTCACGACATAAGAAAGAATGACACACATCAAATTCAAGATAACAAAACAAACCTAAGGATTGAAACTTAGACACATGATTGAAACATAAATAACATGACACATTATTGAAACACACAACATAATAAATCTGTGGATTAAAAACAAGTTAAAATGCATAAATGGGCTTTAAACATCCACATGCAAGATGTTTCATAGACTTGAACATTTTCATATTGCATTTGGGTCATTCGCACTTGGCCTAATATCGAGACCTTTTAGACAAATCACATAATGTGACCGGAATCACATCACATACCCAACCCGATCACCGGCTCCAAGGTACATGATGCCACATCCTTTGCGGAGTAACTACGATCAATTAAATACTTAATGTAGCCATTTAAACATGCATATAAATATATTACATGATCGTAACATGATACATAAGCATTTCCAAATCTTATACGAGCTTAGGAGAGCTTTTTTGTTAACTCGATGTCGAATTAGGAATACAAACTGAAATCTTGGGTCACTTTCGTCGACTCTCGCTTTTCTTTTCCCTCTCGAGATTTGCAAAACTTTCGATATGTAGCTTCAGATTAAAATTAAATTTAATATTCTTTTATTAGGAAACCTATACTTTCTATTCCTTGCAAAATATCATGATAGGTTTTCAATTTATTCAATTTGGTCCCTAATTTAACAAAGCTAATAGGAAAGCTTATTAAATTTTACAATTTAGTCCTTTTCATAATCTAAGCTTAATTTCTATTAATCTCAAGCCAAATTATTCAAATTTTCAACAATGGCAACTTACCAAAATTTCAACAATTGAACAAATTGATACATGGGCTAGCTAAATCATGCTCCCATTATAACAAACCTATAAAAATCAAAAGAAAATGGCTTAGGCACTTATTTGAATTTTGGTCGATTAGTTTAACTTAAAAAAATGGAGTTCTGGTTTCTCAAGCTTAGACAAACGGTGGAAGAAGATTATAAATTCATCTTTCTTTCTATTAACATTAGCTTATATAGGTTAATTAGTTTAGTTTAACCTTAATTAACAAGTTTAATTATGCTTTATTTAATTAAATTACTATTAATTTAAGCTAAATGCTCAGGTCACACCCTCACTTGGCGAACTGATGTTTTTGGACAATTAAACTTGCCAAACCATCTAAGTTGCGAGATTTAGATTAGCTGGCGTTGGTGAATTCCCTGGCGAAGTATTTCACTAAGCTTCATCAAGCTTGTGGACTCTTATTCCGTAGTAGGCGAGTTCTTTGTTTGTCGAGAACTTTGTTTGGCGGATCCTCCCGCTAATAAGCCCGTCACCCATGTTTTATATTACTGTAAACATATTAGTTGTGTTAGAAATCTTGGTGAGTGGGACACGTATAAGTCGCGTGGCATCCTAACGGAGGTAACATATCAATAACCAAGACACTTGGAGAACCTCGTAGGATGTGATAAATTAGTGGAAAGGTGTGTGCATGGATATTGATTAGAGAACCTACTTAGAGTGGGATTTTGTTTAGAGTTTTGCTATAAATAGGACAACTTGATAGTGGAGAGAATACTTTTATTTTTATCTTCTCTACTCGCATTTGTTATCATCAAAGAAAACTCAGAAGTGTTCTACATTGTTAACAGAGGAACTAATCATTAAGCTTGTAGAAGCTACCTTCTTTAGGCTGTTTGCTAGTAAACTCCTCAGTTCTTCTTCAAGTTTTTAATAGAATGGAATAGGTAGTTGTAGGAGCTATTCATTAGGGTTTTCATTTGAAATACTGGATAGGAATAAAAATTTCTTCTAGAAATTGTTTGCATATTTACCGATTCTTATTATTATGCTGAACTTCGATTGTTTTTATATTTAAAAGTGTTGTTTTATTGTTTCGGACAAAGTAACTAGAGAAGGTCCCAGTGCAAAGGGAAAAGAATCCATCGACTAGATAAATCCCTATGTGAAGGTTTCTAGTGAGTTCCTTTGTACTTTGTGTCTGTTAACTGTATCAACATGTTTACTGTAACAACCTGATTTAGGGGCTATTTGGAACAGTGGTTTCGGGACCACTAATCCAAGATTTAAGAAAATTATTTTAATATTATTTTATGAGTTATAGCATGATTATATTGGTGCATGAAAATTTTTGTGCATTAATTTTAGCTATTGCATGCTTAATTTCGAAAAAGGACTAGATCGCATAAATTGCAAAAGTTTTATTTTGCAAGCTAAAGGTGTCAAATAGCTAAGGAATATTAATTCGAGGTCCCTAATGTGAAATTAGGCCTTGTTTAGGGTGGTGGCCAGCCATAGGGACAAAGAAAAGACTTTGTCAATTGGTTAGGTGGAAGTTTGGTGACTAAATTGATTTTAATCATAAAATAAAGAAAAGAAAAAATATCATCTTTTCTCCATCTTCTCCACCGAAAATTAGCAGCAAAAATAGGGGTTGAGAGCTCAAAAATTTCAGCCAAGCTTTTCTCCTTGCAAGTAAGTGTTTAATGGTTATTCTTTGATAATTTTTATACTTTTGAGACCCTTGTAGCTTGAGCTAGCTAATGAGGGGACTATTTTCCAATTGGTTGAAAACCTAGGGTTTTTCCATGAGAGAATTAGAGTTGAATTTTGAAATTTTATGGAAAAAAATGAGTCTTAGTTGTTAAATAAACAACTTTTGTGAAAGGTGTTTCCATGAAAACACCAAAAAGGACCTTTTTGTAAAGGTAGTAAAATAAGTGTTAAATGTGTGAAATAATGAGTCTTGGGAGTTTCTATAAGAGTAATAAATGTTCAGCTAGGCTTGTTAAAGGAGGAAATTTGATTAGAATCGATTTATGAGCCTAAGGGTAAAATAGTAATTTTGTGAAAGTCTAAGGGCAAAATGGTAATTTTGCCAAAGTATGATTATTGAAATGTGTTGATTAATGTTGTTATTAAATGAGTGAATTTGTTATTATAGATCAGGAAGAACGAGGAATTAACCTTGACCGAGGAAAAGGCAAGGTTTCGGACTAGATCAGCAAATTAGCCTATTTTGGTATCGAGGTAAGTTTGTAACATCCCAAAATTGGGCCTAGGAGAATTGAGCCCAATGGGCCTTAGGCATAGTAGCGTTTAAATTTTTGGAGAACAAGAGATCGGCTTAAATGCTAGTTAGACCCATTGGATAAGTGATTTTGGAAGGTTAGAGGGCTTCTATGAAGTCCCGGGATCAAATATTGGCTTTGGGGAAATTTTGGTTTTAGGTGAAAAAAAAACCTGGAAGTTGGCAGATATGCCTTAAGAATAAAATATGGAGAAAATAACACAAAAGGAGTGTGTGGTGTAGTGGCAAAGTGACGCCACTTAGGGGACAAGGGAGTGACGCCACAAGGGAAGGAAGGAGGTCCAAGGTTCAAGTCTTGGCTTTTGCATTTTGGTTTCTTTTTGCTTGGACCTTAGAATTTGGCCCATAGTTTATATTTAGTTGCGCATGGTTTAAGACACAAGAGGAGCTTGTGGCCAAGTGGTTAGCGGCGTGGATTATGTTGCAAGGGAGCCTGGGTTCGAATCTCATGAGAAGCAAGGGAGTATTTATTTTGCGGATTGGACGACAAGAGTTTCAGTTGAATTTAAACTCTACTGACGAAGGGATCCCACATCGGAAAGACACAAAGAATGAAGGTGAAGAGCTAGCTATATAAGGAGCATCCTAGGAGGAGAGTAAACACATCTTGGAGGGCGTTTGGGCACAAGAGTGGTCGGAGCGCGGATTAGCCCCAGAGTCCTATCAGGTGTGTAACTCTCTCTACTCTAGCTGTAGAGCGGCAAATGCCGAAATGCCGGTTATACGGCATTAGTAGCCACACGAGCGTGCGAGCGCATGTGTGGGGCTTCGACGCGATAGTTGAGGCCATCAGTAGTATTCTCGTGGGTTGGGGCTGCTTGGGCCTCGATGGGCCGAAGTGGGCCCAATGGGCCCGTGGGCCCATATGAGTAAATTGCATGATTGGTTAGTATATGTTGAACTAGACTAGGTGGAAGTTATATACGTGGCTAGATTCGTGTTAGGTGGGCCACACGAGCGTGTGGGCCCGGATGGGCCGAAATCGGGTTTTAGGCCCAATCGTCCGGTACAACCGGAAGTGGTAGCTGAGTCGCTAGTGGTGACATTAGGCCTTCGAAAAGGCCATTTTAGTTGTGAATTTACGAAAATACCCTTAGTAGGTAAAATTACGATTATACCCTTAGAGGTTGATTAGCATGATTATGTTGTTTAGTTCTGGCCGATTGTAGGGGAAGGCTTGATCTCGCATATCTCGGGTTGTGGCTAGTGCTCGAAAAGTGTTAAGGAATGGGGGATCTAGTGCGTTAGATCTTGATCTACGGGATTTGATAGTCGCATTAGTAACCAGGTGTGTAAACTAACATACTTCTTGCTTTGTATATGTTTGATAAACTGATTGATTGGTAAAACCGAAACAGTATGGTTGAGTGATATGATACCCTATGGGGTATGTGCACGGATTCAGGTAAGTCCGTTTCATTATGAGTACTGTTATTGATACATGATGTCATGATTTATGATGTATGTGCTATGAGATGCAACGTTAAACATGTTTGCATGATTTTGAATACTATACATGAGTTGGTATGATGATGGGTGATATGAGAGGAGGGGGCAGTGATATTTTGTGCTGACGAGCACCAGTGTTTTGGTAACACAACTTTGTGACTTTGGGTCACCAGAGGTTTGGCACCTCCAGAGGTTTGGCACCTCAGCGTCTCGTCCCCGTGGTTTCGCACCACAGTGGGTTGGCCCCACAAGGCGGTATTGAGGGATTGACGCCAGTGATTTGGTATCACACGATGGGTTGGCCCCATCACTCGATTATTGTGACTACGGTCACCAGTGGTTTGGTACCACATTTGTGTCTTTGGGACACCAGAGGTTTGGCACCTCATTGCGACTCGTCCCTGTGGTTAACACCACCGTGGGTTGGCCCCACTTGAGATATGGGATCGTCTGCTAGTGATTTGGTATCACACGATGGGTTGGCCCCATCATTGGATTCGTGACTTCGGTCACCAGTGCTTTGGTAGCACATTGTGTCTTTGGACACCAGTGGTTTGGTACCACATTGACGGATATTGTGTCTTTGGGACACCAGTGTTTTGGTAACACATTGTGACTATATGTCACCAGTGGTTTGGCACCACCAGTGGTTTGGTACCACATGGGGTAGAAAAGGTGAATGGATGGTTAGGAGTGGGTGCATATTAATTGGATGCATGATGATTATGTTATGTTTGCATATGATGTTTTGCTAATCCGGGAAAAAGGGTTGCACACTGAGTCTTGGTGACTCACCTTTTTCCTTTAACCATTTCAGGTATTGCATAAAGCTGGACCGGGATCGGAGAGGACAAGGTGGCCCATGCCGAAGATGATGATTTAATATTTTATGCTTGGTTTTGATATAAGTACTTTATTTGAATTATTGGGTTGTAATAAAGGCCATTTTATTATTTTGGTATTACTTTAACCATGGTTTATCTGATTTGGATTTCTATGTGAAAATGGTTTTAATTCCAGTACCCTATTTATAAAAGTATGTTTAATAAAGTATTTTCAGACAATTTGTAACTTCTAAAGTTTGCATATTGCTTTAAATGAACATGGTTTTCAAAAATTGAATTCTTTCATGCTTTATGCTAAGTTAATAAAGATTTTCATCCGACTTTCCCCAGTGACATAACCAGATTCGGTCGTAGCGAATGGGCCGGGTTTGGGGATGTTACAGTTTGGTATCAGAGCCCGGTTCAAAACTCGGCTTTGAGGGTTTTGGGCCCGAAACAGTTTTCAAAATGGGTTTTCGAAATGTGGGCTTTTATAAAAAGTTTTCAGGTTATTCTGGCATGGCACCTGTGTCTCCGGCCCGAAGTCCACCAGGTAAGTACTTCTAGCTCTTGAAGTGTTTTATTTGTATGATTTATTATGGGCTTTTATGGGAACGTAGATTAGTGAACTAGGATCTGTTGAACCCTAGGACTAGTCTACTCAAACACATGCATAAGACTTAAGGCTACTAAACAAACCTGTGAAGTAAGTCACCGAGTTAAGGTGTGGCAACCACTGTACGCATGTTGAGGATTGGTATTCAGTAAGAGCTTGGTATTTAAGCAGTCCTAGCGACTCACCTCCTCTTTACTCGAATCCTACCTGGTGCGTAGCTACGGTTCACCTTAACCAAGAAGACTTGTTCATAGGCTAAACCAAGTATTAAAACCCGAAAGGGATTAGCCTTACTGTTTTAAAACCCTTAGTTTTAAAACTTTCAAACTTACCCCTTTGGTTTGTAAACCTTAAATCTGATTTTGAAAGACGTTTTCTCGATTTACCAAAATTTCCAAAATGCCCCTAGTGGCAAAATTACTAAAATGCCCCTGACTTTCAAGATTTCCGGTTTAACTCCAATTTTAATAAAATTTCCCTACTTTGCAAAAGTATACAAAAATGCTATTTTCAAGATACCCTGATTTGAAAATTTACAAAATTACCCCTGATGAACAAAATTACCAAAATGCCCTTGGTTTCTAAATTTTCATAATTCCCTCGATTTTTACTAAAATGTTCTTACATTATGAAAATATCAAAAACTTCTGTTTTACAAATATCGAGATATCCTGATTTGGGAAATTTACGAAAATGCCCTTAACGTCCCCAATTACTGAAATAACCCCGATTTCTGAAATTGTTACAACACATCTGGTTTGAAAAACAAATTTTTCAAGATGACCCCTGAGATTTTGTAAACTTTGAAATATCTTTAATTTGAAAACTATTTTCAAATTGACCCTGAGTTATTACCGAAATACCCCTATAGGAAAATGTCGAAATTACCCCTGGGTTGGGAATGCTCAAGAAAGTGACATGGATGAATGAATGTGTCTTTAGTGAAGTATGTGAATGTTTGAATTAGAACAGAAAACTTGAGATGAAACTTTGATTGCTCGAAAGAACGACTCCCAGAAACTTCTGTTCATAAAATTTGCTCGTGGATAAAACAGTGGAACAAAATTTCTAATGCATAAAACTTTTAATCAGATTAAATCGCGACGCTAGATATGAGTTCTAGGGGACGTGGTTGTCGCGGACGTGGTCAAGGTGGAATGACAGCTTTATTAAGATCAGAGTGCGCAGCAAGAGCGTAGTGTGGTAGGTTAGGATGTGCGACTGTTAGTTAGTTGGAAATTTCGAGGACGAAATTTCTTTAAGGAGGGTAGATTTGTAACATCCCAAAATTGGGCCTAGGAGAATTGAGCCCAATGGGCCTTAGGCATAGTAGCGTTTAAATTTTTGGAGAACAAGAGATCGGCTTAAATGCTAGTTAGACCCATTGGATAAGTGATTTTGGAAGGTTAGAGGGCTTCTATGAAGTCCCGGGATCAAATATTGGCTTTGGGGAAATTTTGGTTTTAGGTGAAAAAAAAACCTGGAAGTTGGCAGATATGCCTTAAGAATAAAATATGGAGAAAATAACACAAAAGGAGTGTGTGGTGTAGTGGCAAAGTGACGCCACTTAGGGGACAAGGGAGTGACGCCACAAGGGAAGGAAGGAGGTCCAAGGTTCAAGTCTTGGCTTTTGCATTTTGGTTTCTTTTTGCTTGGACCTTAGAATTTGGCCCATAGTTTATATTTAGTTGCGCATGGTTTAAGACACAAGAGGAGCTTGTGGCCAAGTGGTTAGCGGCGTGGATTATGTTGCAAGGGAGCCTGGGTTCGAATCTCATGAGAAGCAAGGGAGTATTTATTTTGCGGATTGGACGACAAGAGTTTCAGTTGAATTTAAACTCTACTGACGAAGGGATCCCACATCGGAAAGACACAAAGAATGAAGGTGAAGAGCTAGCTATATAAGGAGCATCCTAGGAGGAGAGTAAACACATCTTGGAGGGCGTTTGGGCACAAGAGTGGTCGGAGCGCGGATTAGCCCCAGAGTCCTATCAGGTGTGTAACTCTCTCTACTCTAGCTGTAGAGCGGCAAATGCCGAAATGCCGGTTATACGGCATTAGTAGCCACACGAGCGTGCGAGCGCATGTGTGGGGCTTCGACGCGATAGTTGAGGCCATCAGTAGTATTCTCGTGGGTTGGGGCTGCTTGGGCCTCGATGGGCCGAAGTGGGCCCAATGGGCCCGTGGGCCCATATGAGTAAATTGCATGATTGGTTAGTATATGTTGAACTAGACTAGGTGGAAGTTATATACGTGGCTAGATTCGTGTTAGGTGGGCCACACGAGCGTGTGGGCCCGGATGGGCCGAAATCGGGTTTTAGGCCCAATCGTCCGGTACAACCGGAAGTGGTAGCTGAGTCGCTAGTGGTGACATTAGGCCTTCGAAAAGGCCATTTTAGTTGTGAATTTACGAAAATACCCTTAGTAGGTAAAATTACGATTATACCCTTAGAGGTTGATTAGCATGATTATGTTGTTTAGTTCTGGCCGATTGTAGGGGAAGGCTTGATCTCGCATATCTCGGGTTGTGGCTAGTGCTCGAAAAGTGTTAAGGAATGGGGGATCTAGTGCGTTAGATCTTGATCTACGGGATTTGATAGTCGCATTAGTAACCAGGTGTGTAAACTAACATACTTCTTGCTTTGTATATGTTTGATAAACTGATTGATTGGTAAAACCGAAACAGTATGGTTGAGTGATATGATACCCTATGGGGTATGTGCACGGATTCAGGTAAGTCCGTTTCATTATGAGTACTGTTATTGATACATGATGTCATGATTTATGATGTATGTGCTATGAGATGCAACGTTAAACATGTTTGCATGATTTTGAATACTATACATGAGTTGGTATGATGATGGGTGATATGAGAGGAGGGGGCAGTGATATTTTGTGCTGACGAGCACCAGTGTTTTGGTAACACAACTTTGTGACTTTGGGTCACCAGAGGTTTGGCACCTCCAGAGGTTTGGCACCTCAGCGTCTCGTCCCCGTGGTTTCGCACCACAGTGGGTTGGCCCCACAAGGCGGTATTGAGGGATTGACGCCAGTGATTTGGTATCACACGATGGGTTGGCCCCATCACTCGATTATTGTGACTACGGTCACCAGTGGTTTGGTACCACATTTGTGTCTTTGGGACACCAGAGGTTTGGCACCTCATTGCGACTCGTCCCTGTGGTTAACACCACCGTGGGTTGGCCCCACTTGAGATATGGGATCGTCTGCTAGTGATTTGGTATCACACGATGGGTTGGCCCCATCATTGGATTCGTGACTTCGGTCACCAGTGCTTTGGTAGCACATTGTGTCTTTGGGACACCAGTGGTTTGGTACCACATTGACGGATATTGTGTCTTTGGGACACCAGTGTTTTGGTAACACATTGTGACTATATGTCACCAGTGGTTTGGCACCACCAGTGGTTTGGTACCACATGGGGTAGAAAAGGTGAATGGATGGTTAGGAGTGGGTGCATATTAATTGGATGCATGATGATTATGTTATGTTTGCATATGATGTTTTGCTAATCCGGGAAAAAGGGTTGCACACTGAGTCTTGGTGACTCACCTTTTTCCTTTAACCATTTCAGGTATTGCATAAAGCTGGACCGGGATCGGAGAGGACAAGGTGGCCCATGCCGAAGATGATGATTTAATATTTTATGCTTGGTTTTGATATAAGTACTTTATTTGAATTATTGGGTTGTAATAAAGGCCATTTTATTATTTTGGTATTACTTTAACCATGGTTTATCTGATTTGGATTTCTATGTGAAAATGGTTTTAATTCCAGTACCCTATTTATAAAAGTATGTTTAATAAAGTATTTTCAGACAATTTGTAACTTCTAAAGTTTGCATATTGCTTTAAATGAACATGGTTTTCAAAAATTGAATTCTTTCATGCTTTATGCTAAGTTAATAAAGATTTTCATCCGACTTTCCCCAGTGACATAACCAGATTCGGTCGTAGCGAATGGGCCGGGTTTGGGGATGTTACAAAGTTTGTGTGTAATATATTCAACATCATGTTATTTACCGTTAAAATGTTTGATATTCGTGAAGATGTACATTAAATCTATGAAATTGAGTAATGATGTTCAATGAGAAATTGATGAAAATTTATGATGTTGAAGTCCCGGTTGGACTTTAAGAAGTAAGAGGTTATCATCATCAAGACATGAGAATAGTAAGTTCCCGTATAAGACCATGTCAGGGACATGGCCTCGGCACCAATTTGAGATCTCGTATAAGACCATATCTGGGATATGGCATCGGCATAGCATATAAAAATCGTATAAGACCATATCTGAGATATGGCATCGACATCTATATAAGATCCCGTATAAGACCATATTTTGGGATATGGCATTGACATCGAGATGTGACCACATGTAAGACCATATCTGGGATATGGAATTGGTATCGTATTTATGTGTATGATGATGACTGTGTATTCTCGGGGTATTCCAAGTGATTCAACGGCATAAATAGTTAAGCTTATAACATAGATGAAATTACTGCTAAAGCTATGTGATGAAGTGATACAGGTACATGTGAGTAATGTTTACAGTATGCGGCTTGTAATTGGCAAGAGGAAGCATGAGTAAGTTATGACAACGTGCTTGAGGCTTTGTGTTTTCTTTTATTCAATGCAATGGATGGATGACATTATAAGCCTTTATGTTGCTATTTATTTCATGTAAACTTACTAACCTTTATGCTTACCCCCTCATTTCCCTTTTCCTTATAGTATCGCCAAGCTAACTCGGAGGTCGTAGGACGTCGGAGTTTGGAATCACACTATCAACTCCTCTTTGGTATAGCAAAGTTTGATTAATTTTGAGTATGGCATGTATAGGAACTTGGTTATTTTGTGTTATGTCATGTTTGTTAGCCAATGTGTGGCTATTAATGTTATTCAATTCATTTTGTAAATGGCCATTGGAAATTGGCCAATACTTGACAAGTTTATATATATATATATATATATATATATTCAATGATGATGAAGTTCATATAGTGTATCCTTATGTGTGGATGTCTTGATTTTAGGTATTAGAAGTACCTTATGGTCATGATTTATGTTGCATTGAAATGGTATAAGTGTGGTTACTTTGTAGGTGGCAATTAGCTTGGTAGATATCCTTATAATTGTCCTCACGGGTAGACACACGGGCATGTGACTAGGCCGTGTGTACACACGGTCAGCCCCATGGGCATGTTGATTGGTCGTGTGTACCCCTGTATGCTAAGTTGGCAAGTCAGTATGCCTAGTAGTAACCACAAGGGCTGAGACACAGTCGTGTGTCTCAATCGTGTGGAAGACACGACCATAGAGCATGGGCGTGTGCCTAGGCCGTGTGAAGTCTGCACCTGAAATTAGAAATTTAATTTGCCACACGGTCGAAGGGTACGGGCGTGTGCCTTGACCGTGTGACACTTATGGGGTGATGACGTCAGAAACAAAATGTTAAGGTTTTACACACGGGCTAAGACACGGGCGTGTCTAGGCTGTGTGAGGGACACGGGCGTGTGTCCGGCCGTGTGGAAACCCCTGTAGGTTTGAAATGAAAAATAAAATCCATACAAACTAGGGACATGGGCATGTGTGACTACACGGCCTGCCCACAAGGGCATGTCCCTCTTCACATGGGCGTGTGGCCTTGTTTTTAATAACATTTTCTAAGATTTTCAAAGGAACTCGAAACGATCTCAAGTTGTTTCTAAGATGTTTTTTGGGCCTCGTAAGCCTATAATAAGGTTGTCAAGAAGTAGTTTGAAAAGTTTTAAATTTGAACAAATTTTATGTTTCGGAATTGTACGTACGCCTGAGATTAAGTTAGGTAATGCCTCATACCCTATCTCGATGTGTGATACGGTAAGGGGTGTAACATTTAGTGGTATCAGAGCTATGGTTTAGTCGATTCTCAGACTAACCTAGTGTAAATATGAATCTAGCTATACATGCCATACGTACGAGTATTTACATAATGATAGTGTGACGACTCCTGATGGTTTGAATTGTGTTTTTATATTGTAAATGGATCCCGATCGAGTTGTTTCCGATGACGCTGTAAGTATGCGCCGGCTCCCGCGCAAAGGACCGCTCCAGTAAAAAGTAGACCCTAAACTTTTGGTCAGGGAGAAGAGGCTCGAAAAGCCTTCTCCATATGATGAGCATCTGGTACACTAAATTTGTTCGAGCAAATCCTAATGCTCAACCTCCTGCACCCCCATCTATTCCTCAGCCTATCCCTATAGCTCCCCAAGTGGTAGAGGTAGTAAGAAGAGAAAAGCCTTCGGTTGAAAGAATCCAGAAATAAGGAGTCGAAGAATTTCGAGCTAAGAAAGATGATGATCCAGAAATAGCAGAATTCTGGCTTGAAAATACCATCAGGGTATTTGATGAATTATCTTGTACACCCGAAGAGTGTATGAAGTGTGTCGTGTCTCTCTTAAGAGACTCGGCTTGTCAGTGGTGGAACACCCTTGTGTTGGTTCTACTAAGGGAAAAAGTTAATTGGGAATTCTTCCAAGAAAAGTTTAGGAAGAAGCATATTAGTCAAAGGTTCATTGACCAGAAAAGAAAGGAATTCTTAGAGCTAAAGCAAGGTCGAATGATGGTGACCGAATATGAGCGTCAGCTCGTAAGACTTAGCAAATATGCTCGGGAGTGCATATCAATAGAAGCCATTATGTGCAAAAGGTTTGAGGACGGGTTAAATGAGGATGTTTGTTTATTTGTTGGTATTCTAGAACTAAAAGAATTTGTTGTGTTAGTAGATAGAGCCTATAAGGCTGAGGAACTGGTAAAAGAGAAAATGAGAGCTGAAATTGAGTCTCGTGACTCGAGGAAGAGACAGTTGGGCCACTTCGGTTGGGTTTTCATATAGAAGTAAGGGTAAACAGTATTTTCGGGATCTAAAGCTCAGACCACTTCGGTTGCTAGTGTTGGCAACGCTCGACCAAGTAGACCGAAATATCCACAGTGTGGCTGACGTCATTTCAGGGAGTGTCGAGCAAACAAGAAAGCTTGTTTCAAGTATGGATCCCTAGACCATTTTATCAGAGATTGCCCTGAGATGGGTGAGAAAGAGAAACCTCAGAGTGCAAGACCTGGGAGTACCGCTAGAGAAAGGCCACAGAGAAACCCAGGAAATGAAATGAGTAGTAAGAATACATCTAGAGAGTAGACTGCAAGATCTGAGGGTAGAGCACCGGCGAGAACATATGCCATTCGCGCTCGCGAAGAGGCGTCCTCCCCTGACGTAATCATGGGTACATTTTCTCTCTATGATACTCATGTTGTTGCTTTAATTAACCCGGGATCTACCCACTCGTTTATTTGCATGAAATTAGTCTTTAGCATGAACATGCTTGTAGAGTCTACCGAATTTTTGATAAGAGTGTCAAATCCCTTAGGCAACTGTGTGCTAGTTGATAAAGTATGCAAAGATTGCCCTTTAAGGATTGAGGTCATTATTTTTCGGCTAATCTTATGTTATTGCCGTTTAATGAATTCGATGTAATCCTTAGTATGGATTGGTTAACTACTCATGATGTGATAGTGAATTGTGGAAGGAAATTCATTGAGTTAAAATGTGAAAATGGGGATATTCTTTATGTTGAATCAGATGAACAAGACAAGTTGCCTATAGTGATTTCTTATATGTCTGCTCAAAAATATGTAAGAAAGGGGTATGGAGCTTACCTTACTTTTGTGATGAATGCCAAAGGGACTGAGTTGAGAATTGAAGCAATGCCCATAGTGTGTGAGTACCCAGATGTTTTCCCAAAAGAATTTCCAGGGTTGCCTTTGGTTAGGGAGATTGAATTCGGCATTGAGTTGGCCCCTGGTACTGTGCCTATATCGATTGCTCTGTATAAGATGGCTCCAACAGAGTTGAAAGAATTGAAGGCACAGTTACAAGAGTTAACATATAAAGGCTTCGCAAGATCGAGTTATTCTTCGTGGGGTGCTCTCGTATTATTTGTGAAGAAGAAAGATGGTTTCATGAGGTTATGTATAGATTATTAACAGCTCAATAATGTAACCGTGAAGAACAAGTACCTGTTGCCAAGAACCGATGATTTATTTGATCAATTGAAAGGAGCCATTGTGTTTTCTAAGATAGACTTGAGGACTGGATATTATCAGTTGAGAGTCAAAGACTCATATGTACTAAAAAAACCACATTTTGAACAAGGTATGGTCACTACGAGTTTTTAGTCATGCCTTTCGATTTAACAAACGTCCCTACTGTGTTTATGGATTTGATGAACCACATCTTTCGTCCATATTTGGATAAAGTTGTTGTAGTCTTTATTGATGATATATTGATCAGCTCTTGGGATAAGAACGAGCATGTAGAGCATTTGAGAACAGTTTTACAAATTTTGAGAGATAAACAATTATATGCCAAGTTTAGTAAAAGTGAATTTTGGCTTAAGGAAGTTAGATTTTTGGGGCACATTGTTTCGGGTGACGGTTTTCGTGTTTACCCGAGTAAGATTTCAGCGATTGTTGAATGGAAACTGCCAAGGAACATAACCGAGGTTAGGAGTTTCCTAGGCCTAGCTGGCTATTACAGGCGGTTTGTTAAGGGATTTTCTACGATAGCTACCCCGATGACGTGATTATTGCAAACAGATGTGAAGTTTGAGTGACAGAAAAGTGCCAGCAAAGTTTTGAGAAATTGAAGGCATTGTTGACTGAGGCTCCAGTTTTAGTACAACCTGAGCCAGGAAATGAATTTGTGGTTTACAGTGATGCATCCTTGAATGGATTGAGTTGTGTACTCATGCAAGAAGGTAAGGTGATAGCATATGCCTCGAGACAATTAAAGCTGCATAAGAAGAATTACCCAACCCATGACTTAGAATTAGCCGTAATTGTATTTGCACTAAAGATATGGAGACACAATTTGTATGGTGAAACATGTCGGGCATTCACTGATCATAAAAGTCTAAAGTATTTGATGACTTAAAAAGAGTTGAACCTAAGGCAACGAAGATGGTTAGAGTTGATAAAGGATTACGAGTTACTAATTGACTACCATCCAGGAAAGGCGAACATGGTCGTCGATGCCTTAAGTAGGAAATCCATGTTTGCACTGAGAGCCATGAATACACGAATGGATTTGTTAGATGATGGTTCTATTCTAGTTGAGTTGAGAGCTAGATCGATGTTTCTCCAAGAAATTTGTGAAGCTCAAAAAGGCGACAGAGATTTGCAAGCCAAGAGCGTTTAGTGTGGGTCGAGTGTTGAGTCAAACTTTCGGACTAATCCTGATGGATGTTTGATGTTTCGAGATAGGGTCTATGTACCCAGAAATGATGAACTTATTCGGAAGATTTTGCACAAAGCACATAGTGGATGTTTGCCTGTACATCCAGGCAGCACGAAGATGTATAATGATTTGAAGAAATGGTATTGGTGGCCGAGTATGAAGAAAGACATTTTGGAGTTTGTATCGAAATGCCTAATTTGTCAACAAGTGAATGTTGAACACCAAGTACCTTCGGGTTTACTTCAGCCTATTATGGTTCCCTAGTGGAAATGGGACCGGATTGCTACGGATTTTGTGACAGGTTTACCGTTGACACCGAAAAAGAAAGATGCAGTTTGGGTCGTGGTTGATAGACTTACGAAGTTAGCGCATTTCATACCAGTGCGGGTTGAGTTTTGTCATGGTTGATAGGCTTATGAAGTTAGCCCATTTCATACCAGTACGGGTCGAGTTTTTGCTTGATAAGTTGACGTATGTGTCAGAAATAGCAAGACTTCACGGAGTGTCGTTGTCGATTATTTCGGATAGAAATCCGAGATTCACGTCACGGTTTTGGAAAAAGTTGCAAAAGGCCTTAGGCACAAAATTGAGCTTTAGTACAGCTTTCCATCCGCAGACCGATGGTCAGTCAGAAAGAGTAACCTAGATTCTTGAGGACATGCTCTGGTGTTGTGTTTTGGAGTTTCAAGACAGCTGGGAAAAGTATTTACCATTAGTAGAATTTGCCTACAATAAAAGTTTTCAGTCAAGCTTGAAAATCGCGCCTTATGAGGCATTTTATGGGCGTAAGTGCCGAACGCCTTTATATTGGACTGAACTCAGAGAGAATCAGATTCACGGGGTTGACTTAGTTAGAGAAACCAAAGAGAAAGTAAAAGTGATACG
This sequence comes from Gossypium australe, assembly GCA_005393395.2. Lineage (NCBI taxonomy): Eukaryota > Viridiplantae > Streptophyta > Magnoliopsida > Malvales > Malvaceae > Gossypium > Gossypium australe. The sequence goes on from CM016618.1 coordinate 34,022,866, forward strand.
TGAATGCTTAAAAGCTGCTTCTGATAGACAAAAGTCCTATGCGGATTCGAAATGGAAAGAGATTGAGTTTCAAGTAGGTGATAAAGTGTTTTTGAAAGTATCACCATGGAAGAAAGTTCTCAAATTTGGCTAGAAAGGCAAATTGAGTCCGTGCTTTATCGGACCATATGAGATTACCGAGAGGATAGGGCTTGTAGCTTATCGTTTGGCTTTGCCGTCTGAGTTGGAAAAGATTCATGATGTTTTCCATGTATCCATGTTACGTCGCTACTGATCAGACCCTTCGCATGAGTAGAAATTCAACCAGACATGACTTATGGTGAAGAGCCGGTTAAGATTTTGGCACGAGAAGTCAAACAATTGAAGAACAAAAGTATAGCCCTTGTGAAAGTACTATGGCAAAGACATGGGGTAGAAGAGGCTACATGGGAGCCCGAGGAAACTATGAGAAAGCAATATCCCAACCTTTTTACCAGTAAGATTTTCGGGGATGAAAATCCCTAAGGAGGAGAGAATTGTAACAGACTAGTTTAGAGACTAGTCGGAACAGTGGTTTTGGGACCCCTAATCCAAGATTTAAGAAAATTATTTCAATATTATTTTATGAGTTATAGCATGATTATATGGGTGCATGAAAATTTTGGTGCACTAATTTTAGCTATTGCATGCTTAATTTCGAAAAAAGACTAAATCGCATACAGTGCGAAAGTTCTATTTTTCAAGCTAAAGGTGTCAAATAGTTAAAAATATTAATTGGAGGTCCCTAATGTGAAATTATGCCTTGTTTAGGGTGGTTCTCGACCATAAGGACAAAGAAAAGACTTTGTCAATTGGTTGGGTGGAAATTTGGTGACTAAATTGATTTTAATCGTAAAATAAAGAAAAGAAAAAATATCATCTTTTCTCTCCATCTTCTCCACTGAAAATTAGCAGTAAAATAGGGGTTGAGAGCTCAAAAATTTCAGCCAAGCTTTTCTCCTTGCAAGTAAATGTTTTAATGGTTATTCTTTCATAATTTTTGTACTTTTGAGATCCTTGTAGCTTGAGCTAGCTACTAAGGGGACTATTTTTGCAAATGGTTGAAAACATAGGGTTTTTCCATGAGAGCATTAGTGTTGATTTCTGAAAGTTTATGGAAGAAAATGAGTCTTAGTTGTTAAATAAACAACTTTTGTGAAAGGTCTTTCCATGAAAACACCTAAAAAGACCTTTTTGTAAAGGTAGTAAAATAGGTGTTAAATGTGTGAAATAATGAGTATTGGGAGTTGCTATAAGAGTAATAAATGTTCAGCTAGGCTTTTTAAAGGAGGGAATTTGATTAGAATAGATTTACGAGCCTAAGGGTAAAATAGTAATTTTGTGAAAGTCTAAGGGCAAAATGGTAATTTTGCCAAAGTATGATTATTTAAATGTGTTGATTAATGTGGTTATTCAATGAGTGAATTTTTTTATTACAGATCAAGAAGAACGAGGAATTAACCTTGACCGAGGAAAAGGCAAGGTTTCGGACTGGATCGGTAAATTGGCCTATTTTGGTATCGAGGTAAGTTTGTGTATAATAAATTAAACATCATGTTATTAAATGTTAAAATGTCTGATATTCGTAAAGATGTACATTAATTCTATGAAATTGAGTAATGATGTTTAATGAGAAATTGATGAAAATTTATTATGTTGAAGTCCCGGTTGGAATTTAAAAAGTAAGAGGTTATCATCATCAAGACATGAGAATAGTAAGGTCCCATATAAGACCTTGTCAGGGACATGGCCTCGGCACCGATTTGAGATCCCGTATAAGACCATATCTGGGATATGGCATTGGCATCGAATATGAAAATTGTATAAGACCATATCTGGGATATGGCATCGGCATCGAGATGTGACCCCATGTAAGACCATATCTGGGATATAGCATTGGCGTCGTATTTATGTGTATGACGATGATTGTGTTTTCTCAGGTATTCCAAGTGATTCAACGACATAAATAGTTAAGCTTATAACATAGATGAAATTAGTGCTAAAGCTATGTGATGAAGTGATACAGGTACATATGTGTAATTCACGAGTAATGTTTACGGTATGCGACTTGTAATTGGTAAGAGTAAGCATGAGTAAGTTATGGCAACGTGCTTGAGGCTTTGTGCTTTCTTTATTCAATGCAATGGATGGATGACATTGTGATCCTTTATGTTGCTATTTATTTCATGCAAACTTACTAAGATTTTTGCTTACCCCGCTCATTTCCCTTTTCCTTGTAGTATCGCCAAGCTAACTCGGGGATCATAGGACATCGGAGTTCGGAATCACACTATCAACTCCTCTTTGGTATAGCAAAGTTTGATTAATTTTGAGTATGGCATGTATAGGAACTTGGTTATTTTGTGTTATGTCATATTTGTTAGCCAATGTGTGGCTATTAATGTTATTCAATTCATTTTGTAAATGGCCATTGGAAATTGGCCAATACTTGACAAGTTTATATATATATTCAATGATGATGAAGTTCATGTAGTGTATCCTTATGTGTGGATGTCTTGATTTTAGGTATTAGAAGTACCTTATGGTTATGATGTATGTTGCATTGAAATGGTATAAGTGTGGTTGCTTTGTAGGGTGGCAATTAGCTTGGTAGATAGCCTTATAATTGTCCACACGGGTAGACACACGTCGTATGTGACACACAGTCAGCCCCATGGGCGTGTTGATAGGCTGTGTGTACCCTTGTATGCTATGTTGGCAAGTCAGTATGCCCAGTAATAACCACATGGGCTAAGACACGACCGTGTGTCTCAACCGTGTGGAAGACACGGCTATAGAGCATGGACATGTGCCCAGGCCGTGTGAAGTCTGCACCTAAAATTAGGAATTGAATTCACCACACGGTCGAAGGACACGGGCGTGTCCCTTGGCCGTGTGACACTTATGGGGTGATGACGTTAGAAATAGAATGTCAAGGTTTTTACTCACGGGCTAAGGTACGGGCGTGTCTAGGCCGTGTGAGGGACACGGGCCATGGACACGAGCCTGTGTTCGGCCCTGTGGAAACCCGTGTAGGTTCAAAATGAAAAATAAAATCCATACGGACTAGGGACATGGGCTGTGTGACTACATGGCCTGCCCACACGAGCGTGTGGCCCTGTTTTTCATAACATTATCTAATATTTTCTAAGGAACTTGAAACGATCTCAAGTTGTTTCTAATATGAGTTTTTGGCCTCGTAAGCCTTTAATAAGGTTGTCAAGAGGTAGTTTGAAAAGTTTTAAATTTGAACGAATTTTATGTTTCGAAATTGTACGTACGCATGAGATTAAGTTAGGTAATTCCTCATACCCTGTCCCGACGTTGGATACGGGTAAGGGGTGTTACATTTATATTGTCCTACTATTTACTCAAGTGAGTTGTCCTAAAATTTGCTTTTGGTGTGTCTATCAAAGGAATGTGAAAGTTAGACGATGCATGTACTATTAATGTTGGTAAATCATATATATGAGTCCTACATGTGCATCGATATGAGTACTCCTTCCTAGGTGCATAAACTTTGTATATGGATCGATGAAAAAAGGTACTAGCGTGTTGATGCGTATGATGGTGAAAAGAAGAAAGAAGAGTCATTACTATATGTTTTGCCTCCAATATGGCACATTGATGCAAATCGTGACTGGTGAATACTTGGCCTTACGAGTGGACACTTAAGTGTTCAAATTAATAAAGAGGGTTTGTGGAGTTTGGGTTAGTACAGTTGGTCTACTGGCTCTATGGATGGCATGGTGGAAATGGAATATTGGCTCTTTAAAATAAGGATTAGAAGCTAGCACAAGAAAGAGGGTATATTAGTATAAAGGAGCATAAATGTGTCTAAATGATGTGCGAATATTGTAAAATCTCACTTGGCGTAGATCATACCATTATGCTATTGGCGTGTAACACCCCTAACCCATATCCATCGTTAGAACAGGGTTTCGGAGTATTACCAAAACTTTTAGAACATTTTACAAATAATTTATGTAAATTACTATTTATTAACTGAGATCATTCAAAACGTCCCTTAATTGGACCCTCGAGGCCCAATATAAGTATTAGAATCGAATCGAGTCGGGACTTAATCGGGAACTCTAAGAATTTTTCGTGAAAATAAAATTTTTTTCCAAGTTGCAGGGCTCACACGCCCGTGCTACTGGCCATGTTCGACCCCGTGTAACTCTCTGACTTGTGCACACAGCCATGCCACACGCCCGTGTGCTAGGCCATGTGGTTAATTAAATTCTTTCGAAATTTGGTGTAGGTCTCACACGGCCAAGACACATGCCTGTGTTCCAGGCTGTGTGTGACACACGGCAGAGACACACGCCCGTGTCTCTGCCCGTGTGCTCAATTTTGAGCATTTTGTTTCTCAAAATTAAGGTGCAGGGGACATACGGCCTAACCACACGTCCATGTACCCAGCCGTGTGTCACACACGGTCTAGACACACGCCCATGTGTCTGCCCGTGTGGACAAAATAAAGCCATTTCTAGCTTCATTTCTCACCCAAAATCACACCATGACTTGTACTTAAAACACACATCTAATACCAACCATTCTAAGCATTCAAATTTAACAAATTTCATCATTCATCATGGCATACCATTACATGCATACATGCTTACAATCTTACCTTGGTTCATTCCATATTTTAGACATAAATTGATCAACTACTTAACATATATTTAGCTACCATAGCATGACATTACAAGTATATCAAAACAACCATAAGTAGCCATTCCAATGGCTAGATTACAAGCATCATTATCAAGCCACTAATGGTCAAGTTGTCCTATACATGCCATTATACCAAAATGATTTTACTAAGTATACCAAAAATAATTTAGTTGATAGTGTGACGATGCTCCAATGATCTCCAATCTCCCCGAGCTTCTAAGCACTATAAATGTAACACCCTGGTTTTAGGGGTTGGTTTTTTTTTTGGTGCTTAGCTCGGGTGTTGGCACATTTTAGGGTGTGGTTGGGTAAGTTTTAGGGGTCCGGAGAACCCTAGGTAGTGGGGGAACGCTTTGGAAAATTTTTAGTTTTAGGGGTTAAAAGGGGAGCTTGGCGAGGGGTGTCTTAAGAGAATTATTTGGGAGTTTATGTCACAAGAAAGGAGCTGGTGGAGTGGCAGGATAGGCGCCACTAAGGCCTTGTGGGTGTGACGCCATTTGCAGGGGGGAAGGGGCTCAGGTTCGATTCGCAAGAGCAGCAGATGGGCATTGTTTTTGTGTCATCTTGGTGGGGTGGATGGACGGTTTTGAAAGGCTTAAAAGGTGGAGAAGACTTGGTCATCTTTTTTTTTGAATTTGGCTAGATAGGTTTGACTTTTTCAAAGTTTTTGAATGGGTGGAAGGGAGGTATTTTAGGAGAGTTTTGAGGATTATTTTTGGGGGGTTGGAGCTTGGCCTTCTAGTATAAATAGGGGGGGAGGTGTTCATTCCATTCATCTTTTTGGCTTTCTCTCCCTTGCCACTTTTTAGCCTTTCCTTTTAGCCTCCATTTTCATTTCCTCCTCATACCTCAACCACACCAAAACGCCTCTCTCTCTCACTTATTCATCTGAGCCGAAACTTCAAGTCCCTTTCTCCTTCCATTTTTCTTATCCATTTCACTCGTTGCTAGACCATAAACTCTCCTCATTTCTCTGATTGCCGCAACACCTTTTGAAGCACCCTAGCACCCACTTCTTTGTCTTCTAGTTTTGCAAAGCCGAACCTACACCTTACCTCTGTGCCAAAATCACTTTCTTTTATTTAAACTTAACGTTACCAAATATTGGAAGTAGATCTCTTCGGGCCTTGGTGTGCAATCAGTTAGTGAAGGCACTTTGGGGATTTGTAGTATTCAGTCAAGCTTCCGCAACCGAACTCGGTAAGAAGGAGGTGGTGTTTCGGAGAGAGTTAGTCAAGCAGCACTTCGGGATTGGATCGTTTGTGCTATTAAGGTGCGTAATCATCGCACAATTCCTCGGTTTGATTGCTAACGTTTAAAACTATGTATAATGGCTTAAGTGATGAGAACTAGTGATGGTAAGATTATTTATGATGTATTTATGTATGTATATATATTTATATACTTGTGTGATATGATGATTTAACATGTAACATCTGCATAATTGCATGAGGTTGGGTTTGATTCGATGAAGGAGGAAGTGTACACAAGGTGTACGTGGTCTAATGATAGCTCCGGCTATATTAGCGCTTGATGGTTAGCTTTGTGCTACCTCAAGGGAGATGTTGGCTAGGTGCCCGTCTCGGCGGTTGATTGCTATGTGCATCACCGTAGGCAGATTGCGATATTGTGATCACTTGGGTTGATCGGTGGCTCAGCCACGGCCTTGAGCAGCGAGCTTGCCAAGGTAAGACGTTTTGGATCACGATGTGATCGGTGGGTTAGCCACGGCCTTAGGCAGGGAGTTTGCTAAGGTTGGTGTTCGGTTGGACAATGGGTTGGGCTGAGATGCACATGGGCATGACTTGCTATGTGAATTGTTTGGTATGGGGCCAAGCCCATACGCGAGAAATCTGTGTTGTGATTATGCACTGAGTCATTAAGACTCACCCTATTATTTTTTTCTAACATTTCAGGTGACACGTAGTTTGGACCGGGATCGGAGAGGACACATGGTGGCCCATGCAGAAGAAGGGATTAAACGTTTTAGGCTTACTTTAAGTATTTGGTTTTAAATAGAATATGTAATAAAGGCCTTTTGACTCTTATTTGTTTTTTTGTAATTATTTTATTAGTATTTATTATGGTTTGAAGAATTTGAAACACTATGTGAAGATGATTATATTTTTCCAACCTACCTATTCAATTTGGCTTGTATATATTAATCTTTTAGTATGAGTATATTTTAATAACAAAGTTTTAATCATAAGTTTAAATAAACATGGATTTTTCAAAAGTTAGCAAGTTTTAAATTTTTCTAAGTTAAATAGATTTTCCACCGACTTTTCCGCACTAACATAACCAGATTCGGTCGTAGTGAATGGGCCGGGTTTGGGGATGTTACAATAAAATAGGGAAAATAAAACGGAGCATGTAACAGTCCGGTCTAGACCTTAGTCGGAACAGTGGTTTCGGGACCACAAATCTGAGTCAGTGAAATATTTTAATATTATTTTTTGTGCCATTGATAGGTGATTAAGCACGTGTTAAATTTTCGTAAGTTAATTTGTCCGTCTATATGCTTAATTTGATAAAAAGATTAAATTGCATTAAATGCAAAAGTAGCATGCTATTTGTTGAAGTACCTATGTGTTGTGGCTTTTAAAAGAGGAGGCCTTATGAGGCAATTAAACCACTATTTAGTTAGTGGATGAGCAAAGGACAAATATGCCCTTAATATATGTTTATTTTAATTATTAGTTGAAGAGATAATTTAATAAATAGGAAAATAATATGATAATGCATAAAAGGAACAATTGAAAAATGATAGTTATCATCTTATTTTATCCGAAATTAGCAAAGAAAAGAAAGGAATAAGCCAAGCTAGGTTTCGACCATACATAAGCAAAATTAAGGTATGCTTTGACTTTGGATTTTGATGATTTTTATGTTTTCGAGATTGTTGCTTAGTCTACTATCAAGCCCATGTTGTAATTTGAAGAATTGATGATGTTTATGAGATGTCCCATTGATGAAATGGTGAGCTTTGTGATGAGTTTAGGTGTTAAATGAAAGATATGTGTTAAATGAACATCTTTTGTTCTTTAATTTTTGATGAATTTAACTAATTAGTGCTAAATTGTGAAAATAGTATTTTGAGGGGTTAAATTGTGAATTTGATGAAATGTTTGGACTTATAGGAGATACATGAGCATTCGGCTAAGCATGGATATATGATGATCTTTTATATTTGATGTTTTGTGAAAAATGGACTAAATTGAGAAAATGTGCAAATGTGAGGGTTAAGTTGCAAATAGCCCTAAATATATGTTTTGGATTGAATTGAATGATTTGATGAATGAATCGGTTAAATCTGTATATGTATAAATCAAGAACCGAAGAGAACAGATTTAGATCGGGGAAAGTCGGAAATTATTGAATAGCTGTACGTTTTCGTTAAACCAGACTAGAGGTAAGTCGATATACAAATAAATGCATTTGCTATGAATTATTTGAGTATATATGATATTTGAATTGCTATGACTATCCATTGAGATGGAATGTATGTGAAATACGAGTTACGAATAAGTCGACAGGTTGATAATGTCCAAGAAGTCCCGATTGAACCTAGGAATAGATAGGATAGTATATGCCATGACATAGGTGTCTGTTATGTGATATCATGTAAGACCACGTCTGGGACATTGGCATTGATTTGAGATTTCGTGTAAGACCACGTCTGGGATGTTGGCATCGATATGAGGTTTACGTGTAAGACTATGTTTGGGACATTGGCCTCGTCTTGATTCGTGTAAGACCCTGTTTGGGATAGTGGCATCGATATTTGATTACATGTAAAGACCACGTCTGGGACGTTGGCATTGTACGATTATTCCGAGCACTCTAGGTGTCCTATTAGATTCCAAACGTTTCAACGGGAAAATCTGAGATACGAACAACTATGTAATTCATATATCCTTTTCAGGTACGTTTGATATGTACACTAAGTGTGTATAAAAGGTAAGTGCTTATATGTACTTACTAAGATAAATATGTGCAAAGAAATGATGGAATGAGATGTGAAGACATGCTTAAATGAGCTATATGTTTATGTGATACTTGAGTAGAGAAACGTGGTAAGATATGGCTAAGTAAATGAGCCAAATACTATATGTGTTGTATATGCTATGAGAACCATTATTGTCATTGTATAAATATGGCTATGTGCATTTTATGTTAAGTCTATTTGTATATGGCTTACTAAGCTTTCGGAAAGCTTACTTTGTGTGTGTTTGCTCTGTTTTATAGATCGTCAAAGCTACTGAAGGCTCGGGACTGTTGAGAATCATCATCACACTACCTAGCTCATTTTGGTACCTTTTGGATATGTGTATAGTTAAATATGGCATGTATAGGCTAGTCATTTTGGATTATGTTGAAATGTGTATAAATAGCCATGAGATATGGCTAGTTTAATGTTGGTAGTAAGCATGAGTGAATATGTTATATGGTGCAAGTGTTGGTACGGCTTGATAGCAAATGAAATGGTCAAGGCTATGGTAAGCATATGAATGCATTATTAGTATGTTTGAATGATCAAAGAAATGGTTATAAGAAAGGTAAATGTGGATGAATCATGCTTGAATATTTGTATGTGTTTTAGTTATGCAAAATTGGCATGAATGGAAATGAAATTGAATGTGGAGACTTGTTGAACTTTTGCATGTCTTTGATTGTCAATAGTGTATGATATGAATTGGTATATTGTTTATAGGTATGACCCTTACGTGGGTGGCGTTATGGCCTTGCAAATGGCCTGTTTTGCCTACACGGTTATGGCACACGGGCGTGCCTGGTAACCGTGTGAATAAGTCAGTAGCTAGCCTAACTTTACATGGCCGTGGTATATGGGCGTGCCTGATAGCCGTGTGGTTAAGCCAGTAACTAGCCTAATGTTACATGGCCTTGGCACACGGGCGTGCCTGGTGGCTGTGTGGATAAGTCAGTATACATGCTCTGAGTTGGCACGGCCTGGGTCTATCTAGTAGTCGTGGGAGGCACACGGCCTGCCCACACGGGTGTGTGACCTCTGTAACATAGAAAAGTTTTAAATTTCTGAGAACTTTCATATGTGTTCGGTTTAGTCCCGACCCTATTCTAAATCATGATTAAGGTCTCGTTGACCTATAAGAGGGACACTTTGATTATGATTGATGAATTGTATTACTAAATGTCTATAAAAGTTTTTGATCTGTCTGGTAACGCCTTTAACCCTAATCATGCGATGGATATGGGCTAGGGGTGTTATAGAGTAAGCATTACATGCTTAGTAAGTTCGTATAACGGAAACTAAACTTACCAATCCTGTTTATTAAATCTAAGCATACAATAACAGCTTTTCCATCGATTTGACAAAATTGTCGAAACACATGCATCCAATCAAACATGTCAGTCACAAACTTTACATATATATCAAGGATAGATGAGCTCATAATGCAATATTCTTTCAAGACATTATCATTTCATCTCATAATTCTCATGCCATGTCAAGATTTTTATGTCTGTTGAATCATTGAAATTTCAATGGATGCTTAAATAGTACACTCGAGGTGTACAATTCAATAATCCGTCAATTTTTATTCAAGGGTACCCATTAGGGCACTTAATCAAGGAACACACTCTCGAGCCACATATCGTATAATAGGATTACCAGTCTAGGCTAAATCCTTTATATAACGTATGCTTAGAAGAGCTCAATTAGGATTACCAGTCCAGGTTAAACCCTAATCATAACATATACTCGAGAGGTATTATATCAAGATTATCCGTTCGGGCTAAATCCTTTCTATAATGAGGTAAATAGGATTATTCGTCCGAGCTTAATCCATCAGCAGCTAATGCGGACCTCATCCATTACGGGAAAGCATGTATATTCATTGGAATTCAATATTCAATCGGGACATAACCCTTTTTCACCATTTTAAAGCAAGCATTAATTTCTCATATTTGTAACATACAAGTAAATCACATAAATGATAATTACATTTCATACAATCACAACATTTAATTTAACATAATTACGTGCTCGATTAAGTTACACTAACTTACCTCGACACTTGTTCGCGTAAGTAACCTACTAATCCGAAACCTTTTCCTTTCCCCGATCTAATCTCGAATTTGAGTTGTTCGGATCTATATAAATAACTTTAATCGTCAATTTCACAGATTTCATACTCATTTGGACTCAATTTACGTCCTAGGAAAAATTACCATTTTGCCCCTAACTTTTCCATAAATTCCAATTTCGTCCTTAGGCTCGGAAAATGAAATTTGTGCAGCTTACTCCCTATTCCAACCCTAACCAAAATCCCATTACAAAATTTATAGCACATGTATTCATAAAAATTTAGAATTTTTCATCAAATTTCACAACTTTACATTTTAGTCCCTAAATCATGTTTTCATCAAAAATCACTTTGTAAAAGTTGTTTATCTATCAGCAACCTTTCATTTTCTACCATAAATTTCTAATTTTTAGCATATTCATCCATGACCCAATTTTCATACCTTGATAACTTTTCAAATTAATCCCTCAAATAGATAGATTAAGCTATCCTGGTTTCAAAAATATTAAAATTACTAAAAACGGGACAAGGAAACTTACCCAATTAAGTCTTGAAAGTTTATTCTCTCTCTCCTAGGGTTTCCATATAATTTTTGGGGTTGAAGATGAAAAAATAATAAGATGATATCTTTTATCATCTTTTTAAGTAATTAATTATTTCAATTTCCAATTTAGTCCCTACTCTTTTCTAATTTTTCCATGGATGAGTCACCAAAAATCTACATACTTTTCTTTAATGGTCTAATTACCATATAAGGACCTCTAGTTTTGAATTCCATAGCTATTTAATCCTTATAGCTACTGGAATTCAACTTTCGTATTTTATGCTACTTAGTCCTTTTTGTAATTAAACACTTAATCGATAAAATTTTCGTATCAAAATTTTCACACGACATGTCTATCATAATACGAGCCATATAATAAAATAAAAATAAACGTTATTTTCAGATCAGATTTGTGGTCCCGAAGCCACAGTTCCGATTTTATTGAAAAATGGGTTGTTAAATGGCGTATAGTTGAGTAAGCCAGGGTAGAAAAGGGTGAATTATTCGTCAAGTGTTTGATTGGTGTATTGCGTGATTTTGACAGTACAATTTTCATCGCCAAGTGATCTTCCTTCGACTTCAACATCTACTATTGTTTGTGGGGAATACACGACCCCAAGCCGACACTCTGTTAGTGGGAGGCAGAATACGGAAGCGCCCGTGTTTGGTGATAGTATGGAAAACACAACCCCTGCACGACACTCGGTTGGTGGATGAGACATGCATATCCTTCCTTAGTCATTCGATGTTAGAAATACGTATTAGGGAACGTCATCAACTTCTAGTGGTTGGCAATCCACATATGATTGGGGACGTTACGAAAGTTGTTTAAGAAGGGATAATGTACTCCCCACGACATCCACCGGCGAGGGAACCTCGTTCATTGCAGATGATGGTGGGTCGAATGATGAGTCTGATGTGGATCCACCTCGAGAGCCTGGCCCTGGTGGTGTAGAAGTTGCATTATTTTCTGAACCGGAGCCTGTTCCAACCATACCTGAAGATGTTGAAGGGGGTTCAAATGAAGAAGAAGAAGATCCGCGATTCAGGGCATACTCGCCTCCCGGCCCACATGCATAATGTTGATCTATCTCAAGACGATGCGTTGGAGTTTCCTGAACTACCACACAGAAGGCGTGACTGTACAAGTTCGTCGTTGGATTTAGGTGAATTAGAAGTTGGTAAAGAGTTTTCCAACAAGGATAGTTTTCTTGGTGCATTGAAACAATATAGCATCGAGAACGGGGTTAACTACAACGTGGTTAAATCCAAACTCGATATGTAAGAGGCCAAGTGTGCAGTGCAAGACGGTACATGTTCATGGAAAATCATGGCCTCGTTGAGGAAAAGGACAAGCTTGTGGGAGATTAAAAAGTATAAAGGTCCACATACATGTCTTGCCAGTACAGTATCACTAGGTGTTTAGGGTTTTTGAATAATACTGATATAACTTAATGTTGCATTATTTAGCATACTTTGTTGACAGGTGTTTCACAAGATCATCCCAAGATGGATTCAGATATGTTGGCTAGCTTAATAATACCGGCGATGAAGGCAGATCCCAAGACTTCAGTGCCGGTCATAATTGTCAATATTCGTAGCCAATTGGGGTACACGCCCTCTTACCGCAAGACTTGGATAGGTAAGCAGAAGGCGTTGGAAAAGTTGCATGGTCGGTGGGACGCTTGATATAATGAAGTGTGGCAGTGGTGTCAGGTGCTGGAGAGATATGTCCCAGGCATCATAACATACCTTGAAACAGTACCTGCGTACTACAACGATAGATTTCTCCGTGGATGCCAAGTGTTCAAGTGTCTGTTCTAGACATTTAAGCAATGCTGAGACGCATTTCTATACTGCAAGCCATTGGTACATATTGACGGTACATTTATGTATGGTAGATATACATATCGGCTATTGCTAACTGTGTCATAGGATGGCAGTGGGAGAATCCTTCCAATTGTGTTTGCAATAACATCGAGGGAGTCAACTGATGATTGGGATTTCGTTCTATCTAGGTTAAGGAGGCATGTCTGCCCTCAACCTGATATATGCGTTATATCAGATAGGGGCCCTGGAATAATAACCCTAATAGAGCGACAAGGAAGCTTATGGCATCACACACACCATCGATATTGCCTAAGGCATGTTGCGTCTAACTACCACGGGCAACATCGATCTACATGTGAACGATGGCAAGTGACCAACATGGGTATGTAATATCTATTAATATAATTTCGTTTGTAATATTTAATTTATTCTTAATTGAAGAGTGGTATGTAATATTCGCTATCAACTTATATTGGCAGGGTACGAGATCAATAAGGACCGTTTTCAAGAGACGTTGGCAATTTTGCGCTCAGTTAACGAAGAAGGTGCAAACTACCTATGCAACATACCTTTCGAACAGTGGACACAAGCATACAACGGCGGCCTACAATATGGTCATATGACCTCAAACCTGGCTGAATGCATAAATTTTTTTCTAAAAGGAACGCGTCATTTACCGATAACATCGGTTGTGCGAGAGACATATTTTTGTTTAGCGGCACTATTTCTGAAGTGAGCAGCGAGTTATAAAGGCCAAATGTAGGGAGGCCATGTATGGTGCGCGAAGGTATTGCGAGAAATCAACAAGGCGAAGACACGGGCCAACACCATACACACAGTGTGTCATGATCGCGACAACCTATGGTTTCGTGTGACGGAGTTTGACAGACTGAACCAAGGTATTGTTGGCGGGCAATATCGTGTACACTTGAGAAATAGGACCTGCGACTGTGGGATATTTGACGCACTTCGTTATCCTTGCGCTCATGTAATTGCACCTTGTCAGAATCTCTGTCTGGATCCTATGAGCTATGTCGATGAAGTGTACAATATAGAATACATGTACAACGTGTGGAGACACGTATTCCCACCAGTCCCAGATGAACGTAAGTGGCCGTCTGTATATCTTGCTTCGTTTAAGCTATTACCGGATAGAGAACTGCGTCGCAAACCAAAGGGTTGACCTTGCTCGACTAGAATGCGCAACAATATGGATATTCGAGAAACAGGCAACCAACGAAAGTTATGCGGATGGTGTACGAACCCAGGCCATACATCTCGCGCATGTCTAAATCGTTGATAGTCTCCTTATCATTTTTGTCTCTTGGTGGCTATGAAAATTCTTTTAATTTATTAATGAAAATGGTGAACTTTTGTAGAAGGACTAAGTTATTCAATTAATCTAAAATATCACCATCATCATTATTATTCTAAATTATCTTTCTTGCTAAATGATTATTTTGGCCCTTACGATCCTTCAAAATTCCTACATTGGATCAACACCCATCTTGATAAAATTACAAATTAACCCCTCATACTTTTTCACTTATTCAATTTAGACCTAATTCATCCATTTATTCTTAGTTTCTAGATCCTACTACCATTAAAATATTTACACCATTGGCTCTTCAAGTTTTTTTCATATATACATTTTAACCCCTCAAATTTTGAATATTTACTATTGAGCCACAAAACTTTTCTCACATTTTCGATTTAGTCCTCACTTGAACCAATACAATTAGGACATTAAAAGCAACTTTTATTTTATAAAAAATATAAAAAAATAAATTACAATAAAAAATAAAAAATAACTTTTATTTTATTAAAAATATAAAATTAAATAACAATAAAAAAATTAAAATCAACTTCTATTTATTAAATGTAACAATATAAAAAGTTTGTAGAAATATTTATTAAATAAAAACAACTTTTATTTTATTAAAAATAAAAAAATTAAATTACAATTAGGATATTAAAAAAACTTCTATTTTAAAAAAAAAAAAAAATAAATTACAATAAAAATTTAAAATAAACTTTTATTTTACAAAAAAAATAAAAAAAAACAATAAAAAAAAAAAAAAACTTTTATTTATTAAATAAAAAAAAAATTACAATAAAAAAAAAACAACTTTTATTTTATTAAAAATATAAATTAAATTAAAATAAAAAAATTAAAATCAACTTTTATTTTATTAAATGTAACAATATAAAAAAGTTGTAGAAATATTTTATTAAATAAAAAAACTTTTATTTTATTAAAAATAAAAAATTAAATTACAATTAGGATATTAAAAACAACTTCTATTTTAAAAATAAAAAATTAAATTACAATAAAAAATTAAAATCAACTTTTATTTTATAAAAAAAATAAAAAATAAGTTACAATAAAAAAAAAAAAAAACTTTTATTTTATTAATATAAAAAATTACAATAAAATAAAAACAACTTTTATTTTATTAAAATATAAAAAATAAATTACAATTAAAAAATTAAAATCAACTTTTATTTTATAAAAAATAAATTACAATAAAAAAAAAAACAACTTATATTTTATTAAAAATATAAAATTTAAATTACAATTGAAATATTAAAAACAACTTTCAATGTTGGTGCCGGTCGGAATCAGTGCCACATGGGGGTGGTTGACGGTTACGCACTGGATTCCTCATTGGTTCAAATTTCGGCGGGGGTTGTGGTTGCTCCTGCGGGGATTCTGGTTCCTCCGGCAGGGGGTCTGGTGGTGGGTGTTAGGAGGATGACCCACCTTGATAAAATAATGAAAGCGGAGGTGTTTGCGTCACCCATGGCGGAGGTGTTTGAATCCAATAAAGCATCGGAGGTTGGTAAAAAGAAGAGCTCCCCGGTGGCGCCTCGTGCGATCCCTCATGCGACAGCGGTCTATAGATCGGCGGTCCACTCGGAGTAGTCAGGAATGGACTCGAACCGGGCTATGCATGCCAACCTGTCATAGGACTGGAAAAGGAAACATATAAGGGTTAGGATACATATAAGGGCTAGGATACGCACCTGGCATAATCGAAAAAGGCTGTGATGTGAGTGTCGTCGATTGAAGTGTTGGGCCCGGTGACTGTGTGGGTGCTGTTGATGGGCCCGGTGATTGTGTCGGCACTGTTGATGGGTCCATCCCATCATCCCTTCTCATTAGATTTAAAGGGCTCCGTCATTCCCTTTGTACATGATGTTGTCGTCGCCTCTCCTCTTCTGACAATAAATACGTATTGCCATGGATCCTAAACCATGGCATGTATTCCGGCACGCACGCTAACTTAGGAACGATGATTGGTTCCCGAGTAGGTATATAATCATATCGGTTTTCCCACAATTCGATATATGCTGACCAAAATCTTGGTCAATCTGTGTGCAACTACCGTAGGTCGACTTTGTGCTCATCATCGAGCACCTCAGGAGCCACGAGAATCGGTTGTCAGAATCCAAATTGACGCAGAACCCTTTCTGACTGGTGCATCTCCACGGTGGCATAGTTGACCAATGGAACCTTCACATGCCAAATGTTCGGATTTTGAAAGAACTCATTCGGAATTACTGCCCGAATTGACGGATCCTCGTATGGTGTCCATTCAAACTATATTAACATGATAAAAATATTAGTTATATACATAATACTAAATACTAAATACTAAATACTAAACAATAAATACGAAACGACTATTTTATTATGAAAATATATTTTATTTAATACTTACTTGTGCTTTCGACCGTTGGTCTAATAGAAGCCGTATATCTTCAAGCGAAGTAGGTAGTCCAACATAACTCGTCGAATGGTTCCACCTAATTAAATAAATTTTTAGCATACAATTATATTTTAAGTCTATGTAATAATTGTAAAATCTAATATTAAATTTACCTCGTTATGAGTGGGAATGTATATGAGTGGTCCACTCGAGGACGTAAAGATGGAAAGCGAAATCATGCCCATGATTACAGTAGTGATAGGCAACCTCCGATTTTGTCTTTATTCAGTCGCGTCACCCCTCACATCTCCCTATACAATTTTGCTAGTACGACAGACCCTCAACTCAATTCATCAGCTGCTCTAAAATCAACGAGTTTCAGCAGCCATCTCAGATGTACGAGGTTTCGTGACAAGTTCGGCATCAGATAGCCTCCAATCATCTCAAGAATGTATGCCCGAGCATACAGTATTCTTTCTAATTCTGTCGAATCATTATCTGGCTCTGGGAATGTGTCTCGTAACCAGCCCATCTCGATCTGACCTTCGTTAATGTTATCCGAAATATCACCCAAAAGCTCGTAGCATACGACTCCCCAATCACCAGAAGTTGCGAACCTGGTGACTACGTACCCATCCACCGACAATCCTAATTGCAACTACACGTCTTCCAGAGTGATAGTACACTCTCCGCATGAAAGATGGAAAGTGTGCGTCTCGGGTCTCCACCTCTCTATCAACGCACTGATTAGCTTCGGGTCCAACTTGCACCCCTGGCCTATCGTGGCCACGTGCCAAAATCCTGCTTCCCGCAGGTAATTCTCGATCAACGGCGATGGCGGACCAGGCATATTGCCAATATAGCATTGCAACACTCGATTTACAGATTGTTTAAAAAATTATAAAATAAAAATTAATTAAAATTGCATAAACCTAAAAAACATTAAATAGTATTGAAAAATTAAAATTATAACATAACATTGTCATTTGATCGACGGAGATGTGTTTATTGTCGAGACGAATTAATTCTCCGGCCATTGCTAATACAATCAAATGTTTTTAAATTTTAAAAAAACTATTTCAAAAAACTTTTAAACAGGGCTTTTTTGTAAAATTTAAAGGAATTTTGTGAAATTTGAGAGGAACTTTAGAGGAATTTGAGAGAAATTTGAGAGGAATTTGAGGGAAAGTTGAGAGAAAATTGAGTAAGGACCTTAGTGTGAAAAAATGAAAGGGGGGATTTTATAGGTTTTATTTTTTGACCGTTGGAGGCTTAACGGTCAAAAAAATATGGCCGTTGGAAGCAGGCAAAACGCGTCCCTGAGGGAGCATTTTTGCCACATCAGCAAAGCGCGCCCTCAAGGACGCGATTTCTGTTGATGTGGTAGAAAACGCTTCCTCAAGGACGCGTTTTCTTACTGTATCCCCTAAAATCGCGCTGACGTGGACATGCTTTCAGAGAAAATGACCCATTCCGGTAAATAATTAAAAAAATATGTCATTTTTCGTAAATTTTGAAAAAAGGATATTTTTTTGATAATTTACCCAAAAATATGATATAGGAATACAAGAATTATATAAGTCTCTCTCGTCTCATAATGAATCTACCCCTGGAGACTGGCTGGACAGCACCCCATGTGATCAAAACCATCCCAAAAGAAAGTCAGATAGAGGGTTATCTTTAGACATTGGATTAGCGATGATCCGGCCTAGAAGAGGCACACGTCAAACCCACGACTTTTTTGTGGTTCGAGGATTACTAGGACAGATGTATTTTTGGATGGTGGTGTTTGGGTTTAGGCAAGTGAAGGACCTGTCAAACACGTGCGTAGGCCACTTTAAAGGTAAGCATTTATTAGGCCCTACCACAAAGGCCACGTACATAAAATGACAAAACATCCAAGGCGTGCAATCAAAACTAGAAATGAGAACAGAAAATGCAACATATCGTATCGTTGTTGACTGAGTTAATAATATATATCTAGTGATATTATTTAAGTTGCTCAATCATCTAAAAGATCTAATTATTTTATAAAAGAAATGTTAAAATATAAAAAATCTTCTTATTCTTTCAATTAGCTCCTTATTTGTGTTAAGAATTTATTTATGTTTATTAGAGTACAATTAAAATTTTAAATTTTATTCAAATTGGTAAAACTATCTTGTTACATAGGCATAAGCTGGAACTTATATAATATTTTAGATTTTAAATAGCACTAGTATGGTGATTGCATTTTTAGGTACATTACTAAAGTTGATTAATAGAGAATTAAAATATTTACAAGTTTTTTTAACTTGTGAATATGAATTTTATATGGTATAATAATTGATTTATATTTTATTTACTTTCAATAAATCATATATGATGTGATAAAGTTATTTTTGTATAAAAAATTTAAATCGTTGATAATGGAATATATTTCATTTTCATTAGCATGGATGAAGTGAGCAATTATCATGCCACTATAGTTTATAAAGTTGTTTTTATGATTTGAACCCTGGCTAAATGAGTGTTTGATAAGAGTTTTAATCATCACTCCATTCAAGTCAAGACTTGTGGTTTATAAAGTTATTTTTTTAATATTTTTAAAATTTAATATATATTTATGATAAGTTAAAATTTACTATTAATCCTTATACTTTACAAAAGTTGTGGATTTAATCATTGTACTCTAATTTATTCTTTTTTAGTCATTATATCTTTCAAATTTTAAAATTTCAGTCCTCAACAAATAATAGTTGTTAATTCATTAAGTTAAGTTATGCTATTTCCAAAATCTGATATAACAGATATAATTATATGTGCAATCTTATACCAGCTTGTTATTTCTACATATTACCCACTAAAAATCTAGCTAATGGATCAACAACTATCATTTATGTCAAGATTAAAATTTCAAAATTTGAAAAGTTCAGGGACTTAGAATGATACAATTGGAAAAATATAAACTAAATCTAGAATTATGTGCAAAGTACAAGATTAACAATTGAATTTAATCAAATAGATTTAACTGCTATTGATTAGGTTAGGACTAAAATTTCAAATTCTGAAAAGTAGGAGGACTAAAATTGACCAATTTAAAAAGTAAAAAGACTAAAATTGATTAAATTAAAGTACAAAGACCAAATCTTTAACTTTCGCAAAGTATAGGGACTTAGTAGCAGAATTTAACCTTAATGATATAATATCATATGATAGGAACATCAAGGGTCGGCTCATATTGCCCGTTCTAAAACTCTTTGCATCATTTAATGCCCCCCCCCCCCCCTTCACTTCTCATATCCTCTTTGTATATAAAACTTGTATTAGTTCCTCAACCCAAAAAACACAAGGCGGTTCCTTTTGTTATCTCTCTTTTTAATTTTTTTTTCAATTCCATTTCTTCTTATTTTGCAGTTAGAAAGCCTAAGAAATTTAGTCACATTTGTTAATTTCTTTCATTTTGTTATGAAACGTATGGAGTTAAGGAGGTGCAAAGAGTTTTCTAGGGTGAAATGGAGGAGGAGAAGGTGGACAGGTGACAGCGGTGGCTGTGGCAGTAGATCAGTTCGAACAAAGGTAAAGAAGTTGCAAAGGCTAATTCCGGGAGCAAAAGGGTTGAAGCCGGACCGGCTGTTTCTAAGGACAGCTGATTATATATTGAAGTTGAGATTACAAGTTAATATATTGCAAGCTCTTTCCAAGATTTATGGACCCTCACATTAATGTTTATGACATTTTATGTATATTTTGATACAAAACTTACATGGCATAAGATGCCATATAAAAATGTATGCTCTTTCCTTGATAATGATAAATATATGCTATGTGTGTGTGTGTTTTTTTTTTTTTTTTAAATTTAGAATGTATTGGTGGGTTTAATTTCCTTTGCAATTCATGTTGTAATGCATGCTATGAATGCTGAAGCATGTCGCCCCATGATCTACCGGAATTTTCCTGTCATTTCTTCGGTCTTTCCCTTTTGTTCTTCATAATTAATACGGCTCTTATAACATGAAATCCGGTACTCAGCTTTTAGTTTTTCTTTTATAATGTTTCTAGCTTTTTATATTCGATATATACACAAAACCTCATTTCACCTTTTTCTCTGAGATGATTGCTGTTTTTTTAGTTCAATGATGCAATTATTTTCATGATTTCATCATAAGATAACAAATGCAGATTCAACGCTTTGGTTTTACATTCTCTTCTCTTCCCTTCCTTTTGGTTAATTAAGCACTTTGTTAAAGGCGACAGAGTTCAAACTATTTAATTTCACCCGCCAAGTAAATCCATAAAGTATTCATTAGATGAAAGAGATTGTTTATAACTTGAGAAATGTATATTGAACTACACATGCATAAATCCATATATGTTAATTATACAAACAATAATTGCAGTAATAATAACTAAAAAACAAATGATATACTGAAATTGAATAAGTTAGGATAGATGTTGTGGCTAGATTTGCGATATTGTAACAAACCACAACAGTTTGGCATTACACGAAACTTTTGCTGGTAGTTTTCAACTTATGTTTCACTTTTATTTTATTTTGATGTTAGGATCGAAAATACTAAAATGGTGGGTGAATGGGTATTTTAATTTTTTTTTACAAATTATTCTAAAATAAAAGAACAAGGGAAAATAGCTTGAATACACGGATTTATAGTTGTTCGGGCCCAATTGCCTATTCCACTATCTTGGTATACCTCAACCAACGATTTTTCTAATTCACTATATAAAATTAATGTCTTTTAACACTAAATATTTACGATCCTTATATTGTTACAAAGGCTAAGATAGAGCATTCCCCTTAATTTTTGTGACAAAATTAAAACCCTCTATAATCTTCTTAAGGTTTTCCATCTAAAAACCTTAAATATTCTTTTTAATACAAAGAGAAATGGGTAAGCAATTAACACCTCTTTAAGGTGTGTGTTTATAAGTGATAACTCTCTAAAACAAATGAAATGAGAATGATGAAAGATACTAAACTAAGCATAGAAGAGACGATGTCCAATAGAATACGAGAAAAAGAAGATTTGAAGGGAATTCTCTTGCTTTCAAGTTTGGATATGTCTCTTTTGAGTCTTGAAATGTTTTTGATTATTATTTGCAACAACCCAAAGAACTTATAGATTTGTGATACGATACGAATTCGATAAATTTTTTCCGTAATTTGCTACAAGAATTTCACTTATGTGAACTTATAGGAATTTGAGATTTTTTAGAGTTACGAGTTAGTTTAATATTTGTTTCTTAGAGTCTTGGTCTTAATTAGTTAAGATTTTGAGGTGAGGAGTAAAATGATACTTTTATCCCATAAGAGTATTTTCAACATTTTGATAAGTGCATTATTTCCAATTTATTTGTTATAGTTTCCCTTTGAATTGTGTTATTTAAGTCCTTAAATATTTTATTATTATTCATATTTTTTTCATGGATTAGGTGGAGTAATTGGAGAAAATTGGGCTTAAAGATGAATTTTGTAACACCCCAAAATTTTCGATAATACTCATGACACTCTTCTAGGATCAAATATAGTGATATAATGAGAAAATTTGAAATACGAGTTAGATAAAGAATTTTTATGAAATAAATTTTTTTTATTGGATATTAGAATCAATGAAAAGTATTTGGATGTGGAAATGAGTCAAAAAAGACTAAATTGCAAATTATAAAAAGTTTGAGGATTAAACTACAAATTTTTCCAAAATGATAAATGTGAGTTATTATTGATTAAATGTCATAAAAATAAGTTGGAAAATTTATTGGTGTGATGAAAATATCTTTTTAGAGGAGATTGGAAAGATTGAAAAACAGAAAGATTAAATTGTAAATTTTTCATTTTTGTTGAGAAGAGGAAAAGGTGTAATTTTTACCATCCAAAAATTTATTATTAAGAGTTAAATGTAAATTTTGAGATTTGTATTTGACAAGTGTTCAATGACACAAATGGGCAAAATGGTAATTTCACCACATAATGACCTTTTGGTCATTTCTCAATAATTAAAATTTGGAAATATAATTTTGATGAGATATTTGGCATTTAGAATTATTTTTTGCCATTGAATGTGAGTTACGTGGTGAGATGAGTTGCGGACCATACATTTCAAATGTATGTTGACTTTGACTTGGTATATTTTTTTTACCACCATGTTGTTGCAGCCAACCACCCTCTCTTATGGAGGTTTTATTCTTCTCTTTCATTTTCTTGCTTTTTCTTGAAATCTCTCCAAAACCCAACATCCAAACCTTGAGGCTTTGTTAAAATCACTTGAAAACTCATGTCTAAAACTCATTTCCACCTTCAATGTAACAGCGATAACCCGTTTTCGTTGATAGATTAAGGTTATAGAGTATTATCAGGCGATCAATAACAAATAGCATCAAGTTACCGAATTAATAAACGAAATTCATAAATAATTCAGATCAGAGTAGAACCTACACTTATGGGCCTTAAATCGAACCTACGAGCCTTTAAAATAGTTTAGGAACAGTCAGGGACCAATTCGAGACAAAATAGAATATTTGAGGCAAAAGTGAAAATTTTCAAATCAAGGGCCACACGACACATGGCCGTGTGACAGAGCCTAGACCATGTGGCTCAAACATGGCCATGTGGCCATTCCACACGCCCGTATACTTTAGCTGCACTAACTTGGCTCACAAGTTCGTGTCCTAGCCCGTATGTCTTGTAACACTCCTAACCCGTATCCGTCACCGAAATAGGGTTACAAGAATGCTACAACAAGTCAACGGAATAAACAAGTAAAACCATGATCATTTTAATATATTTTCTCAAATACCATAAATTAATTGAATTACAATAATAACTTACTTAAATCAAGCTTTAGGGACTAAATAATTAATCCTAAAACCCTCAGGGACTAATTTGAAACAAATCAGGATATTTCAAGAAAATATGAAAAATTTCAAAAAAAGGGGACACACGGCCGTATGGAATGCCCCAGCCCATGTGACTTTCGAATTTGGGACACAAGGCCATGTCCCAACCCGTGTCTCTGCCCGTGTAACTCACTGAGTTGCTACACACGATCATGTCGTAGGTAGTGTGTCGGGCCGTGTAACTCTCTGACTTGATACACACGGCTGTGTCGTAGACTATGTGCAAGCCCGTGTGACTCACTAAGTTAATACACACGACGTGTGGCAAACCATGTGTCGCACACAGCCGTGTCGCAGCTTGTGCCTCAGGCCGTGTGCACTTAAATGAACCGTAAACATCAAGTTTACCATTTCAAGATTTCTTGGACACTAAGCAATCCATTTACCAGCCATTAGACCTATTCAAAATGCCATTAAACATGCTCAAATCATGTTAATTCAACCATCTTAAGTGCCTAACCAATGTACCCTCAATGGCACCACAAGTATACACACTTAAACAACATTATAAACCATCAATCAAAACATGCCAATTCACACAACTTAAACTTCTAACCAATATGCCTATCATAGGCACCCCAATTCAAAACAATTCAAGATAACCTATTAGTCATACATATGCTAAAAGTTTGTACCAAAGATATCTTCCTTTATTCATAAATCACAATAAGTTATCAACTAAGCATTTACCAAATCAACATCATGATCAATGTAGTGATGCTCATGTTAGTAACTTGCAGTTAGATGCACTCTATATATATATATATATATATATATATACACATATATATTTACATATCAAAGCAAAAGTAATGACATAACAAGTCTATTACATGCCATATAACCCAAAATAAACGTTCAGAAACTACTAAAATCAGATGGATAGTTTGACTTAAGTGCTGATCCAATCGTCCAACCTTCAAAAAACAAAAAACACAAGAAATAGAAATTGAAGCTTAGTAAGTTCGACGGACAGAAACAATAAATCTTACCGAAGTAAATATAACAATTTAATCAAATAATTCAACAACAAATGTTTCCTGTCATCAACAATTGTAAACCAGTGAATTGCATAGTTTAATTCAAAGCTTAAATAATAATCTCCGAGAAAACATACATGTCCACAACAGAGTCAATTCAAGATGTCAAGCACATGTCATGCCATTCAAAGTCATTAAACAAGTTATAATACAATAATTTACGACTTGATGAACGACTTATAGATATGAGTAGACAAGTAATCCAACCGAAACATGCCAAATGCTCATAAGAGCTAATCCAATCAATAACATGCCAAATGCCCCTAAGAGCTAATCCAACTGATAACACGCCTCAGCACTAAGTGCCTAGCCCGTAGGCTATACATTTGCCCTCTTAACACGCTAGAACAAGATAGTATAACATAAAGGTTCGCAACAAATGTTGAGCCTTGGTATACTTGGGAAAAATATATAAAGCATGCCACATCAATCTCCACTCCTACCCCACATATCATGCCGTCATTCAGTTGTACTCTATCTCGCGTTCATCCGACCCAAGTACCGAAATTCAATAACATTTTCCAAACAACTTTACATCATCAATAGAGCAATTAATATCCACTATTTCATATCATATCATCATACAATTCATATAGATATTAAACTATAAACCAAACGAACTTACCTGTACTGAATTGTAATAGTTGTAGAAGTTTAGGGACTATTCCATAGTTTTTCCTTTTCCATTTAAGTCATTAGGGTCTTGATCTAAAATGTAAAATTTTCCTGTTATTATCTTATATTCATATGCCAGTTAATTCTACATTTCAAACCCTTTTATTTTTCTAAATTACATAATTGCCCTAACTTTTATAACTTTTACAATTTAGTCCCTTAACCTGAAAATCACCAAATTGACCATTTTCTAGAAATCACTTTACAACCAAATATTCTAGGCCTTTAAATAGTCCAAAATACACCTCTAATTCGCCATTAAACCTTGAAATGTTGTCATTTTAACAATTTAATCCTTAAATAAAAAACTAATAAAAATTACTTCATAAAACAACCAAATACCACACTCAAAACTTCAAACACATAATTATCATAAGAAAACCAAGATTCATCAATGACAACTTCCAAATTTTTTAATAGATTCAAAAACTAAGGTACGGGCTAGCTGGACCTAGTTGTAACGATCTCAAAAACATAAAAATTACAAGAAATAGGTGAGAATTGGGCTCACATGCACTAAGGAGATGAAACCAAAGCTTGGAGCCCCCTTCAATGGTGTTTCAGCATGAATTTGTAGAAATGAAGAAGAAAATGTTTATTCTTCAATTAATTTTGATTTAATTACAAAATTGCCATCCAATATGCTTTAATTATTTAATTTTGTTCATTTTACCATCCATTAACCTTTAACAAGGTTTAATTTCTTCATTGGCCATCCCACATTTATTATTTAAACTATTAAATAATCTAAATGAAATAATTACTATTTTTGCACCTTTTTCAATTTGGTCATTTTTCTTTAATTAGTTATCTAAATGTTAAAATTTCTTAACCAAATTTTAATATGAATCTAAAGACTCCGTAAAATTCTATAAATAATATTTACGGGTTGACATGATAGACATTTGTGGTCTCGACACCATTGTTTCGTCACCACTGAAAAATGGGCTGTTATATGTCTATCCATGTTAGCTACTAACTTAGGTCACATAGCTGTGCCGTAGGCAGTGTGCCAGCCCATGTGAACCCTACACCTAGTACAATAGGGGCACACGCTCGTGTGGGTTACCCGTGTATGGTACACGGTCGTGTGGTAGCTCGTACCCCAAGCCATGCGCATAAAAAATTAGCCCAAATCATGCCATTTTCACTCCCCAATGCTTAGGTGGCTAAACATACTAAAAGTACATGCATACCAACCCTCAAAACACAATCAAGAACACTCAAACCATGTCATAATAATCAACCTATGTGCCTAACCAATGTGCACAACATTAAACTAATTAAGCTAGAATCTCAATTCATAAGTATATGTCCTAGTGATTAGCAATCACTCAAGTACTATACCATAGTCCATATCAAGACTTACCATTTCCTATACTCATTCAACCACAACCTTGCATCATGCTAATATACACCAAAGGACCATTTAACACAACAACCTATCAAGCACACCAACTATATAGGATGAGTACATAGGGATTAATATTATTCAAAATTTCCTATTACATGTCATATAAGCCAAAGTTTGTATTCAAAATCTACCAAAGGTTCTTGGATAGTGTGATCCTTCGAGTTGATTCAATCTCCCGATTTCCACAAAACATATCTACAAGATGATTTGATTGTTCTTTTAGACATTTTTATGCATTTTATGCAATTAAGTCCTTTTAAATTTTTTTACAAAATTGCCCTCAACATTTTACTTTTATGCAATTTAGTCCCTATGCTTGTAATTTAACCAATTTGAACTAAAACTAAGTTCAACCAAATTGTAGAACACTCCACTACATCCCATATTTGCCATTATTTCACATCAATTCCTTTAAATTTTATCACTTTAACATTTTAGTCCTTAAACATTAAAATAACTAAAAACTACTTTACAAAATAGTCTTATTTAACAATCAACCTTAATAATATACCATAAAACTTCAAGAACAACTCAAACTCATCAATGGAGTAATCTATAATGTTTAACAGCTTTACAAATTAGTCCCTAAGTTAGCTAGATTAAGCTAATACGAGCTAAAAAACATAAAAATTACTAAAAACGAACAAGGTTTACTCACTAAATAGAAAGGCCTAAGCTTGGCTGAAGCTTCCTAATTCCTAGATATGGTGTTTCGGCTATAGAAAAGAAAATTCAAGAAGAGGATAGCCAATTTGGCTTTTATTTTAATTAAATTTAAGTTATTTACTTAAATATGATTTTACCTTTTTATTTTGCATCCAAATTTAACAATTACAAGCCCTTTTACCGTCCATTATAGTTATTTATGGTTTAATTACCATATAGGTCTATTGATTTTCCTTTTTAACTAATAGAAACAATCTTTTTCAACTTTTATGATTTAGTCCATTTTTAATTAATTCAGGCATAGTTGCAATTTACCAAAATCTAGATAATTCCACATCATTCCTACTGTTTGGCCCCTTAAGGAGGGTCCAATTACACAATTGGTCCTTCAATTACCATATAGGTCTATTAATTAACCTTTTTAACTAATAGAAACCATCTTTTTCAACTTTTATGCTTTAGTCCATTTTTAATTAATTCGGACCTAGTTGCAGTTTACCAAAATCTAGATAATTCCACATCATTCCTATCATTTGGCCCCTTAAGGAGGGTCCAATTAAACAATTAATCCTTCAATTATATATATTTTAATTATTAATTAATTAAACTTTATTTTAATTTAACCTTAAAGTATTAGGACCTAATGAGTAAATAACCCAAAGGTTAGTGGAATGGTTGACATCCACCACCACTTGCATGTAACACCCTTAACCCGTAACCATCGCCGGTCTAGGGTTAAGAAGTATTACCAGACAAATAGGAACATTTACTATCAATTCTCAATCATAAATGCATCATCATCATATCATAGCAATTCATACACATAAAGTCTCTTCAAAAGGTCTACGAGACCTTTAACATGCTTTGGGAAGGAGTCGAGATTAAACTGAGCACATATAAAATTTTCCTGAAAACTTAATATTTTCAAAGTTGCAGAGGTCACATGCCCATGTGGGTAGGCCGTGTGCCTCACACGGCATCAGACACACCCATGTGTCCAAGCCGTGGCAAAATAGGGCATACATACTGACTTGTCCACACGGCCAATGACACGCCTGTGTGCTTAACCTGTGTTCGACACTGACTTATTTGACATGGCCTGTCACGCGCCCGTGTGTCTGGCCCGTGTGCGAGTCTGACTTGTTTCAAATTGCAACCATAAGAGACACGGTCAAGACACAAGCCCGTGTGCTCAACTGTGTGAGCAAATATAGGCCATTTGCAAGGCCAAATTGCCACCCAACTTTGGGTCACACCTACAAGCATCAAAACATACTAAATTCATACTCCATATGCATTCAAAACATATTAAAATATACACCTTTTAACCTTCAACTATATCATTTATTTCCCCACTCAATTCCAACTCAAGCATACCAATCCAAAGTATCAATTCACATCAAAATCATGTAATTCATACATCATTCAATACTTATCAACTCATAGCATGGAACTTACTACCTTCATCCACTAAAACGTATCATATAGGTCATTCACAAAAAGTCACATGAACACATTATAACCATCATTCTCACATATCCAAGACATATACTAAGATCATTCATCTATCAAGCCATATCACATGGCAAGATGTATACATATCAAAACATACCATAATCACTAGCCAATACATGCCATATACCAAATATACAACTTCTAAAAGTACCAAAATAGATGGCCGATAGTGTGATTGAGTCGCTGACAATCCTCGAATCCGAGCTAGCTTTAATGACACTGTAAAACAGAGAAACACTTCACACAGTAAGCTTAAAAGCTTAGTAAGTTTGACATTTAACACATTTAACTCAACAAATCGAATTCAATATACAAAATAAACTATCACATGGTTCAATTCACAATGATATACAATCTCATTCATAATCATTACTCACATAATCATCCATTTATCCATACACGATATCATCAACCACATAGGTTCCGTACATACCTGTGCTAACATTTAATTAATGATCACATTTGCTACTCAATGCTCAATACCACAATTCGTTCAATCTTCGTTAATTATTTGATTTACTCACACACTTAGTGCCAATTTCTTACCCGAAGCTTTAATATCATCGCACACTTAGTGCCTTTACATTGAACCAAATTTGACTCGGTACTGCACACACAGTGCCAATCAATATAGTCAATGCTTTTTTATTTCGCACACATAGTACCGTTTACCCCTGTATCAATTCTATTTATGCACACTTAGTGCCACATCTCTCAAAACCACATATAGCATTACTAATTCATTAACCACATATTCATTCATTTAATAACACATGAATATGATTTAAATAATTCGTATTATACACAAACTTACCCCGAACGTAGAAACACGATACAAGTCGGTCAATCGAGCACCTTGTTCTTGCCTCGATCTAAGTTTGAATTTCTCTTTTCTTGATCTATACATATTCAAATTTAACTTGCTAGTAAGTTCATTTTAGCCTCGTTTTTAATATTCTTCGTATTTTTAGAATCCTCGTATTATGAATTAGCTATTTTTAGCTATAAGATGAGCTAAGATTCATGTTCATAAATCTACCCATGTATGAGATGCTTGTAAAATGACATTTTATGGAAGGTTATGAGAGTTTGATGTTAGATAAACATCTTTTTCTAAGTGAATTTCATGAAAAATGCTAGTAAGGATTAATTTGTTAATATTATGAAATTTGTCATACATGGTAGAAATAGTGAGAATTTGTTATTGCTATAGTTAAGATAATGAATCAGCTAATCATGGAGTTTAAGAAAGTGGTATGAAAATTATTTTACGAGCCTAGGGGAAAAAGTGTTAATATGAGAAAGTTTAGGGGCAAAATAGTAATTTTTCCAAAGTATGAGTTAAGAGTCAATTTAGTTAATGTGAGTATTAAATAATCTAATTAATATTATAGATAAATAAAAACAAAGCCCAGATCGAAACTGAGGCAAGAACAAAGTCGAGGGCTAAATTGCATAACTACATACATTTTGTATATCGAGGTAAGTTTGTATAATTTCCAAGCTTCATGAATATTTTCATTGAACTTCTTGTTATGTTTTTAAATGTACATTACTTTCATGAGAATGTTTAATGGTATGCTATACAAAGAAATTAATGAGATTAAGCATGAGAAAGTCCCGATTGAAGTTGAATTACTTAGGATACTCGATCTACCACATGAGATAAGAAAGTCCGTATAAGACCAAGCCAAGGCCTGGCATTGGCAATCAAGCAAAGTTATCATGTAAGTCCAAGACAAGTCTTGGCATTGAAGAGTATTTATGAGATGAAGACCCATGTAAGCCCAAGCCAAGGCATGGCATTGGTGAGTCTCCAAGTAAAGATGTCATGTAAGTCCAAAACAAGTCTTGGCAATCAAATTTGTCATACATCGTAGAAATAGTGAGAATTTGTTATTGCTATAGTTGAGATAATGAATCAGCTAATCATGGAGTTTAAGAAAGTGGTATGAAAATTATTTTACGAGCCTAGGGGAAAAAGTGTTAATATGAGAAAGTTTAGGGGCAAAATAGTAATTTTGCCAAAGTATGAGTTAAGAGTCAATTTAGTTAATGTGAGTATAAATAATCTAATTCATATTATAGATCAATAAAAACGAAGCCCAGATCGAAACTAAGGCAAGAACAAAGTCGAGGGCTAAATTGCATAACTACATACATTTTGTATATCGAGGTAAGTTTGTATAATTTCCAAGCTTCATGAATATTTTCATTGAACTTCTTGTTATGTTTTTAAATGTACATTACTTTCATGAGAATGTTTAATGGTATGCTATACAAAGAAATTAATGAGATTAAGCATGAGAAAGTCCCGATTGAAGTTGAATTACTTAGGATACTCGATCTACCACATGAGATAAGAAAGTCCGTATAAGACCAAGCCAAGGCCTGGCATTGGCAATCAAGCAAAGTTATCATGTAAGTCCAAGACAAGTCTTGGCATTGAAGAGTATTTATGAGATAAAGACCCATGTAAGCCCAAGCCAAGGCATGGCATTGGTGAGTCTCCAAGTAAAGATGTCATGTAAGTCCAAAACAAGTCTTGGCATTGAAAAGCTATCATGAGATAGAGATCCCATGTAAGTCCAAGCCAAGGCATGGCATTGGTGAGTAACAAGAAAGATTTCATGGAAGTCCAAGCCGAGGCTCAGCATTGTCCAGTTCATGAGTAAAGATACCAAATAAGACCATGTTAAGACATGGAAATGGTAAGTTCCCAAGGGAACACACAAGGAAGACTTTGAGTAAGCCCATGTCAAGACATGGCATCAATACCAAGATGAGAGATCCCATGTAAGACCATATCGAGGATATGGCTTTGGCATCGAGTTATATATGGGATGAGATTCAGTATCCTCGGTTATTCATAGAAAATTCATCAGGCAAATGAGTAAGGCTTAAATAAGATAGCAAGAAATTAAGTAAGAAAAGTTATCATCAAGTTGCAAATGAGTATTATTCATGTTATGAATGATGAATTAGAGAT
Organism: Gossypium australe; assembly: GCA_005393395.2. Taxonomy (NCBI): domain Eukaryota; kingdom Viridiplantae; phylum Streptophyta; class Magnoliopsida; order Malvales; family Malvaceae; genus Gossypium; species Gossypium australe. The sequence continues at coordinate 34,054,906 of CM016618.1, forward strand.
TATGATTATTAAAGTATAGTGATCTATGTGATCAAGTGATAAAGGTATCTTGTTTACCTCACGGGCACGAGACTAGTAAGTATCATGAGATATGTAAGAATCAGTAAGAGTAAGTAAGCTTAAATAGTTGAAATTATGATGCCATTGTTTATGCCAAATGGTTTATGTTAAACAAGTACGATGATATGTGAATTATATGCAAACTTACTAAGCTAAATGCTTATGTCTTTTATTCTCTATTTTCATGTAGTCCAGCCAAGCTAATCTCGTGGATCATTGTCATCAGAGCTCGGAGCACACTATCAATCGCTATTTTGGTATAGCCAATATGTTCATATTAAGTATGGCATGTATAGGAACATTTCATTTTGAGAATATGCCTTAAAAAGGGAAAAAGTATGGGCTATCAAGTTATTATTCTTTTGTATATGGCTAAGTGATTGGCCAAGATTGACTATGTATGTATGGTTATCGATATCAATGAAGCACGTAGTATTTTTCATGAAAGATGTAGTAATTTAAATTGTTGGATTGAATATGGAATTGATCTTGATTTCAGGGTGGCAATTGGCTTGGTAAATAGCCTTCAAGTGCCCACACGGATAGACACACGGGCGTGTGTCCCCTGCATCTTAGTACTTTAAGTTAGATTAGACTACAGGCTAATCCCACGGTCGTTTGTTTAGGCATGTGCCCAAGTCGTGTGAACATAGTCAGTGTCGACCACGGTGTAAGTCCACGGACGTGTCAAGGCTGTGTGAATATAGTCAGTGTCGACCACGGTTGGAAGACATGGGCGTGTCTTAGGGGTACACGGGCGTGTCCCAAGCCACATGGGTGTGTGACCCCCTGTTTTAAGGAAACCTTTTCAATCGAATTTCGAAAGTTTCCAGATATGTGTTTAAGGCCTCGTAGGCCTATGAGATGTATGAGTTGTTTAAGAAAGAGAAGTTTTATTTCAGAACAATATTTTATATCCTGTAAATACAAGTTTAAACAAGTTCAATTATAGTGATGTCTCATATCCGATCTTAGCCTCGGACTTAGGTATAGGGTGTTACATTTAGTGGTATCAGAGCTACGGTTTAGTTGGTTCTAAGACTAATGTAGCATGAGCACGAGACTAGCTATACATGCCTTACGTAAGGATGTTTTTATAATGATAGTGTGACGACTCCTAACGACTTAAATTATGTTTATACATATAGTAAATGGATCCCGAAAGAGCTGTGGCGGATGATGTAGAAAGTAACGCGACGGTCCCACTGAACGGACGGTGCCGAACGAGAATGAGAATAGACCCACTACGGTGAGTCAAGGAGGAGGAGAAGAGGCTAGAGAAGGCTTCCTCCATATGATGAACACATGGTATACGGAGTTCGTTCATACGAACCCGAATGCACAACCCCCTCCACCCCCGCGTATTCCATAACCTATCCCTGTAGCCCCTCAAGTAGTAGAGGTAGTAAGAGGAGACAAACCTCCAGTTGATAGGATCAGGAAACATGGGGCAGAAGAATTCTGATCTAAAAGAGATGATGACCCGGAAAAGGCCGAGTTCTGGTTAGAAAATACCATCAGGGTATTTAACAAGTTGTCCTGCACACCTGAGGAATGCATGAAGTGTGTAGTCTCTCTTCTAAGAGATTCTGCCTATCAATGGTGGAACACATTGGTATCGGTAGTACCAAGAGAGAAGATCACTTGGGAATTCTTTCAAGAAGAGTTTAAGAAAAAGTATATCAATCAAAGGTTTGTGGACTAAAAAAGGAAGGAATTCCTAGAATTAAAGCAAGGGAAGATGTCGGTGACTGATTATGAGCGTGAGTTTGTACGACTCAGCAAATACGCTCGAGAATGCATGTCCACCGAGGCCATCATGAGTAAAAGATTTGAAGATGGGTTAAATGAGGACATCAAATTGTTTGTTGCTGTCTTAGAACTGAAGGAATTCGTTGTGCTAGTAGAGAGGGCTTGTAAAGCCGAAGAACTAGTAAAGGAGAAGAGGAAATTTGAAATGGAGTCTCGTGACTCTAGGAAGAGACAGTGGAATAAGTCATTCCAATCCTCATCCAAGAAGTCAAGAGATTTCTCCACCCGATCAGCTACTTCCACTGGGCTTTCAAGGAAGGACAAGAGTAAGCAGTATTCAGGAAATAAAACACAGACGACTTCAGTTGCTAGTGTGGGGAACATCCAATTGGATAGACCCGAATGCCCACAGTGTGGCAGACGTCATTTTGGAGAATGTCGAGCGCATGAAAATGCATGTTTCAGATGTGGTTCTCAGGACCACTACATAAAGGATTGTCCTGAGATGACAAAAGAAGAAAGAATTCAAAACCCAAAATCTGGGAGTATGGTCAGAGGAAGACCGCAGAGGAACCCAGGAAGTGGGGCAAGTGGGAGAGGTAACCCTAGAGAATAGGCTGCTAGACCCGAGGGTAGGGCGCCTGCGAGAACTTATGCCATTCGCGCTCGCGAAGAGGCATCTTCCCCTGATGTTATTACGGGTACCTTTTCTCTTCATGATATTAAGGTTATTGCTTTAATCGATCCCGGATCCACACACTATTATATTTGCATGAAACTGGTATCCAATATGGGTATGCCTTTAGAGTCTATAGAATTTGTGATTAAAGTGTCTAATCCCTTAGGCAAAAGTGTTGTAGTTGATAAAGTATGTAAAGACTGTCCATTGATGATTAGAGGTCATTATTTTAAAGCAAATCTTATGTTGTTACTATTTGATGAGTTTGACCTTATTCTTGGTATGGACTGGTTGACTGCCCATGATGTAATATTTAATTGTGGGAAGAAGTACATTGAGATGAGATGTGAGAATGGGGGCACTCTCCATGTAGAATTAGATAAACAAGGTAGATCGCCGGTAATGATTTATCATATGATGGCACAGGGATACATAAGAAAGGGTTATGAGGCATATCTGACCTTTGTGATGAATGATAGAGAAACAGGGTTAAAGATTGAGTCAGTACCGATAGTATGTGAGTACTTGAATGTTTTTCCTGAGGAATTACCAAGACTACCACCGGTTAGAGAGGTTGAGTTCAGTATTGAGCTAGCTCTTGGTACTGTATCGATATCTATTACTCCTTACAAAATGGCCCCAACGGAGTTGAAAGAGTTGAAGTCACAGTTGCAAGAATTGGCAGATAAAGGCTTTGCAAGATCAAGTTGTTCACCATGGGGTGCTCTAGTTTTATTTGTGAAAAAGAAAGATGGCACTATGAGAATGTGCATAGATTACCGTCAGCTTAACAAAGTGACTGCGAAGAACAAGGACCTTTTGCCTAGGATCGATGATTTGTTCGATCAATTAAAAGGAGCCACCGTATTCTCCAAAATAGACTTGAGATCAGGGTACTACCAGTTGAGAGTAAAGGATTCAGATGTTTCTAAGACCACTTTTCGAACAAGATATGGGCATTATGAGTTTTTAGTCATGCCCTTTGGATTGACCAATGCCCCTGCGGTATTTATGGACCTAATGAACCGCATCTTTAGGCCATACCTAGACAAGTGTGTAGTTGTTTTTATTGACGACATACTGATTTATTCTTGAGATAAGATCGAACATGCTGAACATCTACGGACAGTTTTACAAATTTTACGAGAAAATCAGTTGTATGCCAAGTTCAGTAAAAGTGAATTTTGGCTCAAGGAAGTAGGATTTCTGGGACATATTGTCTCGAGAGATGGAGTTCGAGTAGATCCAAGTAAGATTTCGACCATAATGGACTAGAAGCCACTGAAGAATATCTCTAAGATTAGAAGTTTCTTAGGCTTAGCCGGCTATTACAGACGATTTGTCAAGGGGTTTTCCATGATTGCAACCCCGATGAGTAAGTTGTTACAGAAAAATGTGAAGTTTGAGTGGACAGAAAGATGCCAACAAAGTTTCGAGAAACTGAAAGCATTGTTGACAGAAGCTCCAGTTTTAGTACAACCCGAGACGGAGAAAGAATTCGTAATTTACAGCGATGCATCCTTAAATTGGTTAGGCTGTGTGCTTATGCAAGAGGGCAAAGTGATTGCTTATGCCTGAAGACAGTTGAAGCCTCATGAGAAAAACTATCTGACACACGATCTAGAGTTGGCTGCCATAGTCTTCGCATTGAAAATATGGAGACACCATCTGTATGGTGAAAGATGCCAAATTTTCACTAATCACAAAAGTTTGAAGTACTTGCTGACGCAAAAAGAGTTGAACTTAAAGCAACGAAGATAGTTAGAGTTAATAAAAGATTATGAGTTGATCATTGACTACCATCCAGGAAAGACGAATGTGGTCACCGATGCTTTAAGCAGAAAGTCCCTATTTGCATTAAGGGCAATGAATTCACGGATGACTTTATTCGATGATGGATCTATTCTAGATGAATTAAGAGCTAGACCAGTATTCCTCCAAGAGATCTTAGAAGCTCAAGAAGAAGATAGCGAATTGCAAGCCAAGAGAGCTCAGTGCGAGTCAGATATTGAATCTGACTTTCGAATTAATTTCAATGGATGTTTGATGTTTAAAAATAGAGTTAGTGTACCAAGAAAGGAAGAGCTTATTCAGAGAATTTTGCATGAGGCTCATAACGGATGTTTATCTGTACATCCGGGTAGTACTAAGATGTATAATGATTTGAAACAACAGTATTGGTGGCAGAAAATGAAGAAAGATATTTCAGAGTTTGTTTCCAAGTGCATTATTTGTTAGCAAGTAAAGGCTGAACACCCAGTACCTTTGGGTTTACTTCAACCCATTTTGGTTCTCGAGTGGAAATGGGATAGTATTACCATGGATTTCGTAACGGGTTTACCGTTGTCACCAAGCAAGAAAGATGCTATATGGGTTGTAGTTGATAGACTCATGAAGTCAGCCCATTTTATACCTGTACGAGTGGATTACTCACTCGACAAGCTGGCAAGCTTGTACGTTTCAGAAATAGTAAGGCTTCATGGAGTTCCATTGTCAATCATATCGGATAGAGATCCGAGATTCACATCTAGATTTTGGAAGAAGCTACAAGAGGCCCTGGGTATAAAGTTGAGCTCTAGTACAGCTTTTCATCCTCAAACTGATGGTCAGTCGGAGAGGTTAATTCAAGTACTCGAGGATATGATCAGATGTTGTGTTATAGAATTCCAGGGCAGTTGGGAAAAGTTTCTCCCATTGGTAGAATTTGCCTATAATAATAGCTTTCAGTCGAGCTTAAAGATGGCGCCTTATGAGGCTCTATATGGGCGTAAGTGCTGAACGCCTCCGAATTCACGGGGTTGATTTGGTCAGAGAAGCTGAAGAGAAAGTGAAAGTGATACGAGAATGTTTAAAAGCTGCAGCAGACAGACAAAAATCCTACTCGGATTTAAGAAGAAAAGAGATAGAGTATCAAGTCGGGGATAAATTTTTTTTTGAAAGTGTCAACATGGAGAAAAGTTCTAAGATTTGGTAGGAAAGGCAAGTTGAGCCCACGTTTCATTGGACCATATGATATTACCGTGAAAGTTGGGCCAGTAGCTTATCAATTGGCTTTGCCGTCAGAGTTAGAAAAGATATATGATGTGTTTCATGTGTCCATGTTGAGACACTACCGATCAGATCCTTCACATGTAATTACCTCGTCAGAGATAGAGATTCATGCCGACATGACTTATGGTGAAGAACCAGTTAAGATTTTAGCTCGAGAAGTCAAGCAGCTAAGAAATAAAAGTATTGCCCTAGTGAAAGTATTGTGGCAAAGACATGGGATAGAAGAAGCTACATGGGAATCAGAAGAAAGCATGAGAAATCAGTACCCAAACCTATTTGCTGGTAAGATGTTCGAGGACGAAAATCCCTAAGGGGGGAGAATTGTAACAGCCCGATTTAGGGCCTAATCGGAATAGTGGTGTGAGACCACAAATCTGAAGTAGTAATATGAGTTCTTAAGGTATTTGAGATGGTTGCATGATATTATGAAAGTTTCATGAAGAAATTTTATGAAAATTTCTATTAAAGGGTCCATTAGGATTAAATTACAAAAGTTGAAAATATGAGTTTCTAGAAGCTTTTTGTATTAAATAGCTTTAGAATATTAATTAGAAGTCCTTAAATAGCAATTTGCCCAAATTATAAATTTTGGACAAAAATGGAAATGAGTTAGTAAATGGGGAATTTTAAAAGAGAAGGGCATTTTGGTCATTTATTAATTAAATGATTAAAAAGGGAAAAAGATGATAAAAAAATTCTTATTCATCTTCTTCCTTGTGTCGAAAATTTGAGAGACTCCATAGCTAGGGTTCTTCAATTTTTCAAGCTTGCTAGTAAGTTCATTTTAGCCCCGTTTTTAATATTCTTTGTATTTTTGGAATCCTCGTATTATGAATTAGCTATTTTTAGCTATAAGATGAGCTAAGATTCATGTTCATAAATCTACCCATGTATGATATGCTTGTAAAATGACATTTTATGGAAGATTATGAGAGTTTGATGTTAGATAAACATCTTTTTCTAAGTGAATTTCATGAAAAATGCTAGTAAGGATTAATTTGTTAATATTATGAAATTTGTCATACATGGTAGAAATAGTGAGAATTTGTTATTGCTATAGTTGAGATAATGAATTAGCTAATCATGGAGTTTAAGAAAGTGGTATGAAAATTATTTTACGAGCCTAGGGGCAAAAGTATTAATATGAGAAAGTTTAGGGGCAATTTGAATCGGTTCTTCACTACACGATAAATCTGTTTGAATCTCAACCTCAGTAGGAGCAATCACATTCGATGGATCAGATCTGTATCATTGAAGCATCGATACATGAAATACATTATGAATCTTCTCTAATTCAGGTGGCAACAACAATTTATAAGCAACTGGCCTAATTCGTTAATGATCTCATATGGCCCGATGAACCTCAGACTCAATTTGCCTTTTTCTGCCGAAATGAAGTATTTTCTTCCACGGAGACACTTTCAAAAACACTTTATCACCAATATCAAATTCAATATCTTTCCATTTCAAATTTGCATAAGACTTCTGTCGATTTAGAGCCGCTTTCAAACTATTACGAATCACTTTCACTTTCTGCTTAGTCTCTTTGATTAAATCAACCCCGTGAATCTTATTCTCACTAAGCTCAGTCTAATATAATGGAGTTTTTCATTTACAACCGTAAAGAGCCTCATATGGTGCCACTTTAATGCTAGATTGAAAACTATTATTGTATGTGAATTCAATCAACGACAAATGTTTTTTCCATGTACTTTTAAACTCAAGAATACAACATCTCAACATATCCTCAAGAATCTGAATGATCAGCTCAGATTGACCATCCGTTTGCGGATGAAATGCAGTTTTGAAATGTAGCTTTGTGCTTAGAGCCTCTTGTAATTTCTTACAAAACCGCGAGGTAAATCTTGGATCTCTGTCAGACACAATGGATAATGGTACCCCATGCAGTCTTACAATGTCAGAAATATACAATTCAGCTAACTTATCAAGTGAATAATCTATTCTCACCAGAACAAAATGAGCTGATTTCGTCAATCTGTCAACTATCACCCAGATTGCACCTTTCTTTCTCGGAGATAAAGGCAATCTCGACACAAAGTCCATCATGATTCTCTCCCATTTCTAGTCTGGAATCATTATCGTTTGTAGTAAACCGGATGGAACCTGATGTTTAGCTTTAACTTGCTGGCAAACTAAACATCTCGAAACAAACTCTGAGATATCCCGTTTCATACCATGCCACCAATAAAACTGTTTTAGATCATTATACATTTTTGTACTTCCTGGATGAATTAACATACGACTATTATGGGCCTCATTCAAAATCAACTAAATCAACTCTGAATTTCTTGGAATACAAATCCGATTTCAAAATCTCAAACAATCATCATTATCAACTCAAAATTCTGAATCAAATTTCAAACCACACTGATCTCGCTTTGCCATCAACCCATCATCACTTTTCTAAGCATCACGAATCTGACGAATAAACATTGGCCTCACTTTCAATTCAGCCAAAACCGAACCATTATCACACAGATCTACTTGAGTACTCATTTCTTGTAAAGCAAATGAAGACTTTCGGCTCAAAGCATCAGCAACAAGCTTTACCCAGATGATAATCAATCGCTAATTCATAGTCTTTTAGTAATTCTAACCATCTTCGATGTCTCAAATTCAATTTTTTCTAAGTCGTCAGATATTTTAAGCTCTTGTGGTTTGTATAAATATGACACTTCTCACCAAATAAGTAGTGAACCAAATCTTCAATACAAATACAATAGTTGCTAATTCAAGATCGTGTGTCGGGTAATTCTTTTCATACGGCTTTAACTGTCTCGAAGCATAAGCTATAACTTTTCCCTCTTGCATCAACGCATAGCCCAAACCATTCAACGATGCATAACACATAGCCCAAGCCATTCAACGATGCATCATTGTAAACTATAAATTCTTTACCTGATTCGGGTTGAACTAACACTGGTGCCTCTGTCAAAAATGCTTTCAACTATTCAAAACTCTGCTAGCACTTTTTTGACCACTCAAATTTAACATCTTTCTGTAGCAATTTTTGTCAACGGAGTCAAAATCATCAAGAAGCCTTTCATAAACCGTCTATAATATCTCGCTAGTCCAAGAAAACTACATACTTCAGACACATTTCTAAGGTTTCCAATCTAAAATTGCTGAAATCTTGCTTGGATCAACTCGTATTCCCGTAGTTGACACTATATGTCCCAGAAAACCAACCTCACACAACCAGAATTCACATTTGCTAAATTTTGCGTACAATTTCTTCTCACGCAGGGTCTGTATTACGATTCTCAAATGCTCAGCATGTTGTGTTTCATCACAAGAATAAATCAAAATATTGTCAATAAACACCACGACAAATCGATCCAAGTACAGTCTGAATATCCGGTTCATCAAATCCATAAACACTATAGGAGCATTCGTTAGTCCGAAAGGCGTTACTAAAAATTCATAATGTCCTTACCTCGTTCTGAAGGCAGTTTTTGGTATATTTGATTCTTTAACTCGTAGCTGATAGTAGCCCGATATCAAATCTATCTTAGAAAACACTATAGCTCCTTTCAGCTGATCAAACAAATCATCGATTAACGGTAAAGGATATTTATTCTTTATTATCACTTTGTTCAACTGTCGGTAGTCAATACACATCCTCATAGTTCCATCTTTGTTTTTCACAAACAACACAGGAGCACCCCAGGGCGAGAAACTCGGTCGTGCAAATCTTCTATTTGTCAACTCTTGCAACTGAGACTTCAACTCTTTCAATTCTGTCGGTGCCATTCTATATGGAGTTATTGAAATAGGAGTTGTTCCTGGCACTAAGTCAATACCAAACTCAACTTCTCGTATCGGAGGTAATCCCGGTAGTTCTTCAGGGAACACATGTAGGAATTTACAAACCGCAGGTACAGATTCAACTTTCTTTTCTGTCACTTTTGTATCTATCACATACGCAAGATAGGCTATGCAACACTTTTTCACATAATTCAAAGCTTTTATCGATGATATAACAACCGGTAGCCCATTCAAATCACTGGATTCAATTCGAACTATCTCACCATTCTGACTTCTCAAATCAATACTCTTCCGTTTACAATTCACAATAGCATGATGTAAGGTTAACCAATCCATGCCCAAAATTATATCAAATTCATCAAAGGGTAGCAGCATCAGATTAGCCAAAAAACAATTATCCCGATACATCAACGGGCAATTCTTGCATACTTTGTCAACCAGGACACACTTGCCTAAGGGGTTCGATACTCTAATTACAAATTCAGTAGGCTCAACAAGAAGAGTCGTACTAGATACTAGATTCACACACACATATGAATGAGTAGATCCTAGATTTATCAATGCAATCACATCAGTATCAAATAGGGTAAAAGTACAAGTAATGATGTCTGGAGATGACGCTTCTTCTCGAGCACGAATAGCATAAGCTTGGCCAGGTGCTCTCGTCTCAGATCTCACAGCTGTACCCATCGTCCCTCTCTGACACCACTTACATTTCTAGTGTTTCTGAGTGGTCTACCCTTAGACATCGTATTACTCAGCCTCACACTCTGAACATTGTCTTTCTCAGTTAAATCTAGGCAATCTCGAATGAAGTGATCTTGTGATCCACATTTATAGCAAGTTCTATTATTGTACTTGCCCCAGCATTCTACAACATGTCATCTTCCACACTGTCTACACTCAGGCTTATTGCTTTTAGCACTGCGAACACTCGATTCAATTGGAATTTGAGTTTTAGGACTGGTATTTTGTTTCACACAGTCTTTACTCAGATGTCTAAAGGAAACATTTGAACAATTAACTGCATCTCTGAATCTCTTCAATGAAGGTTGATACGACTTACTCATCGATCTTTTTCTTTCATCTCTAGCTTCGGAATCCGCTTTCTTCTTTTCTTTACTATGCTCCTCGGCTTTGCAGGCTCTTTGAACTAACACTACAAATTCATTCAAATCAAGTATTCAAACCAACAATTTAATATCTTCATTCAGTCCTTCAATGAAGCGTTCATTCAGCCCTTCAATGAAGCGTTTACACATAGTAGTCTCGGTTGAAATATATTCCCATGCATACTGACTTAATCTCACAAATTCCTGCTCGTACTAAGTAACAGACATGCGACCCTGTTTCAGCTCTAGGAATTCTTTACGTTTCTGATCTATGAATTGCTGACTGGTATATTTTTTCTGGAATTCAACTTGAAAGAAATCCCAGGTGATTCTCTCTCTCGGAACCGTAGATTTGAACGTTTTCCACCAATTCTATGCCGTATCTCTCAACAATGAAACAACACATTTTATGCATTCATCAGACGTCAATGACATTACATCAAACACTCAAATTGCATTCTCGAGCCAAAACTTAGCTTGCTTGGCATAATCATCAACTGTGGCCCTAAACTCTTTGGCCCTGTACTTTCAGATTTTATCCACATGAGGTTTACTCAATCGGATTGGATTTGTCACTTGTGGCACTACAGGTACTTCTGGGGGTGGAGGTTGTTAAGCAGCCAGATTCATTCGAACAAACTCTGAAATCCACTCACTCATTATTTGGAAGAAGGCTTGCTTAGCCTCTCTATTATGGCTACTAGCTATCAGCCTATATTCGGTCGGTGCTGTCCCTTGAGCGGGAGCAGGCATATTGCTCTCTACAACATCAGCAACTGCCCGATCGGGATCCATTTACTATATAAAAACACATTTTTAATTGTCAGGATTCATCACACTATCAGAATTACATATATGGCAAGTATGGCTAGACTCACACGCTTTACGTTAGTCTTAGAATCGACTAAACCGTAGCTCTGATACTAATAAAATGTAACACCCCTAACCCGTAACCATCGCTGTCTAGGGTTAAAGGCATTACAGAAAAAATCAAATCTTTTACGAATATTTCACATCATAATTTAACAATTCAAATCAAAGAGTCCCTTAAATAAGTCTTCGAGACCTTAAACATGCATTAGAAAGGGGTCAGGACTAAACCGAACACTTAAAAAATTTTCCGAAAATTAAACATTTTTCAAAGCTACAGAGGTCACGTGCTCGTGTGGGTAGGCCGTGTGCCTCACACGACCTCGGACACGCCCGTGTGTCCAAGCAGTGGCAAAACAGGGCATACATACTGACTTGTCCACACGGCCGGAGACACGCCTGTGTGTCTAGCCCGTGTGTGAGCCTGACTTGTTTCAATTTTGCAACCTTAAATGACACGGTTGAGCCACATGCTCGTGTGCTCAACCGTGTGGGCAATTATAGGCCATTTACAAGGCCAAATTGCCTTCCACACTTTAGTCACACCTACAAGTATCAAACCAATTCAAATTCATGCCTCAAATGCATTCAAAACATACCAATTATGCACCATTTTACCTTCTTAACATCCCTACTCAATCCACATTCAAATTCCAACTCAAATTTATCAATTCAAGGTATCAAATTCTCATCCAAAAACATATAACCCATTCATCATTCAATATTTACCCAATTCTAAACATGAATCATACCATTTCCATCTTAAATATTCAAGCCAAAATGATCGTTCACACAAAACACACATACATATTATTAACCATCCTTTTTACACATCTAAGACATATACCATAATCATCCAACTACCAAGCCATATCACATGGCAAGACTTATACACATCAAAACATGCCATAATCACTAGCCTATACATGCCATATACCAAATATATATACAACTTCTAAAAGTACCAAAATAGATAGCCGATAGTGTGATTGAACCGCTGACGATCCCCGGATCCGAGCTAGCTTTAAATACACTGTAAAACAGAGAAAACTTCACACAGTAAGCTTTATAGCTTAGTAAGTTCGTAATATAATACATTTAACTCAATGATTCAAAATCAACATACAAATTAAACCATTACATAGATTATTTCACAAGAATGCACAATCTCATCCATATCCAATACTCACATAACCATCCATCCATCTATTTCCAAATTCATCTACCACATAGGTTCCATACATACCTTTGCCAACACTTAGTTAACGATCATTTTTGCTACTCAATGCTCGATACCACATTTCGATCAATCTTCATTATTCCTTCGATTTAATCGCACACTTAGTGCAATTTCATAGTCGAAGCTTAAATATCATCGCACAGTTAGTGCCTTTACTTTAAACTGAATTTAACTCGATATCGCACACACAATGCCAGTCAAAGTAGTTGATACTTTCTTTATTTCGGACACACAATGTCGTTCTCCACTGTATCAATTCTAATTAGCACACTTAGTACCACATCTCTCAAATCCACAATTAACATTACTAATTCATCAACCATATAATCTTTCATTACATAGCACATGAGCATAAGTTAAATAATTCGTATTATAAACGAACTTACCTCGAACGTCAAAATAACAAAACAAGTCGATTAATCGAGCACTTTATCTTTGCCTCGATCGATCCAAATCTCTCTTTTCCTGGTCTATACATATTCAAATTTAGCTCATTCAATCACTAAATCATTCAAATTTAGTCCAAACACACATAGTTAGGGTATTTTACAAAATAGCCCCCACATTTTCACATTTCGACAATTAAGTCCTTATTTCATAAAATCATCAAATACACATAATTTCACTATACTTATGCTTAGCCAAATTTTCCTCATGCCCATACAAACCCACATATTTCATTTACTTCACATTTTTGTCCTTCAATTTACACTTTTCTCAATTTAGCCCAAATTATCAAATTCACCAAAATTTCGAAGATAAAATATGTTAATCTATCGCATATCTTTCATATTTCATCACCAACTACCCCAAAGTTCAAGAATTCATCAATGGAATTTCTCAAAGTATTTATCAAATTCTAAAATTAAAGCATGGGTTTGATAGTACGCTAAGCAACGATCATAAAAACGTAGAAATCATCAAAAATTGAGCTCAAAACATACCTCAATCAAGCCTTGTATGTGCTAAAATTATAAAAGCTTCAAACCCTTATCTATTATTCAATTTTTAGTGGTAAAAAGGTATGAAAAAGATGAGCATTTGGTTTTGTTTTATTTAATATGCATTAATTGACATTTTACCATTTTACCCTATTGTATAACATTTAAATTCCACTAATATAAGCCCATTTTTTTACATTTCCACTATGAAAGGTCTGATTACAACATAAGGACTTCTCATTTAAAAAGCCATGCCAAATAAGCACTTTAACAATCAGCACACAACTTTTGCATTTTATGCGATTAAGTCCTTTTTGCAAATTAAGCACACGATCGATAAAATTTTCACACTGAATTTTCACACATACTTAATCACATACTGTAAACACCAAAAATAATATTAAAATATTTTTTACCTCAGATTTCTGGTCCCAAAACCACTATTTTGACTAGGGTCTAAACCGGGCTGTTACACGTGTAGTCCGGCTGTGTGTCCCCCTGCACCCTAAGTTGGCAAAACAGAATGCCCAGTAGTAACCACACGGGTTGAGGCACGGCCGAGTGTCTCAACCGTGTGGAAGACACAGCAATAGAGCACGGGCATATGCCAAGGCCGTGTGAAGTCTGCACCTTAAATGCGCAATTAAATTCGCCACACGACCTAGAACATGGGCGTGTGACCCTAATTGAATGATGACGTCAGAAAAAGAATGTCAAGGTTTTTGCACACGGGCCGAGACACGGGCGTGTCATGGTCTTGTGAGGGACCTGCGCCATGAACACGGGCGTGTGCCAGGCCGTGTGGAAACCCCTGTAGGTTCGAATTGAGAAATAAATCCACACGGGGATGGGACACGGGTGTGTCCCTATATGCTTAGGCCGTGTGAGTCACACGGTCCTTCAACATGGCCATGTTATTAGGTCACACGGGCGTGTCGCCCTTCCACACGGGCGTGTGCCCCTATTTTTAGTGACATTTTCCAAATTTTTCTAAAGAACTCGGTTTGGTCCTGAACCATTTCTAAACTATGTTTTGGGCCTCGTAGGCTCATATTAAGGGCTTTAAGATGAAGATTGAAAAGTTTTATATTTGAACGGAATTTCTTAACCTAGAAATGTTTGTATGCATGTTTTTAAGTAAGTTAATGCCTCATACCCCGTACCAGTGTCAGATACGGGTAAGGGATGTTACAGGACTAGTTTCATATGTCTTATTGATTAAAAAAGTGTATAATAGATATAAATTTGATATAGTAAGGAAAATGTGTAAGTTCCATAACGTAAAAGTGTTAAAATAAGTAGTTGACAAGTTGTGCTAAAATAAGTGGTTATGAAAAGCCATATTGACTAATAATGTGTTCTAGAAAATTTGGTTGCCATGGAATGGTTAATAATGTAATTTTGATATGAGAAAATTTACAAAATATGGCATTGATGTGAAAATGTGATAATATGTTACTATGGAAAAATTTATGATTGACTTGTGATGTAATAGACCGGTTTTAACTAAAACAGAATAGTGGTTTTGGAACCATAAATCCGAGGTCAAAAATTATTTTAATATTATTTTTGGTGTTTACATCATGATAGTATGTATGTGTGAAAATTTCGTGAGCTAATTTTATCTTTTAATAGCTCAATTTGAGAAAAAGGACTAAATCGTGTAAATTAAAAGACTTGCATTCTACTTGTGAAGGTGTCTAATTGCTATGATTTATTAAATGAAAGGTCCTTATAATGTTATTAGACCATTGATAGTGGAATTTGACATAGATGGCCTTATCATTGATGATTGAAATGTTTATTAATTAATGTTAATTTTGTAAATTGTGAATTAAGTTTAATTAAACAGAAAAAGCCATTTTCATGCCATCATCTTCTTCAATAGTCGAATGTGAAGAAGAAAATAAGGTTTTTAAAGCTTTTAAGGTTTGGCCATTGTTGTTCAAGCATGTAAGTTTATTTTGACTCAGTTTTTCATGATTTTTACGTTTTTGAGATCATTGCTTCATATTCTAGCTAGCTCGTGCCTTAAATTTTGAATTCGTTAATGATTTTTTGAGGTGCCATGGATGGATACTTGAGCTTTTGAATGTTTGATAGTGGAAAATGACTATTTGTTGATAGATTTAATAGTTTTGTACATTGATTTTTGACAAAAATGTCAAAAAGGGGTTAAATTGTGAAATATGCAAATTGAGTGTTGAAATGTGAAATAAATGAAAGTGTTAGGCTACTGGGGACCTATATGAAATTCGGCTAGGCTTGGGTTTAATGAAATTTCATGAATTTTGTGTTTTGTTGAAATAGGGACTAAATTGTAAAAATGTGGAACTTTAGGGGCTAAAGTGTAAAATGCCCAAATATGTGTTTGTGGACTGAATTGAATGTTTTGATGAATAAATGAGCTAATTTTGAATGTATATAGATCAATAACAAAAGAAATTGGATTTAGATCGGGGAAAATCAAAAGTTATCGAATAGTCGATCCAATCCATTTATCTCGAATACAAGGTAAGTTCATATACAAATAAATGTCTTTAAATTGAATTATATATGTTTAATAGTAATTGAACAACTATGAATGTTGAATGATCAAATACGAACAAGAATCAACAGGGTTATAATACCGAAAGTCCCGTACGAACCTTAGGAATAGTATAGGATACGAATGTCATGACATTAGGATTAATGAGATGTGATTATGTGTAAGACCATGTCTGGGACATTGGCATCATTATGTGATTATGTGTAAGGCCATGTCTGGGACATTGGCATCGTTATTTTATTTCGTGTAAGACCATAGCTGGGCTATCAGCATCGATATGTGATAACATGTAGACCATATCTAGGATATGGCATTGTACGAGCTATATGTGATTTTCGAGTATCCTTAACAATTCAAAAAGGGTTCGGTGGGCAAAGTTAAGTCGAGAAAGAATGTGTGAATGAGTTAAGTGACTCAGAAATGTACGAGATTCATACAAGTATTAAAGAGGGAAGTATTTAATGAATTCACTTATGATACTGAATATGTATACATTGGAAAAGGTTTGTGAACTTATATGTGCTTACTCATAGTCTGCTAATGATGGAAATGATGTTGATTCATGTGGTAATTTTATTTGTATATGGCTTACTAAGCTTTTAAAGCTTACTTTGTATGTTCTTTCCCTGTTTTACAGATAATCGAAGCTAGTTCAGACTCGGGAATCATCAGGAACACCGTCACACAATCGATCAACTTGTTGGTACTTTTGGTGCTTTGTAAATATGGTATATGGTATGTATAGTCTAGTGATATGGCGATGTGTTTTGAGATATGATATTAGCCATAAGATTTGGCTCATAAATGATGTAAATGTTGGTGTGTATTTGGCCATTTGGGTTGGCTTATTTTATGAGTTTAGTAAGTGAAAGATGATGTATATAGATGGCCTTGTGTCTTGGCATGTTTGTCATGGATGTTGTGATGATTAACTGGTATGATTTGAGGTTTAAAATAGATTATAAAATGATGAGAAAAATGCATAAAGAAGATAGGTGAAATTGTTGGTAATGGCATATTGTTTTAGTATGTTTTGGATTATGGATTTAAGTATTGAAATGGTTGATATGGATTTGGTATGTTTGTGTATTGGTTGATGAACTTTGGCTGCATATTTGTGACTTAAAATGATACCATATGAGCTTGTGTAGGTATGTGCAAAAAGGGTGGCAAATTGGCTTTTCAAATAGCCTATTTTTGTCCACATGGGCAGGGACACGGGCGTGTGTCTCAGCCGTGTGTGACACACGGTCATGCTACACGACCGTGTGTCCACTGGTGTTGAAATTGAATTGAAGTCAGTATGCTAGACATGGTCTTACACACAGGCGTGTGGCTAGCCGTGTGGTATAAGTTAGTATACCCCCTAAATGGCACACGGCCTAGCACATGGGCGTGTGTGGCCACTTTGAAGGGCGCACGGGCTGAAGACACGAGCTTGTGATTGGTCGTGTGACCCAAGTTATTATACTCTCTAGTTTTCGCACGGCCTGCCACACAGGCGTGTCCTCGGCCGTGTGATGGAAGTCAGTATGTATGCCCTGTTTCTACACAGCTAGTAGCCGTGTGAGGCACATGACCTTTTCACACAGACGTGTGACCCTTCTATGATTGAGAATTTTATAAGTTTCCAAAAGTTTTCAAATGTTATCAGTTTAGTCTTGAACCTCTTCCAGGCATGTTTTAAGGTCTCGTAGAGCCTTATAAGGGACAATGTGACTATGTTGGATTGATGTTTATGTATTAATGGATTCTTGGATGAGAAATGTATGTTGTATGTTGTGATTTGATAGGTAATGCCTTGTAACACTGTTCTGGCGACATATATAGGTTAGGGGTGTTACATTTTATTGGTATCAAAGCTACGATTTAGTCGATTCTAGGACTAACGTAGCATGTGTGAGAGTCTAGCTATACATGCCATATATACCTTGCGATAGTGTGATGATTCCTGACAGCTTAAATTGTGTTTTCATATAGTAATGGATCCCAAAAGAGCTGTAGCTGATGATGTAGAGAGTAACGTGCTCGATCTTGCTCAAGAGGCAACGCCATCTGATTCTAGGCCTGTTACGAGTAGCCACAAGGGAGAGGCTAAACAAGCCTTTTCCAAATAATGAGTGAGTGGTTCACAAAGTTCGTTCGAATGAATCCGGCTACTCAACAACCTCCACCCCCACCTGTTCCTCAACAAATCCCTGTTTTTCCTCAAGTTGTAGATCTGATACGATTGAACAAGACGTCAATAGATAAGATTCGGAAACATGGGGCTGAAGAGTTTCTGGCTACTATTGATGACGATGCGGAGAGAGCTGAGTTCTGGCTCGAAAATACAATCAGAGTATTTGATGAATTGTCTTGTACTCCAGATGAGTGTATCAAATGTGTTGTATCTTTGCTGAGAGATAATGCGTACCATTGGTGGAAAACGTTGATATCTATGGTTCCTAGAGAACGGGTTACTTGTGAGTTTTTCCAATCCGAATTCCAAAAGAAGTACATCAGCAAAATATTCTTTAATCAAAAGAATAAAGAGTTTCTAGAGTTAAAACAAGGTCAGATGACTGTCACTGAGTATGAAAGAGAATTCGTACGGTTAAGCAAGTATGCTCGGTGTAACACCCCTTACCCATGTTCAACGCCGAAGCAAGGTACGAGGCATTACCAGACAATAACACTTGAAATTG
The DNA here is from genome assembly GCA_005393395.2 of Gossypium australe. Classification (NCBI taxonomy): domain Eukaryota; kingdom Viridiplantae; phylum Streptophyta; class Magnoliopsida; order Malvales; family Malvaceae; genus Gossypium; species Gossypium australe. The sequence goes on from CM016618.1 coordinate 34,073,635, forward strand.
AACAAATTGAAGGCATAAATTTTTGTTTAAAATTTAAAACTTTTATCTTATATCATCAAGTCCCTAAATGGGCCTACGAGGCCCAAAAATGCTGTAGGAGCGATTTGGGACTAAATTAAGAACTTTTAAAACTATTGGAACATTTAGAAAATTTCCTTGTTTTGGAGAGTCACACGCTCGTGTGGGCAGGTTGTGTGGTTACACCCACCCGTGTAACTCTCTATTTATGATTTCATCATTCATTTTGGATCACATGACCAAGTCACACACCCGTGTGCTAGACCGTATCCTCCACACGGCTGAGACACACGGCCGTGTCTTTGCCTATATGGTCATGAAGTTGGCTATTTTCCAAGCCAATTTTTACCCTATCCTACCCATACTTGAGTATAACTTGAATGACACATTTCATGACATATTAAAGCTACGAAAACATCCACCACACACACATAACAAGTCATAGCATACAATGTACTCAACCATAGAATGCATCATCATGAGTTAATAGCATAACCAATTTATTGGCCACATTAAATGGCTTTATACAGCAATGAACTCCAAATATCGTGGCTCATTATTCTAGGAAAACTCATAGTAACATATACACATGACCAAGTTCCCTATACATGCCATAACCTTAAGTATAAAATCATCGATACCTAAATTGTAAGCTCAATAGTGTGATAGGTTCTCCGGCGACTTCCAACCCAAGCTAGCCTGAGTACATTTTATACACGGAAAACAACAGAGTAAGTTATAAAGCTTAGTAAGTACGTATGTAAATAATAAACAATTGATTACCATGCTTTTAACAATCCTCATTATAAGCTCTCAAGATAATACCATCATTATTGCATAAAATTTCAAAATTCATTTATGTTCATTTTGAGCTGTTTACTCGAGTTATAGTCACTAAATTATTTTTATCCAGAGCTATGGAACTCCAAATTAAGATCCGCTAATTTTTCCTAAAACTATACTCACATATATTCTTATCATAAAATTTCCAAAATTTGTGGTTTAGCCAATCAGTATAGTTTATTCTTTAAAGTCTCCCCTCTTTTGCTGTCCGACAGTTCTGACCCCTCTTCACTAAAAATTTGTTATCTCATTGTACAGAACTCGAATGACATTTCTATTTGTTTCTCCTGACGATAGGCTCATTAATAATTTCATGAATATAAATTTTATCCCATGAGTATTTTTTTACAATTTTTAATTAATTTCCTAAGTCAGAACAGGGAATTCCAAAATCATTCCGACCCTGTCTCACTAAAATCCAATTATCTCACCATATGAAATTCTCTTGCTTATTCTGTTTCCTTTATGTACAAACAAACTCAATAAGCTTTAATTTCATATCTCATTTAACCTCACAATCAATTTCCACAATATTTGGTGATTTTTCAAAGTTACACAACTGCTGCTATCCAAAACTGTTTTATTTCAAATTTCACTCTTTCATGAAACATCATAACAATATGCTCACATTCAATAACATAATTTGATTAGCATGAATAATACAAAATTTTATCACTTCACTTACTCATTTTAACCCTCACCAAAATTCATCACATATCGAATTCATTGCTCACATGAAATTCCATTTAGTCAAATTTTTCTTATGAACACTTCAGAGTTGTTACGGATACACGGTGGTTTCGCACATAGCCCACCCATAACAACAGATACAAGGTGGTTTCAGACACAGCCCACCAATAATAATAGATTCATGGTGGTATCACACACAGCCCACCAATAATAACAGATTCACGGTGGTATCGCACACAGCCCACCAATAATAACAGATTCATGGTGGTATTGTAACAGTCCGAATTTGACCCTAATCAGAACGGTGGTTTCGGGACCATGAATCCGAATTAGAAATATTTTTAAATATTATATTCTGTGCTCATTATGTGTTAATTTATGTGTGTGAAAGTTTCGTAAAAAAATTTAATCATTTGTGTGTTCAATTTAACAAAAAGGACTAAATCGCGTAAAGCGTAAAAGTTGCATGTTATAGTGAAAAGTGCCTAATTGATGATGGCTTTTTAAAGTGGGGCATTAAAAGGGAAATTAGCCCATTTTTAGGTTAGTGGGTGGTATTTTTCATAACTAACCTTAAGTTATATATTAGCTTTATTTTATTTTGAAGGTTAAATTAGTAATTAAATAATTATTTACTTTATATGTTAAAAGATTATAATAATAAGCCATCATCCTTTTTCATCCATCTTTGGCCGAATGTGGGAGAAAGAATGAAGCTTTGAAACCCTTTAATTTTCGGCATTTCTAAGCTAAATTCAAGGTGAGTTTTTAGTCGGTTTTTGTTAATTTTTATGTTTTTGTGATCGTTGCTTCGTAAATTACCCGACCCATGCTTGAATTTTTGAGAATCATGTGTATATGAGGTTCGGCCATTGATGTGTTCTTATGGTTTATGATGTTTGATGATTTTAAATTAAAGATATGTTAAGGATTAACATGTTTTGTATTAGAAGTTTTAGTGAAATTGAGTAATTAGGGGTAAATTGTAAAAATAAAATTTTAGAGGGACTTATTTGCAAAATAAATGAAAGAAATGGACTTGTATAGTCCCTAGGAGTATTCGGCCCTTAAGTGTTATTGTGAAATTTTGTGTATTTTGTGTTTTATGCAAATAGGACTAAATGGTAAAAATGTGAAATATTGGGGGTAATGTAACACCCTGGTTTTAGGGGTTAGATTTTTTGGTGCTTAGCTCAGGTGTTGGCACACTTCAGTGTGTGGTTGGGTGAGTTTTAGGGGTCCTGAGAACCCTAGGTGGTGGTGGAAAGCCTTAGGAAAATTTTAGTTTTAGGGGTTAAAAGGGGAGCTTGGATAGAGGGGGGCCTTAAGAGAATTTTTGGTGGAGTTTTGGCACAAAGAATAGCTTGGCAGAGTGGCAAGGAGGCGCCACATAAGGCATGGGGAAGTGACGCCTCAAGAGGGAGCTGGAGAGGGGCTCAGGTTCGATTCGCAAGGGCAGCAGGAGACCTTGTTTTTGCGTCATAAAGGTAGGGTGTTGGACGGTTTTGGAAGGCTTAAAGGATGGAGGAAGACTTGGTCTTCCTTTTGAATTCGGCTAGGAGCAAGGTTTGACTCATTCAAACCTTTTTGAATGAGTGGCTAGGAGAGGAGTTGGGTGGTTTTATTTTTGAATTTATTTGAAGGGTTGGTGTAGAGTGTTTTTAGGAGAAAATCGAGGGTTGTTGAGAGGGGTTGAGTGGGTGGCCGAGTTTTTCTTTCTTTTGGGGGGAGCTTTGGCCGAATGTTATAAATAGGGGGGGGAGGTGCTCATCTTTTGGTTTTCCCATTTGCTTGCCTGCCGAAATTGCTTCACAATTCTCCATTGTTCTTCCACTCCTCCTAAATCAAAACCTCCATTGCCATTCTTTTCTTTCTTTTCTTTTAGAGCCTTAGCCGAACCACCCACTCTGTCATCTCTTTTCTTCCATTTTGGCTAAACCGAAAGTACACCCCCCACATCTTTTCTTTCCCCTTTCTCAAACCTTTTTGGCCGAAACCCCTACTCCCTTTCCATTGATTTTCTTTCATTGTTAGCCGAACCTACACCTTATCTCTTTGCCGAAATCCCTTCCTATTATTAAACTCACCTTGGCCGAATATTAGAAGTAGTATAGACTTCTCCGGGCTTTCGTTTGTAATCGATTGGGTGAGGGTACTTTGGGATTTAAAGTAGTCAGTCAAGCCTCCTTTTGTTAGCAATCGAATTTGGTAAGGATATTGTTTTAATAAGCTATGTATTTAGTATCCGTTTAAGCCTAAGGATTTGATGCTAAGGCCGATTGTAGGGGGAGGCAGAGCCTAACACAGGAGACCTTTTCGGGATTCGTATAGTCAACATTTGCAGAGTTTTAGTCAAGTGACGTTTCGGGATTTGATTGTTTGTATCAATTAGGTGCGTAATCATCGCACTATTTCCTTCAGTTAACTGCTTGCTAATGCTATGTTTTGGGTAATCGGATGCCGGGTGAGTAAGTGGTGATATTATGTTAATGTGATGAATATATGTTTATGATATGATAATTAACATGTGATGTCCACTCTTATGTTATAATACGATCTGACCTGTTGCATTTCTACACACATGGGCATGGGGTTGATCACAGAAGGACGAAGAGTACATATGATGTACGTGGTCTAATGTTAGCTCGGGCTACATTAGCGCTTGAGGGTTAGCTTTGTGCTACCTCAAGGGATATGTTGGCTAGGTGCCCATCTCGGCGGTTGATGGCTATGTGCATCACCGTAGACGGAGTATGTTGTTGGATCACTTTGGTTGATCGGTGGCTCAGCCACGGCCTTGTGCAACGAGTTGCCAGGGTAAGATTTATGGATCACGATGTGATCAGTGGTGGGTTAGCCACGGCCTTGGGCAGGGAGTCTGCTAAGGTTGGTGTTACGGTTGGATAGTAGGTTGGGCTGAATTGCATTCTTGCATGATTTGTTTCGATGGCTGTGTGGGTATGGGCCAAGCCCATACGTGTGGAAATCTGTGTTGTGGTTATGCACTGAGTCAGTGGACTCACTCTATTTTTCTAACCATTTCAGGTGAGGCGTAGATTGGACCGGGATCGGAGAGGACATGGTGGCCCGTGCAGAAAAGAAGAGTTCAAATATTTTAAGCTTATTTATTTTTGAAGTGTTTGGGTTTAAATATTGTGTAATAAGGGCCTTTTTATTTATTTTTATTTACTTTGGAAATTACTTTATTATTATTATTCTGGTACTATTTTATTTTAATTTGATTATGACTTGGTAAAATTAAATTACTAGCTTGTGAAAATGATTTTATTCTAATCTACTTATTCAAAGTATTCATAAGTTAATAAAGTGTTTTTAACATGGACATTTTTATAATATCAAGTCTAAAGTATATTTTTAAAAGAACATGAGTTTTTACCAAAAAGTTAGTAAATCTTACTGTTGTATTCAAAGTTAACAAGGATTTTCAGCTGCCTTTCCGCAGTGACATAACCAGATTCGGTCGTAGTGAATGGGCCGGGTTTGGGGATGTTACAGGTAAAATGGTAAATTGCCCATTTATGTGTTTTGGGATTCAATTGAAATAAAATGTACTTGAATGAGGTTATTTTTGATATGTTTAGATCAAGAACAAAGAAAATCAGATTTGAATCGGGGAAAGACGAAGGTTGCGGAATAGCCGGTTTAAGTCGTCCGTTGTCAATCGAGGTAAGTTCTTAAGTTTAAGTACATGTAAGAGATAATTATGAATATGTTCAATAATATTATTTGATTTATTTCAGTATTGAAATAGATGATAGCCGAATGTTAAGGTCCAATATTGGACTAAATGTGTTTTGAATTTGAAATGGAAACTAGTACATGTGATATGATAAGTGATTATGGTTTATGTACATGAATTGGTAATAATGTAAATGTTAAGATGGTGATTTGATGAATTATTGATATGTTATTCGGGCTTTTAGCCTAGCAGGCCATGTGCCGGTGAAACAATTCGGGCTTATAGCCTAGCAGGCTTAACGCCGGTGATTAACTTCGGACCTTGAGTCCAGCAGGCCTAGTGCCGGTGAATGTGATTTGAGCTCAGAGTATATGAGAACTGAGTTATGAATATATCAAGAAATTTCAAATTTGAAACATGAAATGTATTAATTCGACAGAGAGGTAAGTATTTCATATTCATGTTACTCAAGAAAATAACGAACTAGTATATGAGGAAGTGATTGTCTTATACATTGATTGATGATAGATGTGTGTGTGTATATATATATATATATATATGTTATATCGTGTGGTAATTAATTCTTAAAATTTTGAATGGATTAAGTCTATTGGATATGCATATGTTATTTACATATGTCTTTGATATACTGGATGATTGGTGTGTATGAGTAAGAAAGGTTAAGCTTTTATGTCAAATGCATCAATGACATTCGGTTACCTTGGCTTTATAGGTAAAATTATGTATCACTTATGTTTGAATTGGTGATAGAAGATGTTAATTTGAATGGTTGGATATATGTTATATTTATGTATATGTTTTCTTAAGACTTACTAAGCTAGCATGCTTACCGTGTGCGTGTACTTGTCTACCTCTGTTTTATAGATCTCTGATTCAAGCTACGGACTCGAGGGATCATCCATGAAGTCAATCGCACTATCAAACCTTTTGGTATACTTAACTTAGTTTAATTCGAAAGGCATGTATAGGTTAGACTAAAGTGTTAAACTATGAGATTTTGGCGTTGTTTATAACTATAATATAGCCTTGCGAAAAAGGCTTAGTTCCTTTGGATAAATTTTGTTCTATATGATAATGGCTTGCTTGATAATACTATAGATGTATGATTTTGTTCATGGCTTTGTTCATGTTTGGAAGGAAGTCAAATAGCCTATGTGTATATATATATGGTGTGGTAATTGACAAAGTGTTTAGCCAATAAGGTGAAGTAATAGATGTTTATAGTTTAAAGCATGTAGTATATTAACTTGGTGATATGAATGATATGAAATTTGATGTATGTGTTATTGATATAGAATTCGGTAATATGGTCAAGTTGATTTCATGAAATATTCGACAATAATGTATTGTATGTTAGGTTCAATGAGGTTTAGGTCAATGAATGGTGAATTGGATGTGGTTGAAACTATTTAGACTCGGCAGGGAAAAATAATATGGTTTCATGCATATTCCTTTTGGTCAAATTGCCATTTTATGCTCAGTAATGCCTCATAACCCTAATCTGGTGACGGAAACGGGTCAGGGGCGTTACAGGTATCGCACACAACCCACCAATAATAATAGATGCTATCCAATGCACATAGTAGCCTGCACTTAATACTACACATGTGACCATAGCTATTTTATTCCACAATCTCACATAGAACCATATCTCGATGCCATAGTCTAACTATGGACTTATACAATTTCACTTAGTCACACTTTGCCATACTCATTCATGGTCTTTTCTGTCAATTCATCTTTTAGTACCGATCGAAAGTGTTCAACTTTACGTTCGCTAGTCTCAAACATCAAATTTTCATTGTATAGCAAATAATATAATTAAATTCACAAATTATTCATCAACTTATCAAATAAACATTTATGATTAACATACGAACTTACCTCGGTATGAAACGACGAAATAAATCAATTACTCGATTATCTTGCTTTTCCCTCGATCTAATTCCAGATCTCATCTTCCTTGATCTATAACAACACATTTAATTTATTTATTCATCATGCTATTCAAATTAGCCCAATTTCACATTTTTGGTAAAATTACATTTTTACCCCTAAGCTTTGTCATACTTACACTTTTCTCCTAGGCTCGTTAAATGAAATGTGTCCAATTTCTTTACTACCCATGCATAGCCGAACCTTTTTCATGCTTATGGCAACCCACATTTTCTATTATTACACATCTTTACTACCGATTTTACAACTTTTACAAAATGGTCCATTTTAGGTGTTTTCATGAAAATCACTTAACAAAAGTTGTTTATTTAACAACCAAGATTCATTTTCTTCCAAAACAATGCAGCAAACAACATGAATATTCTCATGGAAAAACCCTAGACTTTCAACCATTTTGCAAAATAGTCCCCTCATTAGCTAGATTAAGCTATAAGGGTTCTAAAAATACAAAAATCATAAAAAATGACCATCAAAATCACTTACTTGTGAGAGTTAGAAGTTGCTAAAATTTTCAAACTTCCATGGCCATTTCCTTGGGTAAGAACTGGTGGAGAAGAAATAGAAATAAAAAATAGATGGTAGCTTTTTACTATTTTGTCTTATTACACCTATTAACTTATTTACCAATTTAACCTTTTAATATCTTCACCAAATTCACCTTTACATGTGCATCTTTGTCTTCTCACTTCTCTATTGTTATAATTACCATTCAAGTGCTCATACTTTTCAATTCTATAGCTATTTAGTGCCTTTACCAATTAGACCTCAAGTTTTGCACCTTATGCGATTTAGTCTTTTTTATCAAATTGAGCACTCAAACGAGAAAATTTCTTTATGAAAATTTCACACAACTTTACTATCATACAATAGACATCAAAATAATAATAAAATAAATTTTTTGATGTCGAATTTGGGGTCCTGCAACCACTGTTAAAACACCCCAAACTCGGCCCACGATCCTTGACCGAATCTGGTATGTTCCTCGATGTAAACCGGTTCAAATTTCTTTTGTTACTTAGGAAAAATTTGTGTGTTTTGAAAGTAAAATGGTTTTGGGTTGGGCTTGAGTTGAAAACGAATTCGATTTTATATTGAAAACCCATTTATTTCAGGTGACAAAATATTTAAAGTCTATTTTAAACCAAATTTACTTAATCTTATAACCATTAAAAATTCGTAACATAATAAATAAAAGAAAGAAAAATAAAGTAGTTCAACTATGGCCTTATTACATCAAATAATTCCCCAAAAATAAATTAAAATGCTTAAATAGAATAAAAGTCCAAATAATAAAATTTTCCTTGCTGTGCATGGCCACCTTTGTGCTCCTGCCGACCCGGTCCATTACTGATCATCACCTGGAAGAAAATATTCCCCAACGGGGTGAGTCAAACAGACTCAATGTGTAACCAACACTATAACTTAACAATTCAGGCATACAATGTCATATCACATACTTATTCATATAACAGATATAAAGTAATGATGCAAACCCGAACCCAAGCCTAGATGCCATCCGCTACACATCACCCGTACCAACCTGCACACCGTGGGGACTACTAAGTCAACCCTCCATCCGCTACACACCATCGAAGGCAGTCGCTGCAGTCGACGTGCTCATCGCCCTTATAAAATTCGTGGTCTTAGGTCACCACATTCAGATGTCGTGGTCTTAGGTCACCATATTCAGATATCGTGGTCTTAGGTCACCACATTCACTTCCCCTTTCATATAACCCGAATGCCCCATATCATTCATATCATGCATATTACATAATTTCACATTCTTATCACTTTTCACATGTTACATATATAACATAATTTCATATTCCTAGTAGGAGTAGGAAACGTACCTGAGTACTTTTGTACCATTACATGGTACCTTAACCATATTCTTACACATTCTTATAGTCACATACATATTAATTATTGCCAGAAATATATCAAGAAATAGTGTGAGGTACACACCTGATTCGCTTAAGGTTTCCAATCCAAATCCCGAAAAGCTTGATCTAATGCCTTAGATCTTAGATCTCTAAATTTAATCAATCATTTAATACTTAGTAAAGAGCCATTCGGCCATAAATCCAAATCCTAGTAGGATTAGTACACTAAAACTTACCGTGTTGTCGATTGACTTAAGAATCAAGTCCCGAAACTTTGTTGTATTCCTTCTTCTATTCGGCCAAACATTAAATCACATCCCATGTTAGTTTCGGCTTTTTAAACAATTATGAAATAGATCTAGATATCAAAATAAGCCTTGGCCGAATGCTATAGACACTTACCTTGTGGATTTTAAATCCCGAAACTCACCGAATAACTAGGGAACACGCGGCCTATGGTGTACCTTCCGAAAAAGAACTTCCCCTTCCTTGTAGTCGACACTTAGTAAATCCCGAAAGTATTCCTTGCCTTAGATGTCTATCGAAATCCCTATAACTTCATGTTAGATCAATTTCTAACATTTATTCACAATAAATAACCCTTAGCCGAATGTTAAATATGACTTACCTTAGATTCTTAAATCCCAAAATAGTTGACTTGTCTTATGAAGTTGTCGACAATGGCAGAAATCCCGAAGAGCCTTCTTTCCAAGTTTCGACTAACACAATAATGGGGTTAGATTTCCTAGTTTCGGCTTTAATCTTAGAAGAAAAAGAATGGAAATCGATAACTACTGACCTTACCCTTAATCTTTGTAATCGACAGCCCCTTTTTCTTGAGTCCTTAAAGATTCGGCTTAAGGCCTAGAGAATAGTCACACAAGTTTCAGCTTTTGGAATATTGAGAGGAGAAGAATGAAGAAGAAAAGAATAGTTGCTTAAGAGAATTTGGCAATGGTGAAATAAGGAGAAGGGAAATTCGGCAGAGGTTATCAAGGAAGAGAAAATAATGCTGAATGGCCTCTCTTTTCCTTTTATAGCCGAATTTACTAGCTTAGAATCCCTTACTTGGCCACCACTCTTCTATTTTGATAGCTCTATCACTTTAATTATCACCTAAAACTTAATCCAATAATTATCTCTTATCTCTTAATAAAAATATCAATAAAAATCCATCATTTATCCATCTATTTGCCGAATTTTAACAACAATAAAACACCTCCCTATACAGCCTTAATGCCGTCCACTTCTCTTGTTCCTGGCACCAAAATAAAATTCTTTTATTTGCTCCCCAAGTGACTCGAATCCAGGCCCAATTGCACCTGCTTGTGGCGTCAACTCCAGAGGCCCTAAGTGGCACCTCCAAGCCACTTTTCCAAGCCCAATTGTGTGTCATATTTCACCCATAAATTTTCTTAAGGCAACCCTGCTTTACTTCCCTCTCTTAACCTCAGAACTTAACTTTTCCTAAAACGTTTCCTTACATTTCCTTACATTTCCTTACATTTCCTTACATTTCCAAGTTTCCAAAAACGTTCGTTTGCCTCTTTTAAACTTAACATTTCTTACATTTCCAAGTTTCCAGAAATGTTCACTTTCCTCTTTTGAACTTAACATTTCTTACATTTCCAAGTTTCTAGAAATTTTCACTTTCCTCTTTTGAAACTTAACATTTCTAAATCATTTCCTTACATTTCCAGGACATTTCCCTACATTTCCAGGACAAGACATTTCCTTACATCTTAGAGTTCCTAAAACTCCTCAGAACAGATCCAACACACCCACTGAGCCCACTATCTCATGAATTACGCACGAACGCATAACCCCTAATCTAGGATGTTACAGTTCTACCCTCCTTAAAAATAATTTCGTCCTCGAAATTACTTACTAACGATTAATCGTACATCTTAACTCGCCGCACTACGCTTATGCTGCACACTCTAATCTTATAAAAATATCATACTTCCTATGCACAATCTTTAAGTCCATATGCAAGGCTTCGAACACTTTCACTACAAGAAAACTTTACAACAATCAAAGTAATTAAGGGTATTCCAGAAATAAGGAACGTACCCATTGTCACATCTGGCACATCTTCCTCCTCGCGACGGCCAACTGCATAAACCAACCTTGGCTGCCTTGCATCTGCACCTTCAGCACCTCCACTTGGTGCTCCACGACCTCGACTGGAACCATTTCCTCCATGGTTCAGACCACGACCCCTCGTCGCTTGTTGACCATCTCTACCAGCCTGATTAACATTCTGGGCTACCGGTTTATTCCCCTCCGGCCTCATCGGACAGTCCTTAATCATATGGTCCTTTGACCCACACCTAAAGCATCCTCCTGTCTTTTTCCAACACTCCCCTAAGTGTTTCTTCCCACACTGATCACAAGTACGATATTGCCCTCCAGTACCAGCTTGCTGACCTCGCGGCCCATCAACTCTAGGCCTCTTATTCTTAGATGATCCAGACGATTCAAAACCTCTTTTTGGCCTGTTCTGATCAGTGTTCTGCCTTGCAGAATCCTTAATCCCTTCAGCTACCTTAGCTTTCTCTACTAAGCCAGAAAACTCCCGTTCCTGATGTGGTGCTATTAACAACCTCAAATCATCCCTTAATCCGTCCTCAAATTGGACACACCGCTCATGCTCCGTAGCTACTACTCCTTGAGCATATCGGCTCAACCTCAGAAATTCAGCTTCATACTCTGCCACGGACTTGTTCCCTTGAATCAGCCCCAGAAAAGCCTTCCTTTGCTCATCAGTATACCGTGTGCCAACATATTTCTTCTGATATGCTGCCTTAACATATTCCCAGGTCAGATCCTCAGCCGTGGCTCCATCCCGAACTGTGAGCCACCACTGATACGCTTCATCGCGTAGCAGTGCCACCATTCCTTTCAACTTCTCCTCAGGGGTCAGATCAAGCTCATCCATAATCCGTTCGGTTGCTTCCAACCAATATTCAGTTGTACTGGGTGCTACACCAGATACTCCACGAAACATCTCAGCCCCATTGGCTCGGAGTCGCTCGGGTACAGATTTTCGAGCTCCCATACTTCCACCCGTGCCAGCCACCATTTCCAAAACTTGAGCACAGCCTGCGACACAGCATCATCCCCTGTCTGAGCTTGCTGCTCAACACCAACAGCTGGGGGTGGTGGTGGCGGTGGTACCTCATTGTCCGATCCTTGACTCGATCTAACCGGTTCCGACACGGTCCTTCTGCCTCTACCGCGTCCTCGTATACTACGACCATGTCCCCTAGAGCTCATTTCTATGATCGTGCTTTAATCTAATTAAGAAATTTTATGAATTAGCCTTTATTCCACTGATTACCCGCGAAGAAGTTTTATGGAAAGGGTTTTAGGAGTGGTTCTTTTGTATTCATACATGCACACAGTCTTTACATTCATACATTCATCAATCAATTATGAACTTTCGTTCATTCAGATAAACGTTGTAGTTTTCATTATTGTTTTTTTCCACTACCTAGGGGTATTTTCGTAATTTGCCCTACAGGGGTATTTTCGTAATTTGTCAAAATAAGGTTCCTTGGTGATTTTGTCAATAAGGGTATTTTGGTAATTTTTTTTGAAATCCTGGGGGTATTTTGGGAATTTTTAAATTACAGGGGTATTTTGGTAAATTTTGAAACTCGGGGGTATTTTGGTAATAAATCAGAGTAAATTTGTAAAGCTTAATAAATCAAGGGTATTTCCAAAATTTGCAAAACTTGAGGGTTCTTTTTGAGAATTTGTTTTCCAAATCGGTGATGTTGCAAAATTTTTGAAATTCAGGGTCATTTTGGTAATTTTGTAAGTCAGGGGCAATTTCGTAATTTTCCAAAATCAAAGTATTTTGATTTTTTGCAAATTAGGGTTTTTGGACTTGTTATAAAGTAATGAATTTTTTTTTGAATAAGAACTGTGGGTATTTTGGAAATTTCATAAACCAAGGGCATTTTTGTAATTTTACCACTAGGGGTATTTTAGTAATTTTGTAAATCAAGAAATATTTCAGAAAAATTTTATGGGATAGCTTGTATAAATCAAAAGGGTAATTTAGTCATTTTAAAACTAGGGTTTCCATAAAAATGTGGCTAATCCCTTTCGGGTTTTAGTTATTGGGTTTAGCCTGTGACTAGTCCTCTTGGTTAGGGTGAACCGAAGCTACGCACCAGGTAGGATTCCTACGAAGAGGAGGTGAGTCACTAGGACTGCTTAAATACCAGGCTCTTCCGGATCCAATCCTAGACATGCGCACAATGGTTGCCACACCCTAACTCGGCGACTTAGCCATAGGTTTGTTTAATTAAGCATTAAGTCTTATGTAATAGTTGGGGTAAACTAGTCCTAGGGTTCAAATACTTATCATGCTAGTCTATGTTCCATTCCATTTCTACCCTTCTACAGTTCACAATAGATATCACACAAAGGTTAGGGGTACTTACCTGGTGGACTTCAGGTCGGAGACTTAGGTGCCATGCCAGAAAACCTGCTTACTTCCAAAAATATTTTCATAAAACTCATTTGGGCTCGATTTGAAAATGTTTTGGGCCTTAGAACAAAGGCCGAGAGTTTAAAACTGGGCTCTGATACCAAATTGAAACACCCTAAACCCAGCCCACGAGCCTTGACCGAATCTGGTATGTTCCTCGATGTAAACCGGTTCAAATTTCTTTTGTTACTTAGGAAAAATTTGTGTGTTTTGAAAGTAAAATGGTTTTGGGTTGGGCTTGAGTTGAAAACGGATTCGATTTTATATTGAAAACCCATTTATTTCAGGTGACAAAATATTTAAAGTCTATTTACTTAATCTTATAACCATTAAAAATTCGTAACATAATAAATAAAAGAAAGAAAAATAAAGTAGTTCAACTATGGCCTTATTACATCAAATAATTCCCCAAAAATAAATTAAAATGCTTAAATAGAATAAAAGTCCAAATAACAAAATTTTCCTTGCTGTGCATGGCCACCTTTGTGCTCCTGCCGACCCGGTCCATTACTGATCATCACCTGGAAGAAAATATTCCCCAACGGGGTGAGTCAAACAGACTCAATGTGTAACCAACACTATAACTTAACAATTCAGGCATACAATGTCATATCACATACTTATTCATATAACAGATATAAAGTAATGATGCAAACCCGAACCCAAGCCTAGATGCCATCCGCTACACATCACCCGTACCAACCTGCACACCATGGGGACTACTAAGTCAACCTTCCATCCGCTACACACCATCGAAGGCAGTCGCTGCAGTCGACGTGCTCATCGCCCTATAAAATTCGTGGTCTTAGATCACCACATTCAGATATCGTGTTCTTAGGTCACCACATTCAAATATCATGGTCTTAGGTCACCACATTCAGATATCGTGGTCTTAGGTCACCACATTCACTTCCCCTTTCATATAACCCGAATGCCCCATATCATTCATATCATGCATATTACATAATTTCACATTCTTATCACTTTTCACATGTTACATATATAACATAATTTCATATTCCTAGTAGGAGTAGGAAACGTACCTGAGTACTTTTGTACCATTACATGGTACCTTAGCCATATTCTTACACATTCTTATAGTCACACACATATTAATTATTGCCATAAATATATCAAGAAATAGTGTGAGGTACACACCTGATTCGCTTAAGGTTTCCAATCCAAATCCCGAAAAGCTTGATCTAATGCCTTAGATCTTAGATCTCTACATTTAATCAATCATTTAATACTTAGTAAAGAGCCATTCAGCCATAAATCCAAATCCTAGTAGGATTAGTACACTAAAACTTACCTTGTTGCCGATTGACTTAAGAATCAAGTCTCGAAACTTTGTTGTATTCCTTCTTGTATTCGGCCAAACATTAAATCACATCCCAGATTAGTTTTGGCTTTTTAAACAATTATGAAATAGATCTAGATATCAAAATAAGCCTTGGCCGAATGATATAGACACTTACCTTATGGATTTTAAATCCCGAAACTCACCGAATAACTAGGGAACACGCGGCCTATGGTGTACCTTCGGAAAAAGAACTTCTCCTTCCTTGTAGTCGACACTTAGTAAATCCCGAAAGTATTCCTTGCCTTAGATGTCTGTCGAAATCCCTATAACTTCATGTTAGATCAATTTCTAACATTTATTCACAACAAATAACCCTTAGCCGAATGTTAAATATGACTTACCTTAGATTCTTAAATCCCGAAATAGTTGACTTGTCTTATAAAGTTGTCGACAATGGCAGAAATCCTGAAAAGCCTTCTTTCCAAGTTTCGACTAACACAATAATGGGGTTAGATTTCCTAGTTTCGGCTTTAATCTTAGAAGAAAAAGAATGGAAATCGATAACTACTGACCTTACCCTTAATCTTTGTAATCGACAGCCCCCTTTACTTGAGTCCTCAAAGATTCGGCTTAAGGCTTAGAGAATAGTCACACAAGTTTCGGCTTTTAGAATATTGAGATTAGAAGAATGAAGAAGAAAAGAATAGTTGCTTAAGAGAATTCGACAATGGTGAAATAAGGAGAAGGGAAATTCGGCAGAGGTTATCAAGGAAGAGAAAATAATGCTGAATGGCCTCTCTTTTCCTTTTATAGCCGAATTTACTAGCTTAGAATCCCTTACTTGGCCACCACTCTTCTATTTTGATAGCTCTATCACTTTAATTATCACCTAAAACTTAATCCAATAATTATCTCTTATCTCTTGATAAAAATATCAATAAAAATCCATCATTTATCCATCTATTTGCTGAATTTTAACAACAATAAAACACCTCCCTATAAAGCCTTAATGCCGTCCACTTCTCTTGTTCTTGGCACCAAAATAAAATTCTTTTATTTGCTCCCCAAGTGACTCGAACCCAGGCCTAATTGCACCTGCTTGTAGCGTCAACTCTAGAGGCCCTAAGTGGCACCTCCAAGCCACTTTTCCAAGCCCAATTGTGTGTCATATTTCACCCGTAAATTTTCTTAAGGCCACCCTACTTTACGTCCCTCTCTTAACCTCAGAACTTAACTTTTCCTAAAACGTTTCCTTACATTTCCTTACATTTCCTTACATTTCCTTACATTTCCAAGTTTCTAAAAATGTTCGTTTGCCTCCTTTAAACTTAACATTTCTTACATTTCCAAGTTTCCAGAAATGTTCACTTTCCTCTTTTGAACTTAACATTTCTTACATTTCCAAGTTTCCAGAAATGTTCACTTTCCTCTTTTGAAACTTAACATTTCTAAATCATTTCCTTACATTTCCAGGACATTTCCTTACATCTTAGGGTTCCTAAAACTCCTCAGAACACATCCAACATACCCACTGAGCCCACTATCTCATGAATTACGTACGAACGCATAACCCCTAATCTAGGATGTTACAACTGTTCCGACTAGGCCCAAAATCAGGATGTTACACCCAGGAATATGTTTCCACTGAAGAAATCATGTGCAAACGATTTGTAGATGGATTGAATGAATATATAAAATTACTAGTTAGAATTCTAGAGTTGAAAGAATTTTTCGTTCTAGTCGAGAGGGCTTGTAAAGCCGAGGATCTTAGTAAAGAAAAAAGAAAGGCTGATTCAGAAGCTAAAGACTCGAGAAAAAGATCAATGAGTAAGCCATATCAATCTTCATCTAAGAAATTCTAATACTCGTTTAATCATTCTAATGCATCAGTGGGACATTCAAACAGAGATCGTGAAAGGCAACATTCAAGCTTTAAAGCTCCAGCTATCTCGATAGCTAGTGTCGGGAGTGAGAAACCAAATTGACCCGAATGTAGACAATGTGGAAAACGACATTTTGGTGATTTTAGGTTGAATGATCGGACTTGTTTTAAATGTGGATCATTAGATCATTTTATCAGAGATTGCCCAGAGTTAGCTAAAAAAGATAACGCTCAGAGTATGAGGCCAAGTACTACTGTAGTTAGAGGGTGATCACCCAGATATGCTGGTAATGTGAGTGGTAGTCAGAGAGTGACAAAAGACTCTACTGTGAGATCTGAGGCACGAGCACCTGCCTGAGCTTATGCTATCCATGCACGGGAGGAGGTATCCCTGCCAGACGTGATTACTACTACTTTCACTCTCTATGATACTAATATGATTGTATTGATAGATCCAGGATCAACTCATTCTTATATATACATGAATTTAGTATCTAGTAGGACTTTGCTTGTAGAGTCTACTGAATTTGTGATTAGAGTATTGAACCCCTTAGGCAAAGGTGTTTTGGTTGATAAATCCTGTAAGAATTTTCTGTTAATGCATCGAGATTTCTGTTTTCTGGCTAATCTGATGTTGTTGCCATTCGATGAATTTGATGTGATTTTGGGTATGGATTGGTTAACGATGCATAGTGCTGTAGTAAATTGTAGACGAAAGACAATTGAACTGAAATGTCAGAATAATGAGACTATTAGAATTAAATTTGATGATCTAAATTGTTTTCCAATTGTGATATCGTCTATATTAGCTCAGAGATTTGTGAGAAAGGGGTGTGAAGCTTATCTTGCTTATGTACTTGATACGAAAGTGACAGAAATAAAGATTGAATCAGTATCAATTGTCTGCGAGTATCCAGATGTATTTCCCGAAGAGTTACCAGGTTTACCACCTATTAGAGAAGTTGAATTTGGTATTGAATTAGTACTGGGTACAACGCCGATATCAATAGCTCTATACCGAGTGGCCCCAACAGAGTTAAAAGAATTGAAAGCTCAGTTGCAAGAGTTGACAGATAAAGGTTTTGCTAGACCGAGTTTTTCGCCTTGGGGTGCTCCTGTGTTGTTTGTGAAAAAGAAAGATGGCATGATGAGAATGTGTATAGATTATCGACAGCTCAACAAAGTGACAATCAAGAACAAATATTCTTTGCCAAGAATAGCTGATTTATTTGATCAGTTAAGGGGCAACAATGTTTTCAAAAATTGATTTGAGATCGGGTTATTACCAGTTGCGAGTTAAAGATTCCGATGTGCCAAAGACTGCTTTTAGAACGAGGTACGGACACTACGAATTTCTTGTTATGCCTTTCAGACTAACAAATGCACCTGCTATTTTTATGGACTTGATGAACCAGATTTTCAAGCCGTATTTAGATCGATTTGTAGTTGTGTTTATTGATGACATTCTGATTTACTCTCGTGATGAATCTGAACATGCCGAGCATTTGAGAATCGTGTTACAAACTTTGAGAGATAAACGGTTATTTGCAAAGTTTAGCAAATGTGAATTTTGGCTACGAGAGGTTAGTTTTCTGGGACATATAGTTTCAGCCGTGGGCATCTGAGTTTACACTAACAAAATATCTGCAATTTTAGATTGGAAGCCTCCGAGAAATGTAACCGGAGTCCGTAGTTTTCTAGGACTAGCCGATTATTATAGACGATCTGTGAAAAGCTTTTTGATGATTGCGCCTCCAATGATGCGATTGCTTCAAAAAAATGTTAGATTTGACAAGTTGAAAGCACTATTGACAAAGGCCCTAGTGTTAGCTCAGCTTGAGTTGGGTAAAGAATTTGTAGTTTACAGGGATGCATCGTTAAATGGTCTGGGTTGTGTTTTGATGGAGGAAGGAAAAGAGAGACAGTTGAAGTCACATAAAAAGAATTATCCGACGCACGATCTCGAGTTAGCAGCGATAGTGTTCGCATTGAAAATTTGGCGCCATTATTTGTTTGGTGAGAAATGTCAAATTTATACTAACCACAAAATCTTGAAATATCTGATGACTTAGAGAGATTTGAATTTCCGACAGCGGAGATGGTTGGAATTGTTAAAAGACTAGGACTTGGTAATTGACTATCATTCGAGAAAAGTGAACGTAGTTGTTGATGCTTTGAGCTGAAAGTCCTTATTTGCTTTACGTGCTTTGAACACACATTTGGCTTTGTCTGACGATGGTTCGTTAGTAGCCAAGTTGAAGGTGAGACCGTTGTTTATACAATAGATTTATGAGGCTCAAAAGTTTGATAGTGAACTACAAGCAAAACGGGTTCAGTGTGAGTCAATTTCTGATTCAGAGTTTCAAGTTGATTCTGATGAATGTTTGAGATTAAGAGATCGAATATGTGTTCCGAGAAATTCAGTTGATTCAGATGATTTTGAATGAAGCTCATAGTAATTGTTTATCAGTACACCCGGGAAGCACGAAAATGTATAAAGATTTGAAACAATTTTATTGGTGGCATGGCATCAAACATGATATCTCAAAATCTGTTTCGAAATGTTTGATTTGTCAACAAGTCAAAGTTGAGCATCAAGTGCCGTCAAGTTTATTACAGCCTATCATGATTCCTGAGTGGAAATGGGACAGAGTAACTATGGATTTTGTTTCGGGTTTGCCCTTAACTCCGAGAAAGAAAGATGCAATCTAGGTTACTGTTGACAGATTAACGAAATCTTCGCATTTCATTCTGGTGCGTACAGATTATTCACTTGATAGATTCGCTGAGGTATATATTTCCGAAGTTGTGAAATTGCACAGAGTGCCTACTTCTATTGTTTTAGATGGAGAACCGAGATTCACTTCACGATTTTGGAAGAAACTGTAAGAGGCATTGGGTACAAAGTTAAATTTCAGTACCGCATTTCACTCGCAGATGGGTGGTCAATCCGAGCGAGTTATTCAAATACATGAGGATATGTTGCGTTGTTGCATTATCGAGTTTGGGGGTAGCTGGGAGAAATATTTACCGCTGATTGAATTTGCTTACAATAATAGCTTTCAATCAAGTATAAAGATGGCACCACATGAAGCTATATACGGTCGTAAATGTCGAACACTGTTGTATTGGAATGAGCTAAGCGAGAATAAGATTCACGGAGTTGATCTGATTAGGGAAACAGAAGAAAGAGTGAAAGCATTTCGCAATAGTTTGAAAGCAGTATCGGATCGACAGAAATCTTACGCAGACTTGAAACGGAAAGATATTGAGTTTCAGATCGGGGATACAGTGTTTCTGAAAGTGTCGCTGCGGAAAAAGATATTGCGGTTTGGTCGAAAAGGGAAATTGAGTCCGCGATTCATCAGACCGTATAAGATTATCGAACGAGTCAGACCAGTTGCTGATCGACTATATATACCGTCTGAGTTAGAGAAAATACATAATGTATTTTCTGTGTCAATACTTCAACGATACCGATCCGACCCTTCACATGTCATTTTCTCGACTGAGGTTGAAATTTAATTAGAAATGTCATATGCTGAAGAACTGATTCGAATTCTAGCTCGTGAAATCAAAGAGTTGAGAAATAAGAGAATTGCATTAATGAAAGTATTATGGTATCAAAACGGGATTGAAGAAGCTATGTGGGAACCTGAGGATGCTATGAAGAAACAATACCTGAACCTATTCACCGGTAAGATTTTTGGGGACGAAAATCCCTAAGGGGGGAGTTGTAGCAGCCCGGTTTTAGCTAAATCTGAATAGTGGTTTTAGAACCACAAATTCGAGGTTGAAAAATTATTTTAATATTATTTTTGGTGTTTACAACATGAGAGTATGTATGTGTGAAAATTTCGTGAGCTAATTTTATCGTTAAATAGCTCAATTTGAGAAAAAGGACTAAATCGCGTAAAATGTAAAACTTGCATTCTACTTATTAAGGTGTCTACTTGCTATGATTTATTAAATGAAAGGTCCTTATAATGTTATTGGACCATTGATAGTGGAATTTGACATAGATGGCCTTATATTTGATGATTGAAATGTTTATTAATTAAGGTTATAATTTAGTAAATTGTGAATTAAGTTAATTAAACAAAACAAAAGCCATTTTCATGCTATCATCTGCTTCAATAGCTGAATGTGAAGAAGAAAATAAGGGTTTTAAAGCTTTGAAGGTTCGCCCATTGTTGTTCAAGCATGGAAGTCCATTTTGACTCGATTTTTGATGATTTTTACGTTTTTGAGATCGTTGCTTCGTATTCTAGCAAGCCTGTGCCTTAATTCTTGAATTCATTAATGATTTTTTGAAGTGCCATGGATGGATACTTAAGCTTTTGAATGTTTGATAATGGAAAATGACTATTTGTTGATAGATTTAATAGTTTTGTAAAGTGATTTTTGATAAAAATGTCAAAAATGGGTTAAATTGTGAAATATGCAAATTGATTATTGAAATGTGAAATAAATGAAAGTGTTGGGCTGCTAGGGACTTATATGAGATTTGGCTAGGCTTCGGTTTAATGAAATTTCATGAATATTGTGTATTGGTGAAATAGGGACTAAATTGTAAAAATATGGAACGTTAGGGGCTAAAGTGTAAAATACCCAAATATGTGTTTATGGACTGAATTGAATGATTTGATGAATAAATGAGTTAATTTTGAATGTATATAGATCAAGAACGAAAGAAATCAGATTTAGATAGGGGAAAATCAAAGGTTATCGAATAATCGATCCAGTCCATTTATCCCGAATACAAGGTAAGTTCATATGCAAATAAATGTCTTTAAATTGAATTATATATGTTTAATTGTCATTGAACTTCTATGAATGTTAAATGATCAAATACGGACAAGAATCGACAGGGTTACAATACTGAAAGTCCCGTACGAACCTTATAAATAATATAGGATACGAATGCCATGACATTAGGATTAACGAGATGTGATTATGTGTAAGACCATGTCTAGGACAATGGCATCATTATGTGGTTATGTGTAAGACCATGTCTAGGACATTGGCATCGTTATTTTATTTCGTGTAAGACCATAGCTGGGCTATCAGCATCGATATGTGATAATATGTAGACCATATCTGGGATATGGCATTGTACGAGCTATATGTGATTTTCGAGTCTCCTTAACAATTCCAAAAAGGTTCAGTGGGAAAAGTCAAGTCAAGAAAGAATGTGTCAATGGGTTAAGTGACTCAAGTATGTACAAGATTCATACAACTACTAAAAAGGGAAGTATTTAATGAATTCACTTATGATACTGAATATGTATACATTGGGAAAGGTTTGTGAGCTTATATGTTCTTACTCGTAGTTTGCCTATTGATGAAAATGATGTTGATTCATGTGGTAATTTTATTTGTATATGGCTTACTAAGCTTTTAAAGCTTACTTTGTGTGTTTTTCCCCTGTTTTATAGATAATCGAAGCAAGCTCGGACTCGGGAATCATCAGGAACACCGTCACACTATCGATCAACTTGTTGGTACTTTTGGTGCTTTGTAAATATGGTATATGGCTTGTATAGGCTAGTGATATGGCGATATGTTTTGAGATATGATATTAGCCATGAGATTTGGCTTATAAATGATGTAAATGTTGGTGTGTATTTGGCCATTTGGGTTGGCTTATTTTATGAGTTTGGTAACTGAAAGATGATGTATATAGATGGCCTTGTGTCTTGTCATGTTTGTCATGGATGTTGTGATGATTAATTGGTATGATTTGAGGTTTAAAATAGATTATAAGATGATGAGAAAAATGCATAGAGAAGATAGGGGAAATTGTTGGTAATGGCATGTTGTTTTAGTATGTTTTGGATTATGTATTTGAGTATTGAAATGGTTGATATGGATTTGGTATGTTTGTGTATTGGTTGATGAACTTTGGCTGCATATTTGTGACTTAAAATGATACCATATGAGCTTGTGTAGGTATGTGCAAAAAGGGTGGCAAATTGGCTTTGCAAATGTCCTATTTTTGTCCTCACAAGCAGGGACAAGGGCGTGTGTCTCAGTCGTGTGCGACACACGGTCATGCTACACGGCCGTGTGTCCCCGGGTGTTGAAATTGAATTGAAGTCAGTGTAACACCCCAAACTCGGCCTAGATGTTAGGCGAATCCGGCGTGCCATATTGAAGTGTTTTTTGAAAACCATGTTTTCATTGAAAACCCTTCTTAATTAAAAATTGAGTAAAATCCCAGTTATATTGGTTTATTATTATTTCCTGAGGTTTATAAAAAATAATTTATTAATATAAAAACCTTGTTTGTTGCGGAAGCTTAATTTAAGAATAATTGAGTTACGAAAATGTAACGTTTTGAAAACAGTTTTGTTTAGGAAAGTTGCGATCTACTTTTAATAGTTATAAAACATCATAGATAAATATCCCAAGCAAAAACTAGAAATTAAAAGCGGCCTTTTTACAATCCAATAAGAAAGCGATTTTAGTAAGGTAAAATAAAAACTAAAATTTAAAGCTGCTCGTAGTGTGGCCACCTCCGAGTCCTCCAGTACGTCGAACTGCTTACTGAGGATTACCTGAAAAATTGAAAACAAAGGGCGTGAGTTTACGAAAACTCAGTGTGTACAACCCTCATCGGTAAAAACATGCATCACAATAATCCGGGCCTAAGCCCAGTACAGTTATCAATGTGGGTCCAAGCCCAACACAGTAGCGGTGGCATTTGGGCCTTAGCCCATAATAGCCTCAATTGGGCCTTAACCCATGTCAAATGTCACATATCATATTTATCTAGGCCTAAGCCCATCTCAATATTAAAATCCATATATGCAATTTATTAATGCCCATAACAACCCTGCACTCCGTCTCCTGTCCAACCCTGCACTCCTGTGGGGATTTAATCGACCTACCCATCCCTACACTCCTTATGTAGCATTGGTTGCGGCACTAACCACTGTTGCAGTAGAGGTGCCAATCACATAATCGGCTTAAAGCCATCGGTGGATCCACAGTCGTCAAGCGACCATGCGATCCTATCAGAACTTCCTCCGTATCAATAATCCCATCCCCATGCAGCATAATATCACATGAATGTAGACATACCATAAATAGCATACGATAACAATCATGTAACATGTAGGGGCATGTCGGTTATTTTTCCCTTAGGGGCATATCGATTAATTTACCCTATAGGGGTATTTCGATCAATTTACCCTCCAGGGGTATATCGGTTATTTTACCCTCTAGAGGTGTTTCAGTCATTTAACAACCTTCTCGAAGGTCTACAGTCGCCTCGAGCGATATAGATAACATATTTCATCAAAACGGTGTATTTGGGCCCAAAGCCCAATACTCGGCCCAGGTGGGCCCACACTTTAGTGTGGCCCATTTGGCCTATTTTCAATCACGGCTATGTGAACACTATAGGCCAGTTGAATTTCTGCCACATTTCGTAAATTCAATCTGTGTGGGGCCCACGAGCCCATTGGGCCCATACGGCCCATTTCAGCCAAACAAGGCCCATAATGACCTAAGCCTATGAGAATGCTCATGGTGGCCTCAACCGTCTTATGCCCATATTCGTGGGCTCGGTCCACCACACGTGCGATTGCACGCTCGTGTGGCATCATTCGCCGGTACTTCAGTTTTTCGGCATTTCGGCATTTGCCGATCTACAGTTTGAATGGTGTGAGTACACACCTGTTACGAAGCGCCCTACGAATCCCTAGCACCGAACCTACAACATTTAAGACTAATAGTTAGCCATTTGATCCATACAATTATCCTCCTTTTCCAACTAAAAGCCGAAATCACAATATCACTTACCTTAATCGACCGAACCTTGTTAAACCCTCTCTAATGGTTAGCAAGGTTAAACCCCTTGACGGATTCTGCATTACATCAAGCCTTATTAAGAGAAACAAATAACCTTGTGATTAAAACCTCACTTGACCATTTACAAGCCATCAAGAGTATTCGGCCTTAACCAACAAGGCAAGAACACTCACCTTGGTGAAGAACTGAGAGTGGAATGTTGCTTACTTCAAGTCGCTTGTCCCTCTATCAATCCTCGAGAGGACCTAGGTATTAACCATTATCAGAATATGAAAAGAGGGGGAGATTCGGCAGAAGAGAAAGTAAATAGTACCCGTAATGAAGATTCCTAAATAAAAAGAGTCATTAATACTTACACTTACCCATGGTAAAAAGAGAAGAAGAAAATGAAAGTGCAATTCGAACAATCGAAACAAACCCCAAGCTGAACCCTTCTGATTAAGGAATGAATGCGATTGGAGAAGAGGGTAGAAGAGATGAAGAGAATAGAAGATCACTTTTTGGCACAGGGAAGAAGAACAGAGGAAGATGCAATCGGCCCAAGGAGAAATAGATAGAAATGGTACGAAAGTTGCCTAAATGGTAACACAAAATTGGCTAACAAGAAAGTAAGGTGAAACCAAGCAAAAAGCATGTACGAGAGGTCACTTTTGCACAAATTCGGCAACACAGAAAGGAACAAAAAGGAACTTCGGTTTTGGTAACCAAACTGACCAAAAAAAAAAAAGAAAAGAAAAACTCATCAAAGTCCAAAATATACCCCAAAACCCCTTTGGCCGAATTTCTAAGATCAAAGACCCTATTTCGGCACCAACTCCTCAAGCCTTCAACTCCTTGAAAATATCCACCTCCCTCTTCTTGATTTCCACCATGATCCACTCCTTAAATCCCTCAATTGACTTATTCAAACTCTCAAACGCAGAGTTCAAATCCAACACCAATTCTTGCCCTCTCATGAGCAAAATAAATAATCCCTTTTTACATGCACTGAGACTTGAACCTCTGCCCTCCTTTCCATACCTGTGATGCCACAACCTCCACCATAGGCTCTCTTGTGTCTCCTTTTTAATCACAAATACTTATAAGGCTTAATACTAGGAGTCAGGGTCCCCTAATGCTAAAAATAAAAATTTTCCAAATGACATGGCTTGAACCCCAGACTTCATAGAAGCCCCAAAACCTTCCAAAACACTCACCTACTAGACCCAACTTGCATTAGTGCCGTTCTCTTATTCTCAAAAGTTTTAAACACTCCCCTGCCCAAGGTCCAATAGGCCCAATTCTACTAGGCCCAAATCCAGGGTGTTATAGTCAGTCTACTCCACATGGTCTCACACACAGGCGTGTGGCTAGCCGTGTGGTATAAGTTAGTATACCCCCTAAATGGCACACGGCCTAGCACATGGGCATGTGTGGCCACTTCGAAGGGCACACGAGATAAAAACACGAGCGTGTGGTTGGCCGTGTGACCCAAGCCAGTATACTCTCTAGTTTTCACACGGCCTGGGACACAGGCGTGTCCTCGGCTATGTGATGCAAGTCAGTATGTATGCCCTATTTCTACATGGCCTAAGACACGAGCGTGTCTACTAGCCGTATAAGGCACATGCCCTGTTCACATGGGCGTGTGACCCTTGTATGATTGAAAATCTTATAAGTTTCCCAAAGTTTTCAAATGTTATCAATTTAGTCCCGAACCTCTTCCAGGCATGGTTTAAGTTCTCGTAGAGCCTTATAAGGGACAATGTGACTATGTTGGATTGGTGTTTATGTATTAATGGATTCTTGGATGAGAAATGTACGTTGTATGTTGTGATTTGATATGTAATGCCTCGTAACCCTATTCCGGCGACGGATACTGGTTAGGGGTGTTACATGTGAATTTTACAAGTTGTCGATCGAATCAACACAATATTATAAGTGTGATATTAAAATGTGAAAATATGTGTGTTTCGTCATAAGAATGGAAATTTGGCTATGTGCAAGGTAGTAAATAAATGGACTGTAAACCTCCATTTGATGAATCCATAATGGGAACCATAAGTATTCATAAATGGCCTATGTTAACATCGTGAAATGTGTGTATATGCAAGGCACTCAATGTGCTTATATGTGTAATTAGATTATGAGTTATCTAAATGATCTCTAAATATGCCTTTGTATGGATAATAAATGTTATATTGACCATGATTGCGGTAAAATACATATGAACATTAAGTGCCCTACTAAACTTAGTGATTAGTGAGCATTTAATTCCCATGCCATAAGGATTAGTTAGCATGTGCGTGGTTGAAGATTGCGGTTCGAATATGCCTTCGGGCATTGTACTTATGTGCATTATGGATCCATTTTAGGGGTGATGAGAGGGATGCGCTTCTAGCATAGTCTTTCAAAGTGATCTGTTGGAATCCAATGTATCCAAAATCTATTATGTAGGTTTTGTTAAGGGAAAAACAAATTAAAATCTTGATAATAAGATTTGTATCCGATTATAAATTTGTAAATTTGTACTAACGTGATATATGTTAAAAGCCTAATAATTTAAAAAGAAAATGAAATAAATGATTATGCTAAAAAGTGAATATGTCATGATACTAAGTTCTAATCATTTACAATTTATTCCATAAGGGAACTTTGAGATAAGCAACAAAGTTAAATGATTATTTATTTAACATCACAGTTAAGCTATGGTCCATAAGACATAAGAATGAGACCAACACTTCCTAATTTGTATGTGATTGTCACCAGACGTACGAACGTCTGGACTAGAAATATTACAACAAAAAGAGATAAGATTAAGCAGTGGTGTCCACAAGTATACAAGTCAAATTGTAATATAGTAAAGTGTTACAACGAAACATTCCAAAAAGTATTCCGAGGATCATACCCGAGGGATGTTGAATTAAACTAAAATTCTCTTTTCTACACTAACAAGTTTAAACATTAATAACCTAAAATTATAGTATGAAAACCAAAGTAAAATTAAATAACAAAAATATCATAAATTAAATTAAAACAAACGAAGAAAATTTACCAATTGAAATTAATTTAATTAAACAAGCAGAAGATTAACTCACTTCAATGCTCCTAATTAACTTCAAAATTCAGGTTTTATGAAATTAGCTATTAACCAACCAGTTATTACCTTTCGGCCTCTAACTAATTAATTAATAGATGAAAACAACTTATCTTTTGACCTCGCCATTTAAACCGTTATAAATTATGAGGTACTCGGTAAACTATTCTTTTGACCTCATTTAACTAAATTACTTCCTAGGATCGTCAATCCTAGGGTTTAATTGCACATAATTTTAGCTAACTAATTTGGAAACAAATTGTTAGCTCAATAAATTAAACTAAAATTGCCAAGAGGAGGGGCTAAATTGGAATTTAAAAATTAAACTAGATCATTAAATTCACTTGCAATAAAAAGTATCGCTACTTTTTCTACGAGTATCGGTACTAGTAGTATTTACTATCTGATTCATTGGCCGTTAAAATTAGTTTACAGCGATACCAAATATGATTTATCGGCACCTGATAAATGGTATCGATATATTTTTAATGGGTATCGATACTTTTTATCATTGTTTGAAAGATAATAAAAATAGAATGCAAAAATGGTATCGATATAAAAAGATAGTATCAATAAAAATCAATAGGTACTGATATATTTTGAAAGGTATTGATATTTATTGTTTTTGTTCAAAATTTTATTCAATTCAGTAAGCAATTTTGGTATCAATAAAAAATATGATATCGATAAAACTCATATTGGTATGGATACTTTTTGGAAAATATCGATATTTCTTGTAAGGAGTAGTTTTTCAATTGATTTAAGATTGTTTCAATCAAGTTCAAGAGTTGAAAATCATCTTTGAACTTTTTCCAAAATATTATAAGTGTTTAAAACATTTTTTAAGATGTTTGAAAGTCTTGAAATAATTTTTATGCTTTGAAATTTATAAATTCTTTGTTCAAAAACAAATTTTTATTCAAAAATATTTTTGTTTGTTATAGCAAAACAATTTATCAAATAAAGCTAGTGTAACAATCTTCCCCTTTTTGATATAACAAAACATTTTGGCAAACTTGTTTTTGAATTTTT
Organism: Gossypium australe; assembly: GCA_005393395.2. NCBI lineage: Eukaryota > Viridiplantae > Streptophyta > Magnoliopsida > Malvales > Malvaceae > Gossypium > Gossypium australe. The sequence goes on from CM016618.1 coordinate 34,102,363, forward strand.
AACTCACCCTTTATAAAGTTCAATTTGAATCAATGACTTGATTTTTATGAAATTTGGAAACGAAGATTTGGGAGAAAAAATTGGTCACTTGATGTTGTCATTAAAAGATTAGTCATAAAAATAAAAATAATCAATCGAATACTAATAATTTTCCTTTCTCTTCTCTTCTCCCCTTTTTTGTTATATCAAAAATTAACAAATAAAGCTTAAGAGAGAGACTTTGTTAGTCCAATACAAGAAATTGAAGAAATTGAAAAACAAAGAACTAATATTAACAATAAACATGATAATATCCCAAAGTAAAGTAGTACAGTAGAAAAGTGCATTAAAAAAATTAAAAGATGCATGATGTAAGTGTATGAATTATCTAAACTAGTCACTGCTAGGTGAAGAAGGAGGATCCAATGGAGGAAAGCGAGCAAGAAGTTGAGCATTTTCTCCTCCAAATTCTCTATCCTAGAGCCTAGGCTACCAACATTATTATTAACTCATTCAAATTCATCATCTACTCGAGTGTGAAAACCTCTAAACTCCTCACTCAAGGAAGTAATGACACCAAGGTTCGTGGCAGACATGTCGCCGGAGAGAGGTAGAGTAGATGGTTGAGCGGATGAAGAAGCCAGTGGAGGGTTTTGCTTAGCAGGAGGAATACCATCACAGTCTTTTTCAAGGTCGTTATCATCATCATCTTGAGGATTGTGATGGTAACCCTTAACCCAACTTCTGTTAAGAGGATTCACTCTAAAACTAGCTCGATGAAGGCTAGTAAAGCTAATAGGTTGATATTTAACAGCCAAAGGAGGATCGACATTGGTTGGGATGTTTAGGAATTTAAAAATATATGAAAAGTGCATGCCAAAAGGCAAAGAGAGCTTACTAGCGAGCTCTTGCCAATGCATTTGGTAATTTCATTAGATAAAATTAAAGTAAGATCCTAGGGCCTATTGCTATGAAAACAATCAATCCACCAATAGTCGGTAGATCGAACAATGGCATGTTTTGAAATAAGGCGCAATATCCATGTGATTATAAAATGAAAAATGCAATCATGGACATTGAGTTTAAATGCATATGAGCATCAAACGTTCAAGGCTGGATTATAAGGGTTTTTTCATTCGACTCACTGCCAGGAGGAAGTTTCAAAAATTCACCAAAATTTTCCAAAGTGAGACAAATAGGAGAGTGTTCATGAGAAAAGAATTAATAGCAACCATAGTCTCACCGGATTCATCATGTTCAAGCCTCGCATTTGAATAAAAGGCTCGAACAAGATTACATGTGTTGGTGAGCGAATTTTAGAAAAGTTGACCCAATGTCATTCGTCTAACATTTCAAGAAATTTAAAATTGATTTTGGCTAAAAATTCGAGATCAAGTGTGCGAGTAACATTAACTTTACGTTTTGAAAAAATATTGATCAAACCGGTAAGTATCATTTTCATTTCCAAAACAATTATTGAAAGAATTAGGTTGGTCAGTAGATCAAGCTGTAAGACTGGAATGAGGACGTTTCTTAATAGACATTCTAACTAACTAGTTTAGAGAGGCATTATATGCATTTAAAATTCTGGTTTAAGAATTTTATCAAACACCTTGTAGACAAAGGGTTTAAAGAAAATTTTAAGATTTTGGATACATTTAGGCAACCTTTTTCAAGAAAACACAATGTATATGTTCCAAATCAACCCAAAAACAAAATTTTCAACCATTAATTTGACAAAAATTCAACAAAGTTTGAAATAAGAAAAATGAGTTTTTACCTCAAAATTGCTTGGAATGATGAAACCTAAAAGCAAGCTTGATGAATTCTTATAGAAAATGACAATGTTATTTGTTTTGTGTCAATAATTTAAAGGAAAAATGATGAATTTGAAAATTTTGAAAAATAGGGTTGAAAGGGTTTTGAAACGAGGGAAGAAAGTTTTCGTTAGTTTTTGAATTTGTTGAAAACACGCATCAAGATTCTTTAAAACCCAATGAGCATCGATACTTTTTAAATGAGTATAAAAATTTTTCAAAAAGTATTGATAAAAAAGTATCGGTACTGATACCAAATGTTGAAAATGTTTTCCTCAGTGCAAAAATTTTTCCCAACTTGACTTTTAAGTTTAAACATGTTCTAAACTAACATAGAATGACTTTATATCAATTTGTAATGAATTCATATGCTCAAATATGTCAAACTTGAGAATGATGCATATGAAACATAGAGTATTGTAAGGCATGCAAAAAATTGAATATTAATCATTCAACAAACTCTAATTTAGCACAATCAAAGGCATTCAACAATCATGCAAACTAGGCCAAATGAGTCAAAAATAGACTAATCATGCAAATATAACTCCCTTTAAATAATTTCATATTAGAGACATTTAAAAAAATTGTGTAACATCCCTATAGTCAGGGGTGTCGCAAAGTGCATTCCCGGGACTCCGTTCTCGTAAATCGGACTCATCAATATTTATTAAATATATTTACGAAGTTAGTTGTGTAATTAATTAGGTTTCACTTAAGTGAATTTGCATGAAATAAGATTTATTATAGTTTAAGGACTAAATCGCTTTGTAACACCCCAAACTCGGCCTAGACGTTATGGCCGAATCTGGCGATGTCACATGATAGTGTGTTCGAAAACTAAATTATTACAATAAAATCATTTCCATGTTATTACCTATATTTATCTCTTATTAGTTCTAAAGGGAATCATTTTACTTGTTTAAAACAATTGCTTTAAAAAGTTTCTCATTGCAGAAGCTTTTAAAACAAAGCAGTGTAAGTAATCGTGAGTTTAGAAAATACGTTAACTTTTTGGAAACTGAACTTCCTACGACTAGTAGTTCTAATTCCACAAAAAATAAATAAAAACCAATTTTAAGAAAAATTCCTAAGAGTCCTCAAAATACATCCCAATAATAATAAAACCATAAAACATAAATTTAAAAAAAAAGTAAAGTCCAAAAACTGTGGTCACCGTCGAGTCCTCCGCCGCACCGATCCGTCTAGGTCTAGGGATTACATGTGCACATTAAACAGAGAGGGGTGAGTTTATGTAAACTTAGTGTGTAATCCCACAGAAAACAAACAATAGTAGTGCATAGTCAAGTACAATTTTGGGCCTAAGCCCCTTTCAGTATCAGTAACAGTTTGGGCCTTAGCCCATCTCAGTTGTAATAGCCCGATTTAGGGCCTAGCCGGAATAGTGGTGCGAGACCACAAATTCAAGTTAGTAAAATGAGTTTTTAAGGTATTTGAGATGTTTGCATGATGATATGAAAGTTTCATGTAGAAATTTTATGGAAATTTCCATTAAAGGGTCCATTAGGACTAAATTGCAAAAGTTGCAAAATATGAGTTTCTAGAAGCTTTTTGTATTAAATAGCTTTAGAATATTAATTAGAAGTCCTTAAATAGCAATTTTCCCAAATTATAAATTTTGGACAAAATTGGACAAGAGTTAGAAATTTGTAAAGTTTAATGAGAAGGGCATTTTGATTATTTATTTATTAAATGATTAAAATAGGAAAAACATGACAAAAATCATTCTCATCTTCTTCCTTAAGTGCCGAAAATTTGAAGGAAGCCATAGTTAGGGTTCTTCAATTTTTCAAGCTTGCTAGTAAGTTCATCTTAGCCCCGTTTTTAATATTCTTCGTGTTTTTGGAGTCCTTGTAACATGAATTAGCTATTTTTAGCTATAAGTTGAGCTAAGATGCATGTTTAAAAATCTACCCATGTATGACATGTTTGTAAAATGATGTTTTATGGAAGATTATGAGAGTTTGATGTTAGATAAACATCTTTTTCTAAATGAATTTCATGAGAAATGCTAGTAAGGACTAGTTTGTAATTATTATAAAATTTGCCATACATGGTAGAAATAGTAAGATTTTGTTATTGCTATAGTTGAGTGAATGAATCAGCTAAGCATGAGGTTCACAAAAGATGAATAAAAATCACTTTACGGGCCTTAGGGCAAAAGTGTAATTATGAGAAAGTTTAGAGGCAAATAGTAATTTTGCCAAAGTATGTGTTAAGAGTCATTTTAATCAACGTGATTATTAAATGATCTAAACTATCATTATAGATCAAAAAAACGAAGTCTGGATTGAAACCGAGGCAAGAACAAAGTCGAGGACTAAATTGCATATTTACATACATTCTGTATATCGAGGTAAGTTTGTATGACTTCTAAGCTTTATGATTACTATCATTGAATTGCTTAGTATAATGCACATTATTACCATAGAAATGCTTAATGCTATGTTAAATAAAGAAATCAATGAGATTAAGCATGAGAAAGTCCCGATTAAAGTTGAATTACTTAGGATACTCGATCTACCACATGAGATAAGAAAGTCCGGATAAGACCAGGCCAAGGCATGGCATTGGCAATCAAGCAAAGTTATCATGTAAGTCCAAGACAAGTCTTGGCATTGAAGAGTTATTATGAGGTGAAGACCCATGTAAGCCCAAGCCAAGGCATGGCATTGGTGAGTCTCCAAGCAAAGATGTCATGTAAGTCCAAGACAAGTCTTGGCATTGAAAAGCTATCATGAGATAGAGATCCCATGTAAGTCCAAGCCAAGGCATGGCATTGGTGAGTAACAAGGAAGATTTCAAGTAAGTCCAAGCCAAGGCTCGGCATTGACCAGTTCATGAGTAAAGATACCAAATAAGACCATGTCAAGACATGGCAATGGTAAGTTCCTAAGGGAATACACAAGGAAGACTTTGAGTAAGTCCATGTCAAGACATGGCATCGATACCAAGATGAGAGATCCCATGTAAGACCATGTCTAGGATATGGCTTTGGCATCAAGTTATATGTGGGATGAGATTTAGTATCCTTGGTTATTCATAGAAGTTCATCGAACAAATGAGTAAAGCTTAAATGAGATAGCAAGAAAATTAAGTAAGCAAAGCTATTATCAAGTTGGAAATGAGTATTATTCATGTTATGAATGATGAATTAGAGATTATGATTATTACAGTAAAGTATACTGATCTATGTGATCAAGTGATACAGGTACCTTGTTTACCTCACGAGCATGAGACTAGTAAGTATCATGATATATGTAAGAATCAATAAGAGTAAGTAAGCTTAAATAGCTAAAATTATGATGCCATTGTTTATGCCAAATGGTTTATGTTAAACAAGTATGATGTTATGTGAATTATATGCAAACTTACTAGGCTAAATGCTTACGTCTTTTATTCTTTCTTTCTATGTAGTCCCGCCAAGGTAATCTCATGGATCATCGTCATCGAAGCTCGGAGCACACTATCAACCGCTAATTTTTTATAGCCAAGATGTTTATATTAAGTATGGCATGTATAGGAACATTTCATTTTGAGAATATGTCTTTAAAAAAAAAGAGCAAAAGTATGAGCTATCAAGTTTATTGTTCTTTTGTATATGGCTAAGTGATGGGCCAAGATTGACTAAGTATGTATGTTTATCGATATCAATGAAGCATGTAGTATTGTTCATGAAAGATGTAGTAATTTGAGTTGTTGGATTGAATATGAGATTGATCTTGATTTTAGGGTGGCAATTGGCTTGGTAAATAGCCTTCAAGTGCCCACACGGATAGACACACGGGCGTGTGTCTAGGCCGTGCATCCCCTACACCTAAGTACTTTAAGTTAGATTAGACTATGGGCTAATCCCACAGCTGTTTGTTTAGGCTGTGTGTGACACACGGTCAGAACATGGGCGTGTGCCCCAGGCCGTGTGAGTATAGTCAGTGTCAACCACGGTCTAAGTCCAAGGGCATGTCAAGGCCGTGTGAATATAGTCAGTGCCAACCACGGTTGGAAGACATGGGCGTGTCTTAGGGGTACACGGGCGTGTCCCAAGCCACATGGGCGTGTGACTCCTGTTTTAAGGAAAAGTTTTCGATTGAATTCTGAAAGTTTCCAGATATGTGTTTAAGGCCTCGTAGGCCTATGTGATGTATGAGTTGTTTAAGAAAGAGAAGTTTTTAATTTAGAACAAAATTTTATAGCCCGTAAATACAAGTTTAGGCAAGTTCAAGCATAGTAATGCCTCGTATCCGATCTTAGCCTCAGACTCGGGTATGGGGTGTTACATTAGTACAGTATCAAATATGCAGTAGGGCCTTAGCCCATCACAGTATCAGTAGTAGTCATGCAGTATTCAGTAACGAAGTCCTACCCAACCAGCCTCTACACACCATCTTTGTACAACCCTACACTCCATGTGGGGCATAAATCAACCCACCCATCCCTACACTCCAGGTAGTACCGAATACGGCACAAAATAGTAATTTGCAGCTGAGCTGTTAGTATATTAGGCTTAAGAGCCTTTCAGTACACTTCTTTCAAATATAATCAACCCAACTCCATGCAATACAACATACAAATCATGACATGCTATCTCATGATATCAGTACATATAACTAGTTAAGTATACATGCATACTATCATCATTCACAATATATATAAATCAAACAATCAGTTCACACAATTAGGGGCCTAGGTGATGCTTACCGACCCTACAGTGGGTTCACAGTCGACTTGGGTGACCTGTGCAAACTTAGCAGTCAATTTAGTGAAAATGGGCTCACACGCCCATGTGGCCTGTCCGTGTGGCCACATGGCCCAATTTGGCCTTAGTCGTCACACGGCTGTGTCTTGCGCACACGACCTGGCCTCGTCGATCGCACGGCCGTATGGTCGACCACAGCCTACCACACAGGCAACCACATGCCCGTGTGGCGTCGACAGTAGGGTTTTTGGCTTTCACGAAAACCCCGTTTTCTACGTTTCGGGTACACACCTATATCGTTTTTGACGCAAAAGCAACTCCAAGAAATCCCGAACTCCCAATACTTCCAACCGATTTTCTTACGAAGCAGTACCAGAAGAGTCTCAATCCTAGCGAAATGATGCTGCCCAACCATCAGAATAACCCCTAGTCAGAAACTTAACATTCTCAACTACAGACCACATAAAATCACTTACCGAAGTTTTCCACGAAACCCAAAATAAGGAAAAAAAGTACAATTGCAGTCAAGATGGAAGCAAAATCAAAAGAAAATAGGAAGAAAAGGGTAGGTTTCGGTAAAAGAGAAAGAAAATCCCATTGGAAAAATTGGCAGAGTTTTTAGAGAGAAACAAACGGTAAAAAGATAAGTACTTACCGAACGATCACTTTTAATCGTGGAACAACACGCGACCTAGTGGAAAGAAGTTGAGGAGAAAAATAATGGGAGAGCACAAGAATTTCGACAGCTAGGAAAAACAATGGAAAAGTAAAACGGCACCAAAAAGGGAGAAGATAAGAAGAGAAAACCGAAAATTTTATTTTTGGGGAAAAGAAAAGAAAAGAAAAAAATATGAACAGAATAATTCGATAAGAATCCCGATGACCCCAAAATCCCTTAATTCACTCCTAAATTCTCTACATCAAACTTCCACTACTCAGATTTCCAATACAACTCAAACTCTCAGCCACCAACCTGAGCAAAAATAATATCCCTTGCTCACGCAGGGATTCGAACACAGGACCATCAGCAAGCCAACACACTTCTTAACCACCAGACCAGCAGGCCTATTCTGATATAAGCTTATCAACAATTAAATAAAAGCCTCTTGACCAAAGATTGGGCTTTATTCATAAAATACCAAAATTTGCACAAGTCATGGCTTGAACTTGGGACCTCCCCCACACACCCAGAACACTTAACCACTGAAGCAGATACTCAATTGTGTCATACATTCGTAAAAACAAAAAATTAAATTTTGGGGTGTTACAACTCTACCCCCTTAAAAGAAAATTGTCCCTGAAATTTATCTAATCAGAATAAATGAGTATACTGGTGACGCATTGCATCCTCATGCCCCCACGTGGCCTCCTAAGTGTTATGATTACCCTATAGAACCTTCACCAAAAGGATAGACTTCCTCCTCACAACCTTTACGTCACGATCCAGAATCTGGACAGGCTTCTCTTCAACGGTCAAGTCTAGCCTAACCTCAATCTCCTCAACAGAGACAATATGAGTAGGATGAAAGTAGTAGCGCCTCAACATAGAGACATGGAACACACCATGAATACGATCCAACTCTGGAGATAGCTCCAAATAATAAGCAATCGGTCCCACTCGTTTCAGAATATGGTAAGGTCTAATAAATCTAGGGCTCAACTTGCCCTTACGAACAAACCTCAAAACCTTCTTCCATGGCGAGACCTTGAGAAGTACGGAGTCCCCACAGAATACTCAATCTCGCGTCTCTTCAGGTTCACATAAGACTTCTGCTTAACAGAAGCCACTTTCAAACGATCCCGAATCAATCTAACCTTATCCTCTGTCTCTGAAACCAATTCAGGACCCAAAACACGTTGCTCGCCCAACTCGGTTCAACATAAGGGAGTGCAACACGTCTGACCATATAGTGCCTCATAAGGTGCCATCTGGATGCTGGACTGGTAACTATTATTATAGGAAAACTCCGCTAACGACAGATATTCCTCCCAACTGCCTTGGAAATCAATAACATAGCTCCTCAACATGTCCTCTAGCATCTGAATCACCCTCTCATACTGACCATCGGTCTGAGGATGGAACGCAATACTGAAGTCCAACCTTGAATCTAGAGTCTCATACAACTTTCTCTAAAACCGAAATGTGAAACTAGGATCCCTATCAGAGATGATCAAAATCGATACCCCATGTAGTCTCACTATCTCAGAAATATAAAGCTTCACCAGCTTCTACAGAGAATAATCAGTACGAACCAGTATAAAGTGAGCGGACTTGGTCAATCGATCCACGATGACCCATACTGAATCCTTCTTAGTTGGTGTTAGAGACAACCCACTAACAAAATCCATAGTTACACACTCCTAATTTTATAGAGGAATCTTAACCGGCTACAGCAAACCCAAAGGTAATTGATGCTCAGCCTTAACCTGCTGGCACGTTAGACATCTCGCCACAAAATTAGTAACCATACGTTTTAACCCTAGCCACCAATATAACTCATGAAGGTCTCGGTACATCTTATTTCTGACAGGATGCATAGCATAAGCGTTATTATGTGCCTATCTCATTATAGACTGCCTCAAATCAGTATTATTCAGCACACAGATTCTCCCACGAAAGTAGAGTACCCATCACTATTCAATCCAAAATTCGTAGTGCTACCACTCTTAACCTATCGGAACCGAAGACCGAAAGACTCGTCCTCCAACTGCTTACCATTAATCTGCTCAATCCATGTCAGTTTAACCTGAAGCTCGGCTAACAGACTACCATCATCAAATAAACTAAGGGGAGAAAACATCACACTTAGATCAGTTATAGCCCTACGGTTCAAAGCATCGGCCGCCATATTGGACTTGCCAGGATGGTACTCAAGGGTGCAGTTGTAGTCCTTAAGCAGCTCGATCCGTCTACACTGCCTAAGATTCAGCTCCTTCTGAGTAAGGAGATGCCTGAGGATTTTGTGACCAGTGTAGATGTAATATCCTGAAATAGGGGTTATTTTGTAACTGCATTGTTTGCTTGTGTATGGATTGCGGTGTTGTTATTTATGTTGTTTTGAGACTTAGTTGTAAGTCTAGTGTAGGCCTGAGTAGTAGGAAAAATTTTAGTTTTTAGGTTTAAGGTAAACTGAGCTGAAGGAGCTAAGGGTTATAAGTATTTCAAGTAGGATTTTAGCACATGAAATAGGCTTGGCAAGGTGGCAAGGAGGCGCCACTTAGAGCCTGTGATTGACTCCACTTGCAGGGGAAGGAGGTCTCAGGTTCGAGCTGCAGAAATCCCACCTTTTGCCTTCTATTTTGACGTCAAGGAGGGGGAGAAGTTGTGTTCAGTTCAAACTCTGGCTAGTAAGGATGGACCAAGTCAAATTTGTTTGAATGGTTGGCAGAGAGAAAATTTAGGTGTTTGACTAATTCAAATCTGTTAGAATTAGTGGCTAGGAGAGACTTTGGGTGTTGGCCGAATTTTGAACTCCTCTTGAGGGGAGTGGCCGGTTTTGGTAAGGTGTGTAGGGGGATGCCGAAACCTCCTAGAGTGTTTAGAGTGCATTTTCGGCCAGCCTTTGTTAGTGTATCAATAGCCGAGATTCTTTCTTTTTGTTTCAGTAGCTAGCCGAACCTTCAGGTGAGCATTTTCACCTTTTTCTTCTTTGAAACCGAAAACCTTAGGCAACATATACCCTTACCGAAATTTGCACTTGTTCTCTCTTGATTTTATTGTGGCCGAATGCTCTCTTGAGTTCAAAAACTTTTATTTTCATTTTTGCTTTCTTTTCTTCTTATTGATCCTTAGCCGAAACACTTACCCTCTCATTTCTCTCTTTTCTCTTTTTCCATTTGTGCTAAGCCGAAAGTACTCATTTTCTTCCTCTTTTTCCACTTAAACCGAACCTTAACTGCTTGTTTCAAATAACCATAGTCGAATTCTCTTCTCCCTTTTTGTTTAGTTTTGGCCGAAAGTCGCAAGCAAGGGTGATCTCTCCTAGTTTTCTCCAATCGTTTTTTTAGAGGAAGGTAAGTGCTCAAGGCCGAATGCCTATTTCTTCTTCTCTCTTTTTCTCTGTTGACTTCTTTAAAGGTAGGAGCCAATTTCGGCATTTGATAGAAAGGGTGTTAATTACCCTTTTTTGGAACCGTTTTGTTGTAGGGTCTCTGGGATTTTGGAAGATCGATCCAACCTCTATTTTTTTGGCAATCGGTTTTGGTGAGTGGTGGTAAGGATCCAATGGTAAGATCATTTATTCTTTTAAGTATTCAAGCCAAAGGCTATTGATGTAGGTGTTTTTGGATTTCCGATTGTAGGGGAGTGAAGCAGATTCACAAAGCGTGTGGTGGCTAGTATTCAAGAGGCGTTTAGATAAGGTCTCAGGTTTCAAGCGTTAACCCTTTGGGTTTATTTGGTTTGGCCGAATGGCCTATGTGGCTAACCTTAGTTATGGCCGAATGTAGGATCAAGGACCTAGCGTTGTAGATCGACTCTTCAGATTTAGGGCTTGCATTATAACAGGTGTGTAACTTACACACTCTATTACTTAGTAATATATTTTAATAACCTGATAATAATGAAAGCGGAAACAGTATGGATGTTGATATGGTACCCTATGGGTATGTGCACGGATTCGGGTAAGTCCGTTTCGGTATGAGTTCTGTTATTCATTATATGATATAATGATTTTATGACATATATGTGTTATGAGATGTGTACCAAAATATGTTGACATGATTTGCATGGGTTGCATGATTTACATGAGTATGGCATGATGATGGGTGATATGGGAGGAGGGGGAAGATGATATCCGTGTCTTTGGGACACCAGAGGTTTGGCACCTCCAGTGGTTTGGTACCACAGATTGATTTAGTGACTTTGGGTCACCAGAGGTTTGGCACCTCATAGCGACTTGTCCCAGTGGCTTAGGACGACGGTGGGTTGGCCCCACAGTTGACATATTAGGATCTTCGCCAGTGATTTGGTATCACACGTGGGTTGGCCCCACACTTGGATATTGATATTTTGTGACTTTGGGTCACCAGAGGTTTGGCACCTCATAGCGACTTGTCCCAGTGGCTTAGCACCACAGTGGGTTGGCCCCACAGTTGATATTACGGGATTGTCGCCAGTGATTTGGTATCACACGTGGGTTGGCCCCACAGATTGATTATTCGTGACTTTGGGTCACCAGTGGTTTGGCACCACAATACTGGATATCGTGACTTTGGGTCACCAGTGGTTTGGCACTACCAGTGGTTTGGTACCACACGGGGTAGATAAGGAGTATGGATGGCTAGGGTTGGGGTGCATTACTTATATTGCTTGGTGATATGTGTGTAAACATTAATCGAGAGGAGGGTTTATGCACTGAGTCTTGGTGACTCACCTTCTCTCTTATCATTTCAGGTGACACCTAGATTGCGGACGAGGAGCCGGGTGGACTCGAGGTGGCCATGCTATGAATAAATATGGTCTTTCATGGATTTGGATTTGGTACTTTACTTCATTTACCTCGATTTGGTTTTGTTGGGATTGTAAAAAGGCATTTTAAATTATATTTTGATTATTTATGTGGTTGGATTTGATTTCAAATATGACTTAACAAACTATTGGTTAACATCTGATAAAGTTTGGAAAAATAAGGTTTGCTAAAACTACAAAGCGGCATGTTTTAAACTTTACCATTGGGTATCACTTTAAATTGAAGAGAACTACAACTCAAACAGTTTTTCAAACTTAAAGTTTTACACACTCAATTTAAATGTTTTAAGAAACTAAAAAGAAACTATTCGCATTTTCAAGTAATATAGAATTGTTTTACTTATGAATTCGACAAACTAGGTTTTAAACATCTAATCTCGGGTTTTCAAAAACAAAAAGAATAGTTTTAACTCATCATGCACCTGCTTTCTACAAAAATAAAAACAACGAGGAAATTTTTACTCAAAACTTGATTCGCTAGCTTGTCTTCTTCAAGATATCTTCCTGTAACATGCTAGATTCGGTCGTGGTGTGTTGACCGGGTTTGGGGTGTTACAGTAGATGATACACTTCTCACTGTACAGATAATGCCTCTAGATTTTCAGTGCAAATACCACAATGGCCAGCTGTAAATCATGCGTCGAATAGTTCGCCTCATCTGTCTTAAGCTGACGAGATGCATATGCTACCACCTTACCATCTTGCATCAACACACATCCCAAACCGATATGTGATGCATCACTATAAACTATTAACTCCTTTCCAGATTAAGGCTGTAATAGAATAGGAGCCTTAGTTAGTACAGTCTTGAGCTCCTCGAAACTCTCCTACTAAGCATCAGTCCAGTTAAATGGTACCCCTTATAAGCAGCTTAGTTAATGGTGCTGCAATCAACGAGAAGCCTTCCACAAACAGCCGATAATAACCCGCCAGCCCTAGAAAACTGCAGATCTCAGGCACATTCCTAGGTTGCTTCCAGTCCAACACAGCCTCAATCTTTTAAGGGTCAACACGAATCCCCTAAGCAGAAACCACATGACCCAGAAAGGTTACTTCACGCAACCAGAACTCACACTTGCTAAACTTATCATAGAGCTGTTTTTCCCTCAAAGTCTGAAGAATAACTTTAAGGTGCTCGTCATGTTCATCCTCAGTCTTCGAATAAACCAGTATGTCATCGATGAACACCACCAGAAATCGATCCAGATAAGGCTGAAATACTCGATTCATTAGATCCATGAAAGTCGCCTGTGCATTCGTTAGTCCAAATGGCATCATAAGGAACTCGTAGTATCCATAACGAGTCCTAAATGCCATTCTAAATACACCAGCTTCCTTAACCATCAGCTGATGATATCCAGAATGCAGATCAATCTTGGAAAACATAGACGCCCCTCAGAACTGGTCAAACAAATCATCTATCCTCGAAAGTGGATACTTGTTCTTAATGGTCAACTTGTTCAGCTGACAATAGTCGATGCACATTCTCATGGATCCATCCTTCTTCTTAACAAACAGTACTGGTGCTCCCCACGGAGACACACTAGGGCGGATGAAACCATGATCTAACAACTCTTGAATCTGAGCCTTAAGCTCTGTAAGCTCCTTTGATGCCATTCGATAGGGAGCGATGGACACTGGTGTTGTACCAGGAAGGAGCTGTATCCCAAACTCCACTTTACGATCCAGAGGTAAACCTGATAGCTCCTCAAGAAAGATGATCGAAAAATCCTTTACCGTTCTGATATCCTTAACTATAGAATCCCCAGAATCAGAGACACTTACACAGGCCAAGTACGCCTCACATCCCTTATGAACTAGTTTCTCAGCCACCAGTGAAGAGATCACGTTAGCCAAATAATTCTGACGTTCTCCTACCATGACCACCTCATTATCCTCCTCGGTTCTTAATACAACACTCTTGGTCACACAATCCAAACTGAAACGGTGCTTAACCAACCAATCCATTCCCAATATTATGTCAAATTACCCAAACGAAAGCTCCATCATATAAGCCAAAAAGGTTGCCCCTTGAACCTCTAAAGGGACATCTCTAAATAACTTGTTAACCCTTATAGACTGCCCGAACGGACTCAGTACAGTAACCTCACTCATAGTGCTCTCAACCAATATCCCTAAATTTTCAGACACAGTACATGTTATATAGGAGTGAGTGGATCCTATATCTATCAATGCAATGTAAGGTACATCATGAATAAGGAACGTATCCGTGATGATGTCCAGAGCATCTCTATCCTCTCAGTGACGTGCATCATATACTAGAGCCGACTGCATCACCTCAATCTGTTCAACACCTCTGCCTGGTGCTATCTGCCCACGGCCCATGCCATTACCACCCCTAGCCTGCCACGACCTCTCGGTGGCTATTGTACTACCCTCTGTGGCTGTGCATTACCAGTACCCTGAGCTTGCATCTGATCAGCCCTTAGTGGACACTCACTGATACGGTGATCCAATGATCCACACCTTAAACACGCCCTAGTCCTCCTCCAACACTCACTCTGGTGGCGTCTACCACAATCAACACACGACTTGCTGTCCAGTAGCAGCAATAGGGGCCCAGCTCTAACTGGCCCATCAGCTTTGCCGTTTTTCTTAGGCCTCTGTATAGAACTCGAGGGCTTCAAATCCCTCTTATTCCTACCTTTTTCTCTATCACGGTTTTGGCGCTTGATAAACCATAATTTATATATATTTTTACCCCATAGTTGACTTATTTTTAGATGAATTTTCATTAGATTTAATGAATTCGATGCTTGTAATCTTTTAATTTCATGTTTTATACTCAAGAGAGCTTAGGAGTCGAAAAGATCAAGAAACGGGCCAAAAAGGGACAAAATAGGCTTACATCAAAAATCACACGGCCTGGACTATCGTCCACGGGTAGATCACACGACCGTGTGTGGTGAGTAGAGTCGAGCACAGCCTAAGCTCTTGCACACGGGCGTGTCACACAGGCGTGTCCCTGCCGAACCCAAGTTTAATTCTATTCGGAAAAGGTTACTTGTGGGCTAAGAAAGGCGTTCCAAAGGCTATATAAACACCCTAGGGGGCAACCTAAAAGAGGACGCCGAGTAGAAGGTAGAAAATACTTGAAGATAGCCATCAGGAATAGCTTGGAAGAAGGATCGCCTTCAAGATTAAAGATCTCCTATTAATTTCTTTAGAAGTTTTTGGGTTTTCTTGTGTTTTGTTGTTTTCTCTATTTTAGGATGTTTCCCTCTATCGTTATGAACTAAATCCCTCAAATACTTAAGGGGATGAAACCTAGACAGATCTTATTATTATTTGATTTATAAGATAAATACTTGTTCTTATTCTTAATTGTGAGTTCTTATTCTTGTTTTGATAATTCAGGTTATTGATTCAAGTCGAATGTGCTTATTCAGTGGAGCAAAAGTCCCTATTTAAGAGTAGATCAACACAATTAAGCGGAGTTGATTGCAACCCTAGAAATAGGGCAACAAAAACCTACCGGATTAGAGTCAAATCTAATAAGGGAATCCATAAATTGAGTTAATGCGACAATAGGGGTTTTAATTAGAAAGAGATTTCAATTAATCAACCTAGAGTCATTTGTTTTTAGTCTTGAAAGAGATATTAACATAACTCAGGGATTTCTACGGATTAAGTCAAGTGAATAAATCATATGAATCAAAAGTAATAAGTGAAGTCTAGGTGGATTCTTCCTTAGGTATTGCCTTTATCATATAAGTTGTCTAAAAGTATTTCCCTAATTCTTTCTTTGTCGTGTTTTAGTTAGTTTTAGTTTAAACGAAATCACTCCAATTCTTAGGCTAGATAATAGAAAGCTAGTAATTACTAGTACTCTTGGTCCATGTGGATATGATATTACCGGTCTTACCATAACTTTACTATTGAACGATAGGTGCGCTTGCCTTTATTGTGATCATAGTTAGTTTTAGACACATCAACGCTCAGTGCGCTTAAACTCCTCGGCAATCTTCACCTTCTCGACCAAGGTAGAAAAATCTCGCTCCCTCTGTAGAGCTATTAGAACCCTCAAGTTATCCTTGAGGCCATCCTCAAAGCGAACACATCACTTGTAGTCAGATGCCAAGTCTCAGAAACTCGGCCTCATACTCAGCCACTAATCGATCTCCCCACAGAACTGGCTCCCACATATTTCCCCTGGAAGGCGGTCTTAAGGAACTCCCAGGTTAGACGTTTGGCCTACCTGTGTGGCCCGTACGGCCCAATTTGGCCTTGGCCATCACATGACCGTGTCTTGCGCGTACGACCATGTGGTCGCACACAGCCTACCACACGGGCAACTGTACGTCCGTGTGGCATCGACAATGGGGTTTTTGGCTCTTGCCAAAACCCCGTTTTCTATGTTTCAGGTACACACCTATGTCATTTTTACGAAAAAGCAACTCCAAGCAATCCCGAAGCCCCAACGCTTCAAATCGATTTGCTTACGAAGTAGTACCAGAAGAGTCTCGATCCTAGCAAAGTTGTCCACGAAACACCAAAATAAGGAAAAAAATGTGCGATTGCAATCAAGATAGGAGCAAAATCAAAAGAAAATGGAAGAGAAGGGTAGGTTTCGGCAAAAGAGAGAAGAAATCCCAATGGAAAAATAGGCAGAGTTTTTGGAGAGAAACAAACGTAAAAGAGATGAGGACTTACTAAACGATCGCAGTTAATTATGGAACGACACGAGACCGAGTGGAAAGAAGTTGAGGAGAAAAAGAATGGGAGAGCACAAGAATTTTGGCAGCAAGGAAAAACAATGGAAGGAAAACGACATCAAAAAGAGAAAAGAGGAGAAGAGAAAACTGAAAATTTTATTTTTGGGAAAAGAAAAAAAAAGAAAAAAATATGAGCAGAATAATTCGATGAGAATCCTGATAACCCCAAAATCCCTTAATTCACTCATAAATCTCTCCATCAAACTTCCACTACTCAGGTTTCCAATACAACTCAAACTCTCAGCCACCAACCCGAGCAAAAATAATCTCCCTTGCTCACACAGGGATTTGAACACAGGACCATCAGCAAGCCAACACACTACTTAACCACCAGACTAGCAAGGCCATTCTAATATAAGCTTATCAACAATTAAATAAAAGCCTATCGACCAAAGATTGGGCTTTATTCATAAAAATACCAAAATTTGCCCAAGTCATGGCTTGAACTTGGGACCTCCCACACACACCCAGAACATTTAACCACTGAAGCAGATACTCAATTATCTCACACATTCACAAAAATAAAAATTTAAATTTTGGGGTGTTACACGCTTATAAGGTGAAAGTTGAATTATAGATTAAAGATTAATTAAAGGGGATAAAGAAGCAATTATGCCTTATTCCATTAAGTGGATGACATTAATGTTATATATATAGCATATGTGTAAACTTATTATTATATATATGCATATTATAATGGTTAGAAGTTAAAGTATGTATATGTATTATATAATATATATATATATATATATATATGTTATAATAAAACAAAAAGAAATAATAAAAGATAGTGGAAAGGAAAGAGAACATGCCAAAACAATTTAGAAAATAAAAGAAAGAAGAAACGAGTGGGACAACAACCTAAGGGTTTCAAACTTTTCAACTTCAATTGGTTAGTCAATTTAGTCCCTTTTCTTGTAATTTTTATATTTTTGGAATCCCAATGTTTAGTACTACCCGACCCATGTTGAAATTTTAGCAATTATTAAGATTTCAAATGTTGTTAATGTTGAATAGTTTTAGTATTAGGGATTAAATTGATAGATTTTAAGCTAGAAATGAAAAAGGATTAAATTGTAGAGCAAATTGTAAAATTTGTGTAATATGGACTAAATTGTGAAAAATTTGAAATTTAAGGGTTTAATTGAAAATATGAAGTTAAACTTAGTTTAAAGTGAAATTTTTATGAAAATATAGAATTAAATATGAAGAATAAAAATTAGTCTCGGTTTAGGGACTAAATTGGAATTTAAGCTAATATAGAGTAAAAATTTGAAATATTCAATATGAAATTAAATTGTGTTATATTGATGCATTTTAATTATTTTAATTCCGTAGCTAACATTGTATCGGAATCCTTGACTAAAAAGGGGAAGGATAAAATCAACGTCGAATAGTACGAAATTCACAGTTTGTGTTTCTATAATCCGAACTAAGTTGTAAAGTTATTGCATTTTGATTTCTTGCATATGGTCAGCATTGGAGGTGAGAACTATAGTGTTTTACAATTGAAATGGATTGATTCAGTATGTGATGAATTTATTGAATTTATATAAATTGAATTGAATTCATGTGTATATGTGATAATGTGATTATATTAAAATTTGATATTAGATATTGAAAACTAAAATGTAACCCTATTAACTATATCAAGCTGAGACAGATATAGATGGCATGCCATAGGATACTAAGAGTTCAAGGATTTCTTCGACTTCGAGTCGATGAGGCAGTAGGTTCCAGTTTACTTCGGTTTAACCGATGAGACACTGGGTGTCAATTTATATAGCGCTGGGCGCAATTACTACTTCAGATTTATTCGATGAGGCACTAGGTGCCAAACTGGTGTGTTGGTTGGATCTGTGTATTCGTCCAAGTCTGAGTCGTGTTAATAGGGGTAATTAAATATTAAATTTCTATATTTATATTGGAATGGTAAGATATGTGAAATGGGAATGAGATAGAGAATTGAATCACGAAAAGTGAAAAATGGTGTGATGAAATGAAATATATGAGTTATGTATTCATGAATTGAACATGGAATGAATTGTGCCATCTTATAAATGCTATGTTGGTTAATATGTGAAAAGCTATTTATATAGCAAGAGATGTGAATCGAGATATTTGTTAAACAAATAAAACATGATAGCATGTGCAATTTGAGCATAGTATGAAATGATATGCTATTACACATGAAATTGAGATGGTGATAAATTTACAATTGTTTGTTAGATAGAAATTGATTATGTAATTTAAATTGCGCATTCATGTATCTTTATGTTTTTAAATGTTCGGATTATATAAATATCACTGACTTTTACTCAGAGTACAGTTTTGTTTTCCATGCGCAAGTTAGGTACTTCTCTTTTGATCGTCGATTTAGCATCCAGTAACGGTCCTGAACTCAAATGTGGTGCTGTTTATCTTTTGTGTCTGCATGTACCTGGGATGTTTAGTTGACAATTATTTTGTGGATGGATTGTGTATGGGGTTATAAGCGTAATGTTGACTTGGTATATAAGTAAACTTGTGTTTGTGTTTGAAGCCATAGTATGGTATGGTGAATTGAACCAATGTTTGGTATGTGCATGTGAATTTAAGTTAATGTTTTAGGTAGATACGAGCTAGGCCAAATTGATGGATTTTTGCATGTTTATAATTTTGATTTGAATGATGCATTTGTGATATGTTTTGATGATATAAATGAGGTACCAATGAGGGTACATTGGTTAGGCACTTAGGATAATTGTTTTGACATGTTTTGAATGTGTTTGATCGTGTTTTGAATAGGTTAAATGAACAGTTTTTGGGTTACTTAATGCCCAAGCACGTAGGAAATGGTAAACTTGTTGTTTAAGGCACATTTTAGGTCCACACGGCTAGACACATGGGTGTGTGACTTGGCCGTGTGAGACACACGGCTAGACACACGGGCATGTGACTTGGCTGTGTGAGACACACGACTAGCACAAAGGCGTGCGAGGCCATTTCGAAGGGTACACGGCCGTGTGACCCAATTCAGTGAGTTACACGGGCACAGGTATGGGTTGGGACACGGTCGTGTGTCCCTACTTCGAATGCCCACACGGCCAGACACACGGGCTGTGTCCCAACTCTGTAGTTAAAATTTTTGTAATTATTTCCTAAACTTCCAGAATTGTTTCAAATTAGTTCCCGCCTATTTTTTAACTACCTTTAGAGTCCCGTAGACATGTAATAAGGGTTGTAAGAGTAACTTTTACTCTGAATTGAAATGGATTAGCAAACCTATATTAAGTGCATTATATTAACATTATCGAAGATAAATTAAAAAGATGATCGTAGACGGAGTATGGACTAATAATCTGATTCTAATAATTGGAATAGTCTTGTATGTATCCGAATTTTGACATTCTAGAAGGAATAAATAGTGACAAGAGTGTAGTTAGTGCAAGACCAAGTTTAGAAATGCATAACATAATTTATTATTCGAATGTATAAGAATCTAGCATGAAAGTATTAGATTGTCATGACTTGCCCCTGCATATTACAATGTTATTAGTTAGTTTATATGTTGATTATGATTGTTTATATGTTGATTGTGATTGAATTAATTGTTTGATTTGTTAGTAATGCTCGTGAACCAAAACCGTTGTCAGAGATTGTCGTGACCTACCCCTGCATATTACAATGTTATTAGTTAGTTTATATGTTGATTATGATTGAATTAATTATTTGATTACCTAGTAATGCTCGTGACCCTAAACCGTCGTCAGAGAGGGGTTAGGGTGTTACAAATTGTTCATGCTTTTCCAAATAATTTCAACTCATAAAATATTTTGAAAAAAAAAAAGCAAAGTGAAAAGATGTAAATAAACACAAATCCAAGGTAAGGTGGTAATACCTAACTCTCTTCTAAGTGTCCAAAATTTTTCTTCATCTAAAGGTTTTGTAAAAATGTCAGCTAATTGGTTCAAAGTGACAACAAATTCTAGAACTACATATCATTTGGGGACATGATCTCTAATGAAATCATGTTGATCGCTGCAATCAGAGCTTTAAAATTTATAAAAGAATGATCGAACCTGGAGACTAACTCTGACAACGATTAAAGGCAAGTGTACCCATCGAACAGTAGTATAGCTTAGGCAAGACCGGATTATCGAATCCAAAGGAACTAAAAGTATTAATACTAACTTTCTTTTTATTATTTAGCCTAAAATATAGTGAAGTTGATCTAATCTAAACGACTACTAAGCTAAAGACGCAGACAAAAAGAATGAATTGGGAAATACCTAGAAGAAAAACTCAGTTGATTATGACGATACCCTTAGGAAGAATCCACCTAGACTTCACTTGTTATCTAACTTTTAATTATATGATCTATTTACTTAGCTTGATCCGTAAGACTCCCTAACCTATATTAAACCCTCTCTCGATGCGAATAACATATAACCCTAGGTTAATTAGTGGAACTCTTGTTCGCTTATAATAACCCCCCAGGATAGCAGTAAATCGATCAATGGACTCCCATATTAGGTTTCACCCTAATCCGGCAAAATCTCGTAACCCTATCTCTAGGCGTTCGATCAACTCTGCTTAATTATGTTAGATCTTCTCTTAAGCAGGGTCTATTCCTCCTCCACCTAAGCACATTAGATTTGGATTAAGCAACATAGTTAAGAACAAACTAAGTAATTCATCATATAACTTAAAAATCAAATAACAAGATTCGTCTAGGTTTCATCCCCTTCAGGTATCTGAGGGGTTTAGTTCATAATAAATAAAGAACACATCGCAAGAGAAAAGATAAAACAAAACATAGGAAATTCCTAAAACCCCCTGAAGGAATTGAAGGAGAATTCTGCCGTCCTGAGTATAATTTCGGCTTCTTGGGATGGATCAACTGGCTATCCTCATGTTATTCCCTAACTCTGACCTTCTCGGCTTGGCTTCTTGGCCTAGCTTTCGATGATTTTCAAAGGTGGTACTTGGGGGATATATATAGGCTATTAGAAAGCGATTCTTACTCCCTAAGTATCCTTTTCCGACTGAAATTGCACTTTCCAACGACAGAGGCACGGCCATGTCACACGCCCGTGTGGATTGAGACCAGACTGCGTTCGGACTTCTAAAGTGAGGCACGACCGTGTGAGGCAGAGTTGAGGTCGTGCTCTAAGTGTTCATCGAGGCACGGCAGTGCGGGCTATGGGCCAGGCCGTGTCAATTTCATGCTAAGGCCCATAAGCTAAATGTGGTATTAAAATATGTTACTTTTATGGTTTATCACATGTCTAATATCAATATGCTTAGTTCTAGGATGTTGGATGGAATTTTTAGTGAGACAAACAAGACTAGTATTGTCACACTTGATAGGAATGGTATCTTAATCAATTCCATAGTCCATAAGTTGTTGTTTCATCCATAAAACTTGAGCACAACAACTATTTTCGATGATGGACAATGCAACACTATTCTGTATCTTTGAAAACCATACAAGCATGTTGCCTAGGAATTGATAAGTACCAGAGGTGCTTTTCCTATCTAATTTGAAACCTCTAAAATCCGCATATGAGAATGCATGCAAGCTGAAGGATGAGTCTCAAGGATGCCAAAGACCTAAATCAGGAGTGTCTCTAAGGTATCTAAAGATTCTCTTAAGGACTTGTAAATGTGATTTTTTAAGACATGATTGATATCTAGCACACAAGCAAATACTAAACATAAAATCAAGTCTACTTGCAGTAAGATAAAGATAAGAGCAAATCATAGACCTATATAACTTTAAATATACACATTTACCTTCCTGATATTTGTTAAGCTTTGTAGAAGGGATCATGGATGTAGCTTGTGGTTTGAGAGTGTCGATCCCAAACTTATTGAGCATTCCATTGTTTACTTAGCTTGATTGATGAAGGTGTCATCCTTTAGTTGGAGTCCCAAAAAGAAATTTAGTTCTCTCATCATGCTCACCTCAAATTTACCTTGCATTAGCTTGGAAAATTCTTGACCAAAAAGATCATTAGTAGCTTTAAAAATAATATCATCAACATACATGTGAACAACTAACAAATCCTTGTCTTTTCTTTTGATAAAAAGTTTTGTGTCAACCTTCCCTTTACAAAAACATTTTTCAATAAGAAAATTTGATAATCTTTCATACCAAGTTCTAGAGCTTGTTTTAAACCATGAAAGGCTTTTGAAAGTTTGAAAACATGATTTTGAAAATTTTGAATCTTCAAAACCAGGTGGTTGTTCAACATACACTTCTTCATTTATAAAACCATTTAGAAAAACACTTTTTACATCCATTTGATATAATTTAAAATCATTAAAGCATGCAAAAGATAAGAGCATTCTAATGGCTTCCATTCTAGCTACGGGAGCATACGTTTCATCATAGTCTATTCCTTCCTCTAGAGTGTAACCTTAAGCAACAAGCCTAGCCTTGTTCCTTACTATGTTACCACTCTCATCTAGCTTATTTTTAGAAACCCACTTAGTACCTATAGTAGATTTATCACATGGTATTTCTATAAGGGTCCATATATTGCTTCTCTCAAATTGATTTAATTCATCTTGCATAACCAATATCCAATATTCATCATTTAATGCTTTTTTTTATATTTTTAGGCTCAATGCATGAAATAAATGCAACATAATTACAAGTATTTCTAAGAGAAGATCTAGTGATTACCCCTTTGGATGGATCTCCCAAAATCTTACCATCCTTCACATAGTTAAACTCTCTTGGATAAGTGACTTCCCTCTCCTCTATTGTAAGGACTAATTGGACTTGAAATGATTGGCAAAGGGAAAAAACCAAAGGTCAATTAGAATGGTAGACCACAAGGCTACTAGATAAGGACGTGGTGGAAAGAAGATTTTTCCACTCTAGGAATAAACAAAAGAAGGAATACAAGTAAAGGTAGCGAAAGAGTCCGGATGGTGAGATGTTTGAGAAACTGTCGAGGTTGGTTGTGTAACAGCTCGATTTTGACCCTAATCAGAACAGTGGTTTCAGGACCACAAATCCGAGTCTAAAAAATATTTTAATATTATTTTCTGTGTTCATTATGTGTGAATTTGGTTGTGTGAAATTTTCGTGTTTTAATTTCGTCGTTTAAGTGTTCGAATAAATAAAAATGGCATAATCGCGTAAAATGAAAATTTAGTGGTTAGTTTTAAAAGGGCCGAATAGTGGTTGTTCTTTTAATATGGAGGCTTTATGTTGTAATTTAGCCATTAATAAGATAGTGGATGGCAATGGACTAATATATCCTTATTGTACAAGTTTTATATATTAAATAATAAAGGTTAAATTAGTAATTGAATAATAATATATGTTATAATAAGGCAAAACATTAAAGAAAAACACCATTTTATATCCATCCTCTTCACCGAATATAGAAAATAAAAAGAAAGTTTGAAAGTTTGAAACATTCGGCTATATTGAAGCTTAATTCAAGGTTAGTTTTTGTTCGGTTTTTGATAATTTTTACGTTTTTTGAGATCGTTGCTAAGTTATTTACAAAACCCATGCTTGAATTTTTGATTTTGGTGAATATTTTGAATTATGCCATTGTTGAAAGCTTGTGATTTTTGTTGTTTGATGATGAAATATGAAAGATATGTTTTAGATTAATATGTTTTGTTTTGGAGTTTTTGATGATTTTGAGTAATTAGGACTAAATTGCAAAAATAATAATTTGAAGGACTAAAATGTGAAATAAATGAAATATGTGGATTTGTTTGAGAGTGGGTAAAATTAGGCTCAACATGGGTATGCTGAAATTTTGTGTATTTTATGTTTTGTGAAATAGAGACTAAATTGTAAAAAGTATAAATGTTAGGGGTAAAATGGTAATTTGCCTATTTATGTGTTCTTAGAATAAATTGAATGAAATTATATTGAATTAGTTTATTTTGAATACATTTAGATCAAGAACCAAAGAAATTGGATTTGGATCGAAGGAAAACTAAAATCGTCGATTAATCGTCCTGCTCCGATTACCGTTGTTCGAGGTAAGTTTATAAGCAAAAAGACGCACTAAATTTTATAAAATGTGAAGTATACATGTAGAAATAAATATATGAATTTTTATCTGATTTAGCCAAATGTATAAACGTTTATGAGATTTGGGAACAAGTTCGATTCTATTGAGATAGGATGTTTGAAAAGCTTCGTATGAACCTTAAGGATTAGTTAAGATTTTCGATATATGAATTATGTGTAAGATGACTTTGTATCAGTGATATCGGGCTTTATGCCTAGCAGGCTTTGTGCCGTGTATAATATCAGGCTTTATGCCTAGCAGGCTTTATGCTGGTGAATTATATCAGGCTTATTGCCTAGCAGACTCTGTGCCGGTGTATTATATTATGCTTTATGCCTAGCAAATTTTACGTGAGCAACGGTAAAAGTAATCAAATGTGTTAAATGTGTTAAAGTGAACAGGTATGTGACAATTTATTACCTTTTCAGAAATAAGGTAAGTTGATTATTAGATATGTGATACAAATTATAAATGACATTAATGGTAGTGAATGTGTATATGAAAATCTATATGTGGATTAATGCATAAATATGTGATATTAATGTTTGATTTTTGAGCTTATATTCGGCCTAATGTTACATGAGGAATAAATTGAAATGTGAAATTCATATTGATATTAAAGGATTTATGTGCATTCGATTAGTAGGTATTTGAAATGTGAACCTTATATATTCGGCAAAATAAGGTCTGTGGGATATTAGACATGTTAATAAATCAATGTGTGTTTGGAAATGTTATAATTTATGTGTAGATAAATGTTTGGTAATTAAATTTCATAAGCATGGCTTGGTTATACCTTAATAAATTATCAATGCCATTGAGAAAATATTTGAATTAAAAATTAAGCTATGAATGAAGTGAATGAAACCATATGTTTAAGTATATGATTGGTCATATTCTGTTTAATGATTTAAATATATGTATGATACAGAAATGTGAATTTCATACTCATGCCAAAGTTTATATGTGCATTTGTCTATATGGTAATTGAATGTGAAATTATGATTAAGGAAATGTGAATTGTATAAATGTATTGTGATAGTATGTATTCGGTCAAATGAAATTTCTATTGATATCGAGTATGAAAGATGATTTTGGATAAAGAACGGATGCGTGTTTGGACAAAACTTATTTCATGTTTAGTTATATGTGGATATTTGAATTTACAAGTATGGTTTGGTTATGTTTTATTCAATTATTATTGTTATTGAGTTAATATTTGCTTATGACTTACTAAGCTACGATAGCTTACTCTGTGTGTGTATTTTTACTTCTATTTATAGATTTTGGAGACTAGTTGCAGGCTCGAGGATCATCAGCGAAGTTTATCACACTATCGACTGCTTTCAGTATTTTTAAAAGTTGAATTAGAAGTTTATGGCATGTATAGGCTATACTACTTTTCGAATATGGTTGAAGTTGTATATATATGTATAAGCCATGAGAAAATGGCTTGTCCATCTTGTTAATCTTGGAATTTATATTTTGGCTTGATGACTATGTTTGGTAACGGTTTTGGTTGATTTGGTTTTGGTATATATAAGTATGGTTATGTTTGATATTTTACTTGTAACACCCCAAACCCGACCCAAACACTACAGCCGGATCTGGCATGTCACTAAAAAAAAAATTTTTGTAAAAGATGTCGCAATTTCGGGAAATATTTTTCTTGTACTTAATCTTTTGTTCGGGAAAACTTAGTACTTTGATAGGTTTAAATAAGATATAAATTTCATTTGTTGTTTTATGAATTAAAACCAGAATCTTAATACATGCCTTAGTTTAATTAAAACTTAAGTGCTAGCAATAATGAAAGCCCAAAATAAAACCAAATCAAAGTATAAAAGTCTAGTGGCCCATGGCCTTATTACAACCAAATTTAAAACCCACTTAAAATTAAAAAAAATACAAACTAATAAACTAAAGTCTTTTTGCTGAATCCAAATGTTCTTTTGCATGGCCACCTTGCTCTCCTCTCCAGCCCGGTTCGATGCACTAAGTGTCACCTGAAATTGTTAAAATAATAGGGTGAGTCGCGAAACTCAGTGTGCAACCCTCATGCACCATCAGATTGGGCCTTAGCCCACAGATCAGAAAATAGACATAATATAGAAGATAACGTACAGAAAGCCCAACCCAATCCTAGGTGTCCATCCGCTACACACCACCTTTACCTGCCATTCACACCATTGGGGATTTCTACAATCAACCCACACCGCTACACACCATGGATGACAGTCATGCTGCAGTTAGCTGCTCATCGTCAAAGTTGTGACAGAGTCACCAGGCTGAAATGGCAGAAGCCACCAGAAACAGAGTTGTGACAGAGTCACCAGGCTGAAATGGCATAAGCCACCAGAACAGATGACTTCCCCTTTCATCAATCACCCAACCCCAAGAATAAATAAAACAATCGACATAGATCACATATCGTTTTAACAAAATCATTCACTGATGAATGGCAAAATTCACTAACCTGATATTTAGCCTTTATCCTTCTTGGGTTTCCAAACGTTATGCCAGGATTTCGGCATTTAACAGAATATAGCAGATTTATTACATATATATATATATATATATAAGCAATCAGTCTAATGGTGTGAGAAGTTACACACCTGATTAATGTCGATACCCTTGCTAAACCGATCTACAACTTTGCCCGAAAAGCCAGAAAGATGTGAGAATAGGGCCTCTCCTATAATCGGCCATGGTTAGTGTTCTACCCGATTTTACACACTAAAATCAATAGATTTTCTTACATTGAAATCTGGAAAGTACCACGATTCCAGAATGCCGAAAATAAGAGAGAAATAAGAGATTAGTTTCTAAATAGCCATTCGGCTAGGGACTTTGAAATGCCGAAAAAACATTGAAATCTAGAAATTGACACTTACCTATTGTTTCCTTCAAAATTCGGCACAAGCAGACTCCACTGAAGAAAATTCGGCAACTTCAGGAGGTGTGATCTCAGAGATTTCGGCTTTTTGAATAACAAAGAATTGGAAAAATATAAGCAAGGAGTGGATAGAGAGATTCGGCCAAAAGAAAAGAGAAAAAGGATGGTGGGGTTTCGGCAATTGAAATCTAAGAAGTTTTGGTTTCTGTCAGAAAAAGAAAAGAGAAGAGAGGGTTCAAGTTTACCGAAAATAAAAGAGAAATCTTGAGAGAATTTTTAGAGAACATAATGAAGAATTTGGCACACCCCCTTAGACTATACTAAACTAATTTCTCCCCCTTACTGAGTTTGATTTTCGGCCAACTCTAGCCTCTTGGATGAGCTCTCATCTTTTACCTTATCTTGATCCATTATCTCCTCAAAAATAGCCATTATCTGCTTATTATTCACATAAAATAAACATTAAAAAACCCTAAAAAATAGCCTTGTGCCGTCCCCCCTATTGCTCCCTTTAAGTACCGAAATTTAGCCCTAAAACTTGGGCTTCAAGCTGCCAAAATTTGGGCCCTCCTCATGCACTTGTGACGCCACTTATAGCTCCCCTTTACTGTGCCCCTAGTTGCTGGGCCACAAGCCCAATATGTCACTTAAACTACTAAAACTTTAATTTAAGCCCCTAGATTATTCAAAGCCTCAGCCCAAACCTGAGCAGTATTTAAGCACACATTACACAAAATGCACAAGCCCATAAATTCAGGATGTTACAGTTCTACCCCCCTTAAAATAAATTTCGGCCTCGAAATTTACCTGATCAAAAGAGATGGGGATACTGCTGTCGTATAACATCCTCTGGCTCCCACGTCGCCTCTTCTGCGCCGTGATTTTGCCACAAAACTTTGACCAAAGGAACGGACTTCCTTCTCGATACTTTTACGTCTCGATCCAAGATTTGCACTGGTTCCTCCTCAAAAGATAAATCTGACCTTACTTCAATCTCTTCCACCGGCACCAAATGCGATAGATCAGAACGATAACGTCTTAGCATCGAGACTTGGAACACGTCATGTATCTGCTCCAACTCTGAAGGCAATTCCAAACGATAAGCCACTGGCCCCACGCGTTCCAATACCCGATAAGGCCCAATAAACTGAGGACTTAGCTTGCCCTTCCGACCAAACCTCATTACCTTCTTCCATGGTGATACTTTCAAAAAGACCTGATCTCCTACTGTAAATTCCATCTCCTTTCGTTTTAAATCCGCATAAGATTTCTGCTGATCCGACGCTTCCTTCAACTGAGCCCGTATTAACTTAACTTTCTTTTCTGTTTCCGAAACTAGTTCTGGTCCCAACACCTGACGTTCACCTAACTCCGTGCAACAAGTAGGGGTACGACATCTCCTTCCATATAACGCTTCGTAGGGCGCCATCTGAATACTAGCTTGATAACTATTATTATATGCGAATTCTGCCAAAGGTAAATACTCCTCCCAACTACCCCTAAAATCGATGATGCAACCCCTTAGCATATCCTCCATGATCTGAATTACCCTCTCAGACTGACCACCAGTCTGTGGGTGAAAAGCGGTACTAAAGTCTAACCTTGTTCCCATTGCTTGATGAAGAGCCTTCCAAAATCGTGACGTGAACCCCATGCAGTCTCACCACCTCAGCTACGTACATCTTAGCCAACCTTTGCAGAGTATAGTCCACCACTGGTATGAAGTGGGCGGACTTCGTCAACCGATCCACGATTACCCAAATCGAATCCTTCTTAGTGGGCGTAAGAGGTAACCCACTAACAAAATCCATCGTGATTCTTTCTCATTTCTATTGGGGAATCTTCATCGGCTGCAACAATCTCGAAGGCACTTGATGTTCAGCTTTCACCTGCTGGAACGTCAAACACTTCTCCACATATTCTGTAACTTCTCGCTTCAACCCTGGCCGTCAGAATTGCTCTCACAAATCCCGATACATCTTAACTCCTCCAGGATGCATAGCATAAGGGCTACTATGCGATTCCCGAAGAATCATCTGCCTTAACTCCACATCTTTTGGCATACAAATCTTCCCACGGAAACACAAAACTCCATCACCATTCCAAATATAGTCCTCTCCTTTACCATTCTGCACTTTTCGGATTCGAGTACTCAAAACATCATCCAAAAGTTACTTCTCGTTGATCTGTCTTGTCCACATAGGTCTTACTTGAAGTTCGGCTACCAAACTGCCACATAGGTCAAACCAAATGGCATTACCAAGAACTCATAATTACCGTAGCGTGTTCGAAACGCCGTCTTATGAATGTCCCCTTCCTTCACCTTTAACTGATGATAACCCGACCTTAGATCAATCTTCGAAAAGACCGAAGCTCCTTTAAGCTGATCGAGCAGGTCGTCGATTCTTGGCAATGAGTACTTGTTCTTAATCGTCAACTTATTCAGTTGACGATAGTCCACTCACATACGCATGAATCCGTCCTTCTTTTTCACAAATAGGACCGGCGCTCCCCATGGAGACATAGTCGGTCGGATAAATCCTCGATCCAAAAGCTCCTGGAACTGAGCTTTGAGTTCCACCAACTCCTGCGATGCCATTCGATAAGGAGTAATGGATACCAGAGCCGTACCCGGAAGTAGCTCTATTCCAAACTCCACCTCGCGATCCGGGGGTAATCCTGGCAACTCCTCCGAAAAGACATCCGCGAAATCCTTGACTTTTCGAACCTCATCGACAGTCACCTCCTTAGCATTCAAAGCACTAATAAAAGCTAGGAATGCGTTGCATCCTTTCCGAATCATCTTAACAGCCTTCAATGCCGATACTACATTGGACAAATAGTTCCTTCTTTCCCCTAACACAACCACCTCCCCATCTTCTGGGGTACTCAACACCACACGCTTGGTCTCACAATCCAACTTAGCACGATGCTTAGTCAACCAATCCATTCCTAGGATAAGATCAAACTCTCCAAATGGAAATTCCATTAAGTCTGCCGGAAACACTACCCCTTGAGTCTCTAACGGTACATCCTTAAATAGCTTATCCACTACCCTAGATTGTCCTAGGGGACTAACCACGGTCATCTTCCTAGTAGTTGTTTCAGAGTCTATACTTAGGGTCTCAGATATCGAACATGCAACATAGGAGTGGGTTGACCCAATATCAATCAAGGCAAGTAAAGGGTTATCAGCAATAAGAAACGTATCGGTTATGACATCCGGTGCGTCACCATCCTCCTGTCGACGAACTGCATAAACTAGACCCGGCTGCCTTGCATCTACATTACCTGCACCTCTACCAGGTGCTCCATGTCCGCGACCAGCCCTATTTCCCCCTCTACCTGAACCATGACCCCTCGGTCCAGGCTAGTCACCTCTTCTAGTCTGGTCAGAACCTTGGCCCGTTGGCTGTACCTGATCCACTTGCGGACAGTCCTTAATCAGATGCTCCGTGGATCCACGCCTGAAACAGCCACCCGTTCTTCTTCTACACTCCCCAGAATGTGCTTTCTCGCACCAATTACATAATCGATTCTATTTCCCCGCAGTAGGTGTCGGAGCACGAGCTGGCCCATCAAACCTAGGCCTTTTCTCCGAATTCCCAGATGCTCCTGCCAGCCCAAAATTTCTCTTATTCCTTCCCCGCTCCTTATCTCTTTCCTTTCTTTCAGTCCGTTTTACCTCCTCAGCTATCTTAACCTTCTCCACCAGAATATCAAAATCTCTTTCTCTCTGCGGTGCTATCAAAACCCTTAACTCATTTCACAATCCATCCTCGAACCGAACATAACGTTCATATTCGATTGCTACCATTCCTCGAGCGTAGTGGCTCAAGGGTAGAAACTCCGCCTCATATTCAGCCACATATTTACTTCCCTGCACTAGATTCAGAAATGCCTTCCTCTGTGCATCCACATAGCTGGCCCCAACATACTTCCCCTAGCATGACTCCTTAAAGAAGTCCCAGTCAATCCGATTTGCGACAGTACCCTCCTTCATCGTGAGCCACCACTGATAAGCCTCGTCTCGAAGAAGAGACACAACCCCTTTCAACTTCTCCTCTACCGTGAAATCTAAGTGATCCATAGTCGCTTCCATCCAATACTCAGCTGTGTTAGGGACTACGGCAGAAACTCCCCTAAACACTTCTGCCCCATTGGCCCTAAGCCGCTCCGTCACAGATTTTTGGGCTCCTGTGCCCATGCCTACTCCTATAACTCTTTCGAGAACCCGCAGCATCGCTTGAGATACTGCATCATCTCCGGTCGCTTGATCCCGTAATTCTCCCTCCACAGCTGGAGGATTCGGCATTTCGTTTCCTGACCCGTGGCCAGACCCTACTGGCTCAG
Organism: Gossypium australe; assembly: GCA_005393395.2. NCBI lineage: Eukaryota > Viridiplantae > Streptophyta > Magnoliopsida > Malvales > Malvaceae > Gossypium > Gossypium australe. The sequence goes on from CM016618.1 coordinate 34,134,361, forward strand.
ACAAAGTCATCCTACCCCTACCGCGTCCACGCGGTGGACGTCCTCGACCCCTTGTACTCATTCTTCCGATTGGCGTTTATCTTATTAAGAATTTTTTGAATCATTAATTCTTTCCACTAATTAACCACGAAAAGTCTTATGAATAGTAATTTTAGGAGTAGTTCTTTCGAATCTACAATTCAGTCTCAAGTTCACATCCCCTAGTTCTAGAAACTACATACATTCCACAATCAACATACAGACAACATCCATACATCCACATTCAATACATAAGGGTATTTCCGTTATTCCACTACCCAGGGGTATTTTCGTAATTTTATCCTACAGGGGTATTTTCGTAATTTTATCCTACAGGGGTATTTTCGTAATTTTCAAAAATAGAGTTCCTTGTTGATTTCATGAAACAAGGGTATTTCGGTAATTTTTAATTCTAGGGTATTTTGGAAATTTTGAAATCAGGGGTACTTTGGTCATTTTGCAAATCAGGGGCAATTTAGTAATTTTTACAAATCAAGGGTATTTTCAAAATTTTACGAAACTAAAGGGGTATCTTGGAGAATTTGATTTCAAAAGAAAATAGTAGCGTTCAGGTGTTTATGAGTTTTTGGTTGTTGACGTGCGTGGGGTGAGTTTTTTTTTTAAGGAAAAATTTCGTTGACTTCGTAAATCGGGATATATTTTCAAATCATGGGTATCTTGGTATTTTTTTTCAAAATAAGGGTATTTTAGTAATTTTTTTGAAAAAAATAAGGTGATTGGTCCCTTTCGGGTTTTAACTATAGGGTTTAGCCTGTCAACAAGTCCTCGTGATCAAGGTGAACAGTCACTACACACCAGGTAAGATTCTAGCGAAGAGGAGGTGAGTCGCTAGGACCGCTTAAATACCAAGCTCTCCCTGAATCCACTCCTAGACATGCGTATGCCCGTTGCCACACCCTAACTCGGCTAGGATGAACAATCACTACGCACCAGGTAAGATTCCAGCGAAGAGGAGGTGAGTCACTAGGACTGCTTAAATACCAGGCTCTTCCGGATCCAATCCTAAACATGCGTATGCCTGTTGCCACACCCAAGCCTTGCGACTCATTTACGGGTTTGTTTGGTGGAATTAAGTCTTATGAGCTTTTAGAAAGTTGTTTAAGCTAGGCCTATAGTCCATCAAGTTCTAATCTAACTAATCTACGTCCCATAAAGCCCATCAAGCCCACATATATATATCACACAATGGTTCAGAGTACTTACCTGGCGGACTTGGGCTGGAGACGCAGGTGCCATGCCGAGCTAACAAACCTGTTATCATTTAAAAACATGCATGTTTTAAAACCCCATTTTTAGAAAATGTTTTGAGCACAAAACCCTAGAGTCGAGTTTTGAACTGGGCTCTGATACCAATCTGTAACACCCCAATCCCGGCCCAAACACTACAGCCAAATCTGGCATGTCACTAAAAAAAATTTTTTGTAAAAGATGTCGCAATTTCGAGGAAGTTTTTTCTTGTACTTAATCTTTTGTTCGGGAAAACTTAGTACCTTGATAGGTTTAAATAAGATATAAATTTCATTTGTTGTTTTATGAATTAAAACCAGAATCTTAATACATGCCTTAGTTTAATTAAAACTTAAGTGCCTAGCAATAATGAAAGCCCAAAATAAAACCAAATCAAAGTATAAAAGTCTAGTGGCCTGTGGCCCTATTACAACCAAATTTTAAACCCACTTAAAATTAAAAAAAATACAAACTAATAAACTAAAGTCTTTTTGCTGAATCCAAATGTTCTTTTGCATGGCCACCTTGCTCTCCTCTCCAGCCCGGTCCGATGCACTAAGTGTCACCTGAAATTGTTAAAATAATAGGGTGAGTCACGAAACTCAGTGTGCAACCCTCGTGCACCATCAGATTGGGCCTTAGCCCACAGATCAGAATATAGACATAATATAGAAGATAACATACATAAAACCCAACCCAATCCTAGGTGTCCATCCGCTACATACCACCCTTACCTGCCATTCACACCATTGGGGATTTCTACAATCAACCCACACCGCTACACACCATCGATGGCAGTCATGCTGTAGTTAGCTGCTCATCGTCAAAGTTGTGATAGAGTCACCAGGCTGAAATGGCAGAAGCCACCAGAAACAGAGTTGTGATAGAGTCACCAGGATGAAATGGCATAAGCCACCAGAACAGATGACTTCCCCTTTCATCAATCACCCAACCCTAAGCATATATAAAACAATTGACATAGATCACATATCGTTTTAACAGAATCATTCACTGATGAATGGCAGAATTCACTAACCTGATATTTAGCCTTTACCCTTCTTGGGTTTCCAAACGTTATGCCGAGATTTCGGCATTTAACAGAATATAGCAGATTTATTACATATATATAAGCAATCAGTCTAATGGTGTGAAAAGTTACACACCTGATTAATGTCGATACCCTTGCTAAACCGATCTACAACTTTACTCGAAAAGCCGAAAAGATGTGAGAATAGGGCCTCTCCTATAATCGGCCATGGTTAGTGTTCTACCCGATTTTACACACTAAAATCAATAGATTTTCTTACCTTGAAATCCCGAAAGTACCACAATTCGAGTATTACTAAACTTATGACTTAGAGATCTACGCGATTGACTCCTCTTCAGATCCTAGAATGTCGAAAATAAGAGAGAAATAAGAGATTAGTTTCTAAATAGCCATTCGGCTAGGGACTTTGAAATGCCAAAAAAACATTGAAATCCCGAAATCGACACTTAGCTATTGTTTCCTTCAAAATTCGGCACAAGCAGACTCCACTGAAGAAAATTCGGCAACTTCAGGAGGTGTGATCTTAGAGATTTCGGCTTTTTGAATAACAAAGAATTGGAAAAATATAAGCAAGGAGTGGATAGAGAGATTCGGCCAAAAGAAAAGAGAAAAAGGATGGTGGGGTTTCGGCAATTGAGATCTAAGAAGTTTTGGTTTCTGTCAGAAAAAGAAAAGAGAAGAGAGGGTTCAAGTTTACCGAAAATAAAAGAGAAATCTTGAAAGAATTTTCAGAGAACATAATGAAGAATTTGGCACACCCCCTTAGACTATACTAAACCGATTTCTCCTCCCTTACTGAGTTTGATTTTCGGCCAACTCTAGCCTCTTGGATGAGCTCTCATCTTTTCCCTTATCTTGATCCATTATCTCCTCAAAAATAGCCATTATCTGCTTATTATCCACATAAAATAAACATTAAAAAACCCTAAAAAATAGCCTTGTGTCGTCCCCCCTATTGCTCCCTTTAAGTGCCGAAATTTAGCCCTAAAACTTGGGCTTCAAGCTGCCAAAATTTGGGCCCTGCTCATGCACTTGTGACGCCACTTATAGCTCCCCTTTATGCCCCTAGTTGCTGGGCCACAAGCCCAATATGTCACTTAAACTACTAAAACTTTAATTTAAGCCCCTAGAGTGTCTAAATAAAATATTTATTCAAAGCTTCAGCCCAAACCTGAGCCCCATTTGCACCTCAAATCCTTAAATTAATAATTTAAGCACACATTACACAAAATGCACAAGCCCATAAATTTAGGATGTTACATTACTCATGAATTTATTGATTCGAATATGTATAGTATTTGGTTTTATTGAGAAATGGGGTTTTGTGCATATATGGCTAATACTTTGGTTTTATAATGATAAGTATAAAATTTGATTTATAATGTACTTTTATTGAATAGTCGAATATAAAATGACTTAATATGGTCTTGTGATTTGGAAAAAAGTATAATTCCTATATGTATTTTAAAGCATATGAATTTAACTTATTTAAATTCGGCAATTGTATTTGGGTTTTGACCATTTGAATAGTAAATTTGGATGCGTTGTTGTGTGTTTGCAAATTATGTTAGTTTATTAATAATTATTGTTGCGTAAGAGGTATATGTTTAAGACATGATGTTTATATATAATGGATGTGTTAGCTTATTAAATTTCTTTCATTAATAAAGAAATGGATAAGAATTATGATGATAAATAAATCACAATTTGGTATTTATATATATTTACATATAAGTATATGAAGTGATGTGTTGATTTAAATATAATTGAATGTGCTTAGTTGAATATGTATTTGTTGAATTGGTCTTGTATATTAAGTTTGTTATTTTCTAAATGGTGCCAAATGGAACTTGGCAAAAAAAATAAAAAAGAAGATGTGTTTGAATATCTTTATTTATTATATCTTATATATGTGTTTATAGATTGTAGTACTATATTATAATTATGGTATGAACAAATGCAATGTGATAAAATGATATGTTCGGTACTTATTGCTTATGAATTATAAATCTGATTATGTATTTAGAAAGTACCGTCATATGATTTGCAAAGAGATCAATTTAGTTTTATTTATATTAATAATTATCTGTTTTAAGAGTTTCAATAAAATTATGCATATGATTATATATTCAGAAGTTACGTTTCGTCTGGTAATACCTCGTAACCCTTTTCGGGCGACGGATAAGGGTTAGGGGTGTTACAGGTTGTGGGGCGACAGAATTGCCCAAGTGTAATTCACTTAACGAATTGTCCACAAACGACTAGGAGTGAGAATAAAATCATAGCCGCTTCAACTAGTCTAAAAAAGTTTTCTCGCACAAGCAAGGAGTTAGTTGTATTTTAGATACTATCCATTTAAACCCCTCAAAAAAGAGGTCTAATTTTGAGTAATATAGAGACTCCGAAAGTTCATCCAAACTTACAAAAGTATGACCTCTGTTTTGCAGGATTTGTGGAACAAGGAACTCTAGGAGGGATCAAGCCAAATAGTAGTTGAGGGGCGATCGTTAATTTAGTGTCATGCACTTAGGAAGGGGTACCTTTAGAAACTTCACCAAAGGGGTGACTATATTGTAATTATTTAAATCTCTTAGAGTTTGGAGTTCGAAAGGTGAACTTTATTTTTAAATTATTTTCACTATTGTAAATTTTATAAATAGGTAATATAATATGTTTTTTAATATTAATCTTAACAAATACCACCTAACTGTTCACTATCAAAAGTAAAATGGCTTAATTGCAAATTTGAGCATTGGATTAATTACCATTTTAATCATTTAGCAATTAAAACCTATAGAATTAACTTTTACAATTTTTGTGATTTAGTCCTTGTACCTTAACTAATCACCAATTCGGCGAAATTATCTATCCAAAATTGAATTCACCTATATGATAATTCCATAAATATTAAAAATATTTATGAATTCGATTTACAAAAATGAGGTCTTAATACCTCATTCTCCAACACCATTAACTTTAGGGTCTTTACACTTGTACCTTAATTTAAATATTCAATTAACAAACTTAAAGGACCCAACTCTAATTACACATCATACTGACCTCATAAATATAACATCCTAAATTAGGGGTTCTGTATTTTGTGTGTACTTGTGTGTTTGGAGTGTTTTGCATGTTGATCTGGTGCTTTTGGGGGGTTCTGGGAAGGCCCGGGGTTAAGCCAGGGCCTTGGCAAAATTTTTTGTTTTTAAGCCCTGTTAGGGAGAGCCAGCTGAGGCAGGACTTAATGGCATTTTCTTGTGTTTTGTTGACACAAAAAGATGATGTGGTGGAGTGGCAAGTGACGCCACTTAAAGAGCAAAGAGGGTGGCGTCAACAAGGGGGCAACTGAGGGAAGGAGTTCAAGTCGCGTTGGCAGCACTTGGAAGTTCTCTTTTTGCGTCAGGAAGCTAAGGAGGTGGCTTCCAATGGGACTCTTCAGGGTGATTGGTGGAAGGAGTCAAAGAGTTTGAAATGAGTGGCTAGGAGGTGATGGGGGAGATTTGAATTAGTCAACTGTTTCAAATGGGTGAATGGGAGTAAAAGTAGGAGCTGAACAAGGGAGTGGTGGCTTGTTAAGTTGTTGGCCGAAATTGGAGTGTTGAAAGGGGGAAGAATTTCAGTTTTGTGCTAGGAGAGGGGTGTGCCGAAAAGCATTTGGGGTCTTAGGCTTCGCTTTGGTTTTATTTAGAGTGAATTCGATCATTAAGGGAGTGCAGAGTGCCGATTTGTGCTAAAACCGTTTTGAGCTCTTTTTCTTTTCTCTTTGAGTTCCTATTCCTTGTATGCCAAAAGTGTTAGCAAACTTTTACTTCTTTTCTTCCTTGAACCTTTGGCCAAATTTGAGAAGACCATTCGTGCATTTCTTTTCTTCATTTTTTCAGCCGAACCTTAGTGCATTCTTCCCATTCTCCTTCTTTTTCTTCTAAGCCGAAACCATTTGAGCCTTGCCGAAACTCTTCTTTCTCTTTTCCCATTCCCTTTAACTTGACAACCAAAAACAACGTACCACTTCGTAGTATTCCATCTTCCTTCTCTATTTCTCTTCTTAAGCCGGAACCATAGTTCATCTTCTTTGACGCCTTGTTTTCTTTCTCTCTTAGCAGAATAGCCTTTTGGTCTATTGAATCGACTCCACCCTGCTATGAGATCATTGTACCCTAGGGTGTGAAGGATTATGCTTTGCTGAATCTGCTTGGGTTTTCTTCACCTGTTCCAAAGCAAGGTAAATCCATCCAATACCCTTTGATTTGTCTTCAAGTCTCTTTTTGTTTAGCCGAATATTCAAGGGCTACCTATGTTTGTTAGGTTGAACCTCTCTCTTTCGCAAATCATCTCAGGTTGAGGGTGAAGTAGTTGTGGTGCGGATCATCAGTAGACAAGGTAGGGGATTATCTTATTATATCCCATGATTAACTTTCCCTCTTGGTTTTAGTGCCTTAATCAACGTTTTCATATTAGACAACGATGTATCTCTCTAACCTCTAATCAAGTCTGTTCATGGATGCAAGAAACGGCCAAGTTGAGGAGGGGAGTGTACCCATAGTGTCCATTCCAAACTTTAAGAGGTGAGATGTGTCAGGGGTTCGGGATTTTCCATCGGGCTGTGGTAGAGAACCAACGTCTACCTGGAATAGGCAAATAGCCGTTGTCCCTGCTAGTGAAAGTGTCGACGTAGAAAGCCTAGTATTACGTGTTATCAGGTGTGTAAATTTCACACTCTGCTATTAGTTTGTGTTATTAACTGTACGGGTTGAAAAGCCGAAGTGACTGGACAGACATTCGCAATACCCTTGTGGGTAAAGCTGGGGATACCAGGTAAGTGACTTTAACATTCCATTTATGAGTATACAAATGTATGCTATAATCTGTTACTTTGCTTGATAGCATGTTGCATTCATTTGATATGTATGTAATGCATGGGTTTGGAATATGATGCGAAAGGGGAAGTGTTATTAAAAACTGTCACAGTGGTTTGGTATCACAGTGGTTGGCCCCACATATCTGATTCAGTGACTAAGTCTCAGTGGTTTGGTACCACAGTGGTTTGACACCACGAACATATATGTTGATTCTGTGACTTGTCCCAGTGGTTTGGTACCACAGTGGGTTGGCCCCACATATACGATTATCAGGGATTGTCACTAGTGATTTGGTACCACAAGTGGGTTGGCCCCACGTGTTATAATTAGTGACTCTGTCACCAGTGGCTTGGTGCCACATATGAGGCGTGTAGCGGATGGAGGGCTGATTGTAGAAATCCCCACGGTGTGTTGGGCTGGTACGGGTGGCGTGTAGAGGACGGAAAAATTAGGTTGGGCTGGGATACATTACATTCATATTTTGTGTATGCCGTTTTAAGTGGGCTAAGGCCCAATGTGCGATTGTGGGCTTGAAGCCGTTTATGTGATATAAGGGGAATTAGACACTAAGTCTTGGTAACTCACCCCTCTGTTTAACTTTGCAGGTAATCAGTAGATCATTGATCCGGGAGCCGAGGCGGACTCGTGGAGGCCATAAAATGTTTTCTTTCGTAAACTCGTTTCCTTTCTATAAATTATTTTAATTGGGGATATTGTTACGTAATAAGGCCTTCTTAAGTTAATATCTGTTTTTTTAAATTTATTATTTATTTATGATATAACATTATTATATATGTTAACATGAAAGTTAAGATGGATTTTTCAAAACATACGTAACATAAACAACCGTTTTCTCTCAAATGCCAACAAAGATAACAAACATTCAATTAACTCAACTCGGAAATTTTTTTTACAACTACAAATCACTGTTTTTATATTATCACCTAAAATGAAAAATTTCAAACATATGGGTTTTCTTTAAATTCCAAAGTCCCTTTTTACAACCTTTTTCTATGACATACCAGATCTGGTCGTAACGTCTAGACCGGGTTTGCGGTGTTACAATTTTGGTATCAGAGCCAGGTTTCAAAACTCAGCTGTGTAATGGGTTCAATAACGTTTTATAAATTCGATTTAAAATGTTATTTAAGGAAATGTTTTAGTTTGGAGTATAGCACCCGAGTCTACCGGCACCCAATCCACGCGTAAGTGTTCTAATCATTGGTAGTTTTTGCATGAAATAATTAAGTTGTGTTATGATTACTAGTATTAAGAGATCCAAACTTTAGAGACTGAAACCTCTAAGTATAGATATGAATTTGCAAGAATTACTTTTTAATACTATTTTTCATAAGATTGCTCGGTAATAAACAGTGGAAGAAAATACTAATTCATAAAACTCTTAATCAGATTAAGTCGTATCAGTAGCCATGAGTACTAGTGGACATGGACGTGTTGTGCGCGGCCGTGGTAGAGGCCGGAGTGTTGGGTCTGAACCCTTGGAATCAGGACATGGGTCAGAAAATGATGTGCCAGCACTGCCAGTGGCGGAAGCGAATTTTCAGGATCAAACAGGCGGAGATGATGCTGTGTCTCAGGCGATGTTATGTGTGTTGGAGAGAGTTGCTGGAGCGAGCACGGTATCAGGGGCTCGAAAATCTCTGTCTGAACGACTCCGAGCCAATAGAGCGGAAATGTTTAGGGGCGTTTCTGGTGTAGCTCCTAATGTAGCTGAGTATTGGCTAGAAGCTGTTGAGCGTATTATGGATGATCTTAACTTTATGGTGAAAGAGAAGTTGAAAGGAGTTGTGTCTCTTCTTCGGGACGAGGCGTATCAGTGGTGGCTCACGGTCAGGGATGGTGCAGTGGCTGATCGTATTACCTGGGATTTCTTCAAGACAGCATTCCAGGGGAAATACATTGGATCAGGTTATGTGGACGCGCAACATAAGGCATTTTTAAAGTTGGTTCAGGGGAATAAGTCGGTGGCCGAGTATAAGGCGAAATTTTTACGTCTTAGCCGTTACGCTTGGGGTATTGTTGCCACAGACCATGAGCATTGTGTTTGGTTTGAGGATGGTCTGAGGGATGAGTTGCGAGTGCTGATAGCTCCGCAGCGAGAAAGAGAATTTGCTGTTTTAGTGGAAAAGGCTAAGATAGCCGAGGAGGTGAAGCGGTCCGAAAAGCAGAATCAAGAGAGGGATAGAGGTAGAAATAAAAGGAATTTTGGATCGTCGGGGTTAGGTAGGGGTTTTCAGAAGAGACCTAGGTTGGATGGGCCGAGTCGTGTTGCGAGACCTGTTGTTGATAGTCGGCCTCAGAGTTGTGCTAGATGCGGTAAATTTCATTCAGGTGAGTGTTGGACGAATAATAGAGGATGTTTCAGGTGTGGGTCTACGGATCATCGGGTAAAAGATTGTCCACAGGAGCTTGGTAGAGCGAGACCAGTGGGTCAGAATTATGTTCAGCCGGGTATAGGTGGTCAGCAACCACAGAGGGGTCGTGATCCCGCTAGGGGAGGAAATAGTTTTGGCCGAGGGAGTGGAGCAACAGGCAGAGGTGCTAGGAATACAGATGCAAGACAGCATGGGTTGGTTTATGCAGTCAAAAGTTGAGAGGAGGGCGACGCACCGAATATCTTAACTGGTACGTTCTTAATTTTTGGATTGCCTTTTTCTGCATTAATTAATATTGGGTCAACACATTCTTATGTTGGTAGTACTATGTCGGGAACTCTGAACATAGACTCTGAGATTACTGCTAGGGAGATGACTGTACTTAGCCCTTTAGGACAATCTGTAGTGGTGAATAAACTCTTTAGGAAGGTGCCTTTAGAAGTTAAAGGGGTAGTTTTTTCGGCTGATTTGATGGAACTGCCATTCGATGAGTTCGATTTGATCTTAGGCATGGACTGGTTGGTGAAGTATCGAGCAAATTTAGACTGTGTTGCGAAGCGCATGGTGTTGAAGACGCCCGAGAATAATGAGGTGCTTGTGTTGGGTGAAAAACGGGATTATCTGTCCAATGTGGTGTCTACCCTTAAGGCTGAAAGGATGGTGAGAAAAGGGTGCGAGGCTTTCTTAACTTTTGTCAGCGCATTGGAAGCCAAGGAGTTGTCGGTAGGAGATGTTAGAACAGTGAAGGATTTTTCTGATGTTTTTCCAGAAGAGCTACCAGGGTTACCTCCAGTCGCGAGGTAGAGTTCAGTATTGATCTTCTTTTAGGAACTGCGCCAGTGTCCATTGTTTCGTATAGAATGGCACCGAAGGAGTTGGTAGAACTTAAAGCCCAGATTCAGGAACTATTGGATAGGGGATTTATTCGACCAAGTGTATCTTCGTGGGGGAGCTCCGGTGTTGTTTGTTAGGAAGAAAGACGGGTTGATGTGTATGTGTATTGATTACCGCCAGTTGAACAAGTTAACAATTAAGAATAAGTATCTGTTGCTGAGGATAGACGATCTGTTCGATCAGTTACGAGGTGTTTCGTCTTCTCAAAGATAGACTTGAGATCGGGTTACCATCAGCTTAAGGTTAAAGAGGCAAACATTCAAAAGACAGCTTTTCGAACTCGATATGGTCATTACGAGTTCTTGGTGATGCCGTTCAGATTGATGAATGCACCAGCTGTTTTTATGGATATGATGAACCGAGTCTTCCAACCCTATCTAGATCGATTTGTCGTAATATTTATAGACAATATTCTGGTTTATTCAAGGACAGAAGAGGAGCAGGATTCGTATCTTCGGGTGGTTCTGCAGATTTTGCGAGAAAAGCAGCTGTATGCCAAATTCAGCAAGTGCGAATTTTGGTTAAAAGAAGTTGCCTTTTTGGGACATGTTGTTTCTGCAGAGGGAATTAGGGTGGATCCCCGGAAAATTGAAGTCGTGTTGGATTGGAAACCGCCTAGGACTGTGGCAGAAATTAGAAGGTTTCTTGGTTTAGCTGGATACTACAAAAGGTTTGTGGAGGGATTTTCGTTAATTGCTGCACCGCTAACTAAGTTGTTACGGAAGGGGGTACCTTTTGTTTGGTCAAATAAGCAGCAGGAAAGTTTTGAAAAGTTAAAGAAGATTCTGACTGAGGCACCAGTGTTGATTCAGCCTGAAGTAGGGAAGGAGTTTATTGTCTACCGCGATGCATCACGCACAGGGTTAGGATGTGTTTTGATGCAAGAGGGGAAAGTGGTAGCTTATGCGTCTCGATAGTTGAGACCTCATGAAGTGAATTATCCCACACATGATCTTGAGTTAGTTGCGGTAGTGTTTGCTCTGAAGATTTGGAGACACTACCTATATGGGGAGAAGTCCATCATCTACACTGATCACAAGAGTCTAAAGTACCTCCTTACCCAGAAGGAGCTGAACTTAAGACAGCGAAGGTGGGTTGAATTATTGAAGGATTACGACTGTTCAATTGAGTACCACCCGGGTAAAGCTAACGTAGTAGCTGACGCGTTGAGTCGTAAGGTAGTAGCGGACTTGAGAGCAATGTTTGCTCACCTCAGCTTATATGACGATGGAAGTTTGCTAGCTGAACTTCAAATGAAACCTTCTTGGGTCAGCCAAATTAAAGAGAAGCAGTTGTCAGATGAATCATTGAGTTCTAAGTTCCAGATAGTGGCAAGAGATGAGACAGATGATTTCAGTTTAAACAGTGATGAGGTTTTGTGTTTTCATGGAAAAGCTTGTATGCCAAGGGATGTAGAGTTAAGGTACAAGATTCTGCAGGAAGCGCATAGTAGTCCATATGCTATGCATCCTGGTGGGAGTAAGATGTATCGGGATTTGCGGGAATAGTTTTGGTGGCCGGGACTGAAGCAGGAGGTGACTTAGTTTGTGAGTAAGTGTTTGACGTGTCAGCAGGTGAAGGCAGAAAATCAATTGCCATCAGGGTTACTGCAGCCAGTGAAGATTCCACTTTGGAAGTGGGAGAGGATAACGATGGATTTCGTTAGTGGGTTACCCCTTACGCCTGCGAGGAAAGATTCAGTGTGGGTAATTGTCGACCGATTGACAAATTCTGCTCACTTCATACCAGTTCACGTGGACTACTCTCTACAGAAGTTAGCCAAGCTGTATGTAGCAGAGATTGTGAGGTTGCATGGGGTACCGGTGTCAATCATATCAGACAGAGACCCCAGGTTTACGTCACGGTTCTGAAAAGCGTTGCATCAAGCGTTGGGTACAAGGTTGGATTTTAGCACGGCATTTCATCCACAGACTGATGGTTAGTCTGAGAGAGTAATTTAGATCTTGGAAGACATGCTGAGGGGCTGTGTTATCGACTTCAGGGGTAGTTGGGAGGACTTTTTACCATTGGCAGAATTCGCATACAACAATAGTTACCAATCCAGTGTTAAGATGGCACCCTATGAAACATTGTATGGTCGGAAGTGTCGTACCCCTACTTGCTGGACAGAATTAGGCGAGCAACAGTTGTTAGGTCCAGAATTAGTGTCGGAAACAGAGGAAAAGGTTAGGTTGATTCGAGCTCGGTTGAAGGAAGCTTCCAACAGGCAGAAATCTTTTGCTGACCTAAAGCGCGAGGATATAGAATTTGCAGTGGGTGAGCAGGTCTTTCTAAAAGTTTCACCGTGGAAAAAGGTTTTAAGGTTTGGACAGAAAGGTAACTTGAGCCCCAGGTTTATCGGGCCGTATCGTATGTTGAAACGTGTGGGACCAATAGCATATCAGCTCGAGCTACCTCCGGAACTGAGGCAGATACACGACGTATTTCATGTCTCTATGTTAAGGCGCTACCGTTCAGATCCCTTTCACGTGGTGCCGATTGAAGAGATCGAAGTAAGACCTGATTTATCTTTTGAGAAGGAACCAGGTCAGATTTTAGATCGAGATGTTAAGGTATTAAGGAGGAAGACAGTTTCATTGGTTAAAGTTTTGTGGCGGAATCACGGTTCAGAGGAAGCTACGTAGGAGCCGGAGGATGTTGTGCGTCAGCAATACCCTCACCTCTTTTGATCAGGTAAATTTTGGGGCCAAAATTTCTTTAAGGGGGTAGAACTATAACATCCTGAATTACGGGTTCTGAATTTTGTGTGTTTGTGTGTTTGGAGTGTTCTGCATGTTGATTTGGTGCGTTTGGAGGGTTCTGGGAAGGCCCGGGGTTAAGCCAGGGCCTTGGCAAAATTTTTTGTTTTTAAGCCCTAAAAGAGAGAGCCAGCTGAGGCAGGACTTAATGGCATTTTCTTGTGTTTTGTTGACACAAAAAGATGATGTGGTGGAGTGGCAAGTGACGCCACTTAGAGAGCAAGGAGGGTGGCGTCAACAAGGGGGCAGCTGAGGGAAGGAGTTCAAATCGCGTTGGCAGCACTTGGAAGTTCTCTTTTTACGTCAGGAAGCTAAGGAGGTGGCTTCCAATGGGACTCTTCAGGGTGGTTGGTGGAAGGAGTCAAAGAGTTTGAAATGAGTGGCTAGGAGGTGATGGGGGAGATTTGAATTGGTCAACTGTTTCAAATGGGTGAATGGGAGTAAAAGTAGGAGCTGAACAAGGGAGTGGTGGCTTGTTGAGTTGTTGGCCGAAATTGGAGTGTTGGAAGGGGGAAGAATTTCGATTTTATGCTAGGAGAGGGGTGTGCCGAAAAGCATTTGGGGTCTTAGGCTTCTCTTTGGTTTTTTTTTAGAGTGAATTCGGTCATTAAGGGAGTGTGGAGTGCCAATTTGTGCTAAAACCCTTTTGAGCTCTTTTTCTTTTCTCTTTGAGTTCCTATTCCTTGTATGCCTAAAGTGTTAGCAAACTTTTACTCCTTTTCTTCTTTGAACCTTTGGCCGAATTTGAGAAGACCATTCGTGCATTTCTTTTCTTCATTTTTTCAGCCGAACCTTAGTGCATTCTTCCCATTCCCCTTCTTTTTTTCTCTAAGCCGAAACCATTTGAGCCTTGCCGAAACTCTTCTATCTCTTTTCCCATTCCCTTTAACTTCACAACCGAAAACACCGTACCACTTCTTAGTATTCCATCTTCCTTCTCTATTTCTCTTCTTAATCTGAAACCATAGTTCACCTTCTTTGACGCCTTGTTTTCTTTCTCTCTTAGCCGAATAGCCTTTTGGTCTATTGAATCGACTCCACCCTGCTACGAGATCATTGTAGCCTAGGGTGTGAAGGATTACGCTTTCCTGAATCTGCTTGGGTTTTCTTCACATGTTCCAACCGTCAAATACCCTTTGATTTGTCTTCAAGTCTCTTTTTTATTAGCCGAATATTTAAGGGCTACCTATGTTTGTTAGGCCGAACCTCTCTCTTTCGCAAATCATCTCAGTTTGAGGGTGAAGTAGTTGTGGTGCGGATCATCAGTAGACAAGGTAATGGATTTTCTTATTATATCCCATGATTAACTTTCCCTCTTGGTTTTAGTGCCATAATCAACGTTTTCATATTAGACAACGATGTATCTCTCTAACCTCTGATCAAGTCTGTTCATGGATGCAAGAAACGACCAAGTTGAGGAGGGGAGTGTACCCATAGTGTCCATTCCAAACTTTAAGAGACGAGCTATGTCGGCGGTTCGGGATTTTCCATCGGGCTGTGGTAGAGAACCAATGTCTGCCTAGAATAGGCAAATAGCCGTTGTCCCTGCTAGTGAAATTGTCGACGTAGAAAGCCTAGTATTACGCGTTATCAGGTGTGTAAATTTCACACTCTACTATTAGTTTGTGTTATTAACTGTATGGGCTGAAAAGCCGAAGTGACTGGATAGAGAGTCGCAATACCCTTGTGGGTAAAGCTAGGGATACCAGGTAAGTGACTTCAACGTTCCATTTATGAGTATACAAATGTATGTTGTAATCTGTTACTTTGCTTGATAGCATGTTGCATTCATTTGATATGTATGTAATGCATGGGTTTGGAATATGATGCGAAAGGGGAAGTGTTATTAAAGACTGTCACAGTGGTTTGGTACCACAGTGGGTTGGCCCCACATATCTGATTCAGTGACTAAGTCTCAGTGGTTTGGTACCACGGTGGTTTGACACCACGTACATATATGTTGATTCTGTGACTTGTCCCAGTGGTTTGGTACCACAGTGGGTTTGCCCCACATATACGATTATCAGGGATTGTCACCAGTGGTTTGGTACCACAAGTGGGTTGGCCCCATGTGTTATAATTAGTGACTCTGTCACCAATGGCTTGGTGCCACATATGAGGCATGTAGCGGATGGAGGGTTGATTCTAGAAATCCCCACGGTGTGTTGGGCTGGTACGGGTGGCGTGTAGAGGACGGAAAAATTAGGTTGGGCTGGGACACATTACATTCATATTTTGTGTATGCCATTTTAAGTGGGCTAAGGCCCAATGTGCGATTGTGGGCTTGAAGCCGTTTATGTGATATAAGGGGAATTACCAACTAAGTCTTGGTGACTCACCCATCTGCATAACTTTGCAGGTAATCAATAGATCGTGGATCTGGGAGCCGAGGCGGACTCGTGGAGGCCATAAAATGTTTCTTTTCTTAAACTCGTTTCCTTTCTATAAATTATTTTAATTGGGGATATTGTTACGTAATAAGGCCTTCTTAAGTTAATATCTGTTTTTTTTAATTTATTATTTATTTATGATATGACATTATTATATATGTTAACATGAAAGTTTAGATGGAGTTTACAAAACATACATAACATAAACAACCGTTTTCTCTCAAATGCCAACAAAGATAAGAAACATTCGATTAAGTCTGTAACACCCCAAACCCGGCCCAAATGCTACGACCGGATCTGGCATGCTACGGGTTGAAGTGTTAACATCAAAGTTCTTTATTTGCTTTAAAAAGAGCATGTATCCCATTTGAAAAACTCTTCGATGACGTGTTGTTTAAAAACTAAACACTGTTGGTTTTGGAAATCCCGATTTGATTAATCAAGTAGTCATTACTTAGCTTTTCTTTTAAAAAAACATTTCTTTACGTTAAGCGTGTTTGAAACTCCTCTTTCATTACTTATTATAATTAAGACTTTGAAAACAAATTTATAATATAAACATTATCACATATAAATTGATAACCTAAGCTATGGAGCCTTATTACATAAATAGTCCCAAAATTTAAACTTAAAGAAAAACCGAAAATAGTTTATGAAAATAAAAAGACTTGATGGCCCATCGAGTCCGCCTCGGCTCCCATGTCCACGATCTACTGCTCTGAAAAGTTAGGGAAAATAAAGAGGTGAGTCACCAAGACTCAGTGTGCAAATCCCGAAAACACATAAAAGGCTTGGGCCCACAAACACATTATGGGCCTTAGCTCATCCACAATGGCAACAAAATATTTACATGCAACATGGCCCAACCCAACCTAAAAATCCATCCTATACACACCAGCCCGTACCAACCAACACACCTTGGGGATTTCTACAATCAAACCACCAGCCGCTACACACCATATCGACAGCCATGCTGCCTACCCCTAACAGTCAGGAATAAATTTAACGTGGCTTAGGCATCGATCACTATCGTGACCTAACTTTATAATTCGTGGTTTAACCACCGATCACCAAGTGACCTATTAACATGCTCTTCCCCTTCATCATATCAACCCCATCCCATGCATACATACATGCAGAATCAAAACAATATACTACCTAAAAGTTCACAGTCTATCACATACATCGATACACATAGAGAAGTTTCTATGATTACGTACCTGGCATCCCTTGCCTACCCTTTTTGGGTAATCCGACTGTCTATACAGCCTTTTTCCGACTTTTAGCCCATAACATATATTCAGTACAGATTACTATACAGCCTTTTTTTGGCTTTTAGCCCATAACATATATTTAAAACAGACTAATTAGTGTGTTAAAGATCTACACACCTGATTACCGACAAGATGAGACTTTCTATTTTGACACTATTAGAAGCCGATACGACTGCTATCTGTCTAAGGTGTTGTTCCGAAGCCGGTCCACAACCCGGTGGCCAATCCCGAACTGCCGACACTGCCCGCTTCTTAAACTTAGGGATTGGGTTTACAGATCCAATCCCCTCCTTCGCCTAAACGACATGTGATTCCATCACAAGACCTTATCAGTTGCTACCATCACAACATATGGTTGTTAATCCATATCATAAGCTTAAGATTTTGATTATGATAAACGAACCTAATGAAAATCTAAAGAGAACCCCTTACCTTGAAATCCCAAAAGAGATGAAGTTTAGAGACTAGCGATTTCTGGCTTTTAAATCTAGACGATCTACTTTGATTCCCGATGCCGCCCAACACGTAAACACAAGAAACCAACAATCCATTAGCCTTTCGGCTTTGTCTTCTAAAAACCGAAAGAGAAAAAGAATAGATCAGAAGAAATCGACACCTACCTTTACATAGGATTCGACAACTCCTAAAATATTTCGGCTTTTGAGAAGATAAAAAAGAAAAGTTGATCTGAAGAGATCTATAAAGTTTCGGCTTTTAAAAAGGTCAAAAAGAAAATATGATCTCAAGAGATCTATGAAGTTTCGGCTTTTGAGAAGGCCAAAAAGAAAAGATGATCTCAAGAGATCTATGAAGTTTCGACTTTTGAGAAGGTCAAAAAGAAAAGATGATCTCAAGAGATCTATAAAGTTTCGGCTTTTGAGAAGGAGATGATTGAGAGAAAAGAGTAATATCAAACGTAAAGAAGTGATAGGAACGGTATAGGAAAAAGAAGAATTTCGGCAAGGCTAGGGCAGATTCGGCTATGGCAGACAAATGTGAAAAGATAGAATGCTTAAGGGAGTTTTCGGCTTTTATTCAGAAAAGGAGGAAAAGAGAGAAGATGAAAACCCTAAATGCCGAAAATAAAGAAGATAATGGGAGAATAAAACTCTAATGCCAATTTTAATTAATATAGTTGGACTTCATGCAATTTGAATTTGGGCCTCCTCAGTTGACGCCACTTCCCTGCTTTTAAGTGGCGCCACTTTGCCACTGGGCCACAAGCCCATTTGTATTTTAAAACACAGATAACATCTTTTAAGCCCTATCTTACCAGGCTTTCCACTAGAGTGTCCAAACAGAAAATTTGATTAAGGCCTCTGCCCAACCCTGAGCCCATTCTGGACCCCTAACACTCACATTTAACATAACCACACATTAAATGCATAGCCCCACAATTTCAAGATGTTACAGTTCTACCCCCTTAAAGAAATTTCGTCCTCGAAATTTCCAACTAACTATTAATCGTACTACCCAAGTCTCACCACTATGCTTTCGCTGCGCACTCTAATTCTAAAACCAAAAGAAACACTTAGTATACTATGATAGAGTACGCACCGGTATTCGCATCTAGAGCGTCCTCGTCCCCTTGGTGACGTGCTGCATAGACCAAAGCTGGCTGCATCGCCTCAGCATAACCTGCACCTCCACAACCATGTCCTGTGCCATTGCCACCATTGACTTGACCACAGCCCCTTGGTGGTTGTTGACCTCCTCTTCCTGGCAGTGCATTCTCTTGACCTGTGGGCCCTTTACTGCCCCGTTGCTGTGAACAGTTTCTAACTTGGTGGTCCGTAGATCCACACCTAAAGCACTTCCCACTGCCTGCCCAACACTCACTTACATGGAATTTACCACATCGGGCACACTTCTGTGTCTGACCAGCAGCAGCAGGTATCTCATTCCGACTCGGTCCATCTGACTTAGGCCTTTTCAAGTACGACCAGTTGCCCCTGACGATCCAAAATTCCTTTTTCCTCCACCCCTATCTCTATCCCAATTCATTTTTTCTGTCCGCTTAACCTCCTCAGCTATCTTAGCTTTTTCCACAAGCACAGCAAATTCCCTCTCCCGCTGTGGTGCTATCAGTACACGCAGATCATCCCTCAGACCATCTTCAAATTGAACGCAACGTTCATGGTCTGTGGCCACCATCCCTCAAGCATAATGGCTAAGGCGTAAGAATTCCGCCTCATACGCAGCCACCGACCTACTTCCTTGAACTAGATTCATAAATGCTCTGCGCTGCGCATCCACATAACTCGTCCCGATGTACTTACTTTGATATGCCATTTTGAAGAAATCCCAGGTGATACGGTTAGCCACCGCACCATCCTTAACCGTAAGCCACCATTGATACGCTTCGTCCCGCAGGAGAGATACAACCCCTTTCAGCTTTTCCTCCTCCGTGAAATCTAGATCATCCATTATACGCTCAACCGCCTCCAACCAATATTCAGCTGTACTTGTGGCTATACCAAAAATTCCCCTAAACACTTCTGCCCCATTAGCTCTAAGTCGCTCCGACACAGATTTCCGGGCTCCTGTGCCCATGCCTGCCCCAGCAACCCTCTCTAAAACCCTTAACATTGCCTGAGATACAACGTCATCTCCGGCCGTATGATCCTAAAATTTGGCCTCCACAGTTGGCATCTCGTTTCTTGACCGATGGCCAGATCCTACTTGTTCCGACACGGCCATCCTACCCCTACCGCGGCCACGCGGCGGACGTCCACGACCCCTTGTACTCATTCTACCGATTCGCGTTTATCTGATTAGAAATTTTATGAATTATTAATTTCTTTCATTGATTAACCACGAACAATCTTATGAACAGTAGTTTAAGAGTAGTTCTTTCGAATTCTACATTATATCTACGAGTTTCAGTCTCAAGTTTGTATCTCCTATTTCTAGGAACCACATACATCAACCATCATACATCAACATACAAGTAGCATCCAAGCACTCCAATTCATCGCATAAGGGTTTTTTCATCATTTCTCTATTGTAGTTTTGTCCTACAAGGTATTTTGTAATTTCCTCAAAATGAGGTATCTTGGTTTTTTTTTTTTGTAAAGCAGGGGTATTTTGGAAAATTTAATTTTGCAAACCGGGTTACTTTCGTAAATCTAGGGGTTTTTGGGGTAAATTTGCAAAACATAGGTATTTTGGTGATTTTGCCAACTAGGGGTGTTTCAGTAATTTCACAAATTTTGGTAATTTTACAAATCCAGGGTATTTTGGGAAATTTTCACAAATCCAGGGTATTTCGGAAATTTTACAAAACTTGGGGGTATTTTGGTAATTCTACGAAATAGGGTGGCTGGTCCTTTTCGGGTTTTAATTATAGATTTTGGCCCGTCAACAATTCCTCGTGGCTAAGGTGAACAGTCACTACGCACCAGGTAGGATTCCAGCGAAGAGGAGGTGAGTCATTAGGACCGCTTAAATACCAATCTCTCCCTGAATCCAATCCTAAACATGCGTATGTCTGTTGCCACACCATAACCCAGCGATTTGTTCACGGGTTTGTTTGAATAGATTAAGTCTTATGAATTTAAAGAGTTGTTTAAACTAAGCCTAAAGTCCACCAATGCCTAACATACTAGTCTACGTCCATCAAGCCCATCAAGCCCAATCATGCATATCATATCAAAAGTTAGAATACTTACCTGCGTGGGTCGGGTGCCGGTAGACTCGAAGGCCATATCTTCATCCAAGACATTTTTCTCAAATTCACATCAAATTTTCAAAACACTACTTGACCCATTTCACAGCCCGAGTTTTGAACTGGGCTCTAATACCAAAATGTAACACCCCAAACCCAGCCCAAACGCTACGACCGGATATGGCATGCTACGGGTTGAAGTGTTAAAATCAAAGTTCTTTATTTGCTTTAAAAAGAGCACGTATCCCATTTGAAAAACTCTTCGATGACGTGTTGTTTAAAAACTTAACCCTGTTGGTTTTGGAAATCCCGGTTTGATTAATCAAGTAGTCATTACTTAGCTTTTCTTTTCAAAAAACATTTCTTTACGTTAAGCGTGTTTGAAACTCCCTTTTCATTACTCATTATAATTAAGACTTTGAAAACGAATTTATAATATAAACATTATCACATATAAATTGATAACCTAAGCTATGAAGGCCTTATTACATAAATAGTCCCAAAATTTAAACTTAAAGAAAAACCGAAAATAGTTTATGAAAATAAAAAGACTTGATGGCCCGTCGAGTCCGCCTCGGCTCCCATGTCCACGATCTACTGCTCATCTGAAAAGTCAGGGAAAATAAAGGGGTGAGTCACCAAGACTCAGTGTGCAAATCCCGAAAACACATAAAAGGCTTGGGCCCACAAACACTCATCTGAAAAGTCAGGGAAAATAAAGGGGTGAGTCACCAAGACTCTGTAACAGACCAATTTTGACCTTAACCGGAACGGTGGTTTCGGGACCACGAATCCGAGCCTGTGGGATATTATAATATTATGTTTGTGTTTATTATGTGTGTTTTTAGTGAGTGTAAAAAAAAATTTCGTAGAAAATTTTGGCTATCTAAGTGCTTAATTTGCTAAGAAGGCTTAAATTGCAAGAAGGATTAATGTAGTGGGCATTAATAAAAAGGGAGCTAAGTGAATTGTCCATAAAACATAAGGATTTGCATGTCAATTTTCCCCCTTTAAACAAGGTGGACGGCAAGCATGCATATATGCTCTCTTTTTTATATTTTTGTATGACATTTAGGCAATTTTATATTAAGCATGCTAGGATTATATACTTTTTAATTATACATTTTGATTTTTAGTAAAAAATTAAAAGAAAAAGCATGCTATAATTTATGGAAAAAGAGAAAAACAAAAACAAAAAAATTCTCTCATCCTTCCTCCCTTCTAGCCGAATTCTACTTTGAAGAGAAGAGAAGAACTTTCATCTTCTTCAATCGGCCCTTGCATGTGTTAGTATAGATCAAGATCAACAGGAGAAAAAGTTGGAGCGAGGAAAAGCTAAGCTAAACGAATAGTTGAAGATTTTGAATCTATCTACTCCTAAGGTAAGTCCCTTAGTTAAATCATGTCAAAGAGTTAAGTATGGTTATCTTGACTATTAAAAATTTATGAATGCTAATGTCTAATTATATCATGGCCGAATGTATATGGACATATTGGTTGATGATTTAAGTTGAGAATGTGATGGAAATTATTTTGGCGAATGCAAGGTGAATAAGTAAGTTTTTGAGCTACCTTATATCTAAAGACTCTTTACATATCTAGTGAATGATATAAATTGTATAAGCTTGGTATAAATCCATGAGTTGGTCGATTGAAATAGTGATGGATTTGATCGATTTCAAATTTATTAAATGCAATGGTAATAAAGGTGTATGATTCGATATGTATAGTGAAAATGTGAAAAGCATGTAAAGATATTTTGACATTCGGGCTTTTGTGCCTAGCAGGCCTCGTGCCGGTGTTATCTATCGGGCTTTTACGCCTAGCAGGCCTCGTGCCGGTGTTATCTATCGGGCTTTTACGCCTAGCAGGCCTCGTGCCGGTGTTACCTATCGGGCTTTACGCCTAGCAGGCCTTGCGCCGGTGTTACTTTTCAGGCTGTTACGCCTAGCAGGCTTGATGCCGGTGATGAAATTTACCTAATAGGAGTTTAATCCTTGTCAAGACAATTTAGAATTGAATTGTCAAGAATATGGCTCGGGTAAGTAGGTAAGGTATGTTGTGTTAAGTATTACTTGTGCCAAATTGTCATTGGTGAATGTAATTTGACGGAAGTCGAGCTTAGAACATGCTATTATGGGACAATTGATTTGCATGTATGACTGCTATGAAAGTAGGTTTCGAATTATTAATATTTGACCTTGTGTAAACTAGTTGCTTAGTTGTTTATGTAGAATGCCACATATGTATTGTTTTATTTTCGTAAATAATTAAATGTTGGGACTTACTAAGCTAGTAAGCTTAATCGTGTGAGATGTTCCTTTGTTTTATAGATTAGGAGCAAGCCACAAGCTCACCGGGATCGTTGGAAAGTCGCTCACACTATCGACCTACATTTTGGGTACTCCTTCATTTTGGGTTGGTCTTTAAAAGAAGGCATGTATAGGATAGACTTGGTTTGTTTTGAGGAAATTTTACGGTTCACTTGTAAACACTAAAAGAATAGCCATGCGAAAATGGCTAAATTTTTGTTAAGTACGTTGGGTGTTTTGATGTAAGTTGGTTCATGATGGCAATGTCCATGCATTCCTAAACAAGTTAATCGTTTTACTAAGGAAATGTTTGAATATAAATTTAATCCTTGAAATTTAGAAGTAAGGAGATTCGAGTAGGAGCTAGTTTATTTTTGAAATAAAACAGCATGTAGCAGCAGCAGTGACGCGAGTTAGAAAAATCACCAAAAATAGGGTATATCGAAGTAAAAGGTGAATGAGACCTGGAATTAAACCTTATCGTGTCTATTTTTACATGAAAGAAACAGAGTAGGCAAAAGACTCATACATTATGAGATAATTTAGTTTTAGTGAGACCTGCTCTGAATGAATTCGTGAGTCACTGTTCTGTTTTAGAAAAATTGTCATAAATCGTACAAAAATAATTAGGAAGCATGGTTTATATGTGTAGAATCCTAAATGAGTCTACTTTTCATTGGTATAAATAAGAACACCATTGGAAAATTGTGCAATCAGATAACTGCAGTTTTATAAGGACAGGTCAGAACTGTCCAGCTGTGTAATAAGGGTAACTTTGAAGAATAAACTGTACTAATTGGCCACATGAAAAATTCTAGAAAAATTATGGTGAATAGATATATGAGTCTACTTTCAAGGAAAATTTACGGATCTGAATTTCGAATTTTGTAACTCGAGTTATAGCTGAATTAGTCGACACAACGCAGTTTGACAGCTTTAAGATTTACATGTACTGAACTAGAAGTCAAGTCTAGTAATGCCTTTTGCTCAACTCCGGCGACGGTACCGGGTACGGGGTGTTACATTTGATTGGTATCAGAGCTTACGGTTTAGTCGATTCTAGGACTACCGTGGCGCGTGTGAGTCTAGCTATACATGCCTGTGGTTATATGTTGATAGTGTGGTGACTTCTGACAACCTGAATTTTTGTTTGTATAGTAAATGGATTCCGAACCAGAAAGAGCTGTGGCTGATGATGTGGAGAGCGTGGCGCCTGACCGTACCCATGGATCAGCGCCGATAGACTCTCGACCTGTTTCGGGTAGCCACGAAGGAGAGACAAAGCAAGCCTTTTATCGAATGATGAATGATTGGTTTGCCCAATTTATTCAGAATAACCCGAATATACCCCAACCTCCACCCCCGAATAATCCAACTCCGGATCCTCTAGCTCCCCCAGTGATAGATCCAATGAGATCTAGTAGGCCCCCAGTTGACAAAATTCGAAAATATGGGGCCGAGGAATTTAAAGCCAATGACGATGATGATGCTGAGAGAGCCGAAATGTGGCTTGATAACACTATTCGGGTACTTGGTGAGCTGTCTTGTACTCCGGATGAATGCTTGAAGTGTACTATATCCTTATTGCGGGACACTGCATATCACTGGTGGAATACACTAGTATCAGTGGTTCCGAAAGAAAAAGTGACATGGGATTTCTTCCAAACTGAATTCCGCAAGAAATATATTAGCCAGAGATTTATTGATCAAAAGCGAAAAGAGTTCCTTGAGCTGAAACAAGGACGAATGACGGTAACGGAGTATGAAAGAAAATTTGTCAGGCTCAGCCGTTATGCTAGAGAGTGTGTCTCTACTGAAGCCATTATGTGTAAAAGATTCGAAGACGGCCTAAATGAAGACATAAAGATGTTTGTTGGCGTTCTTGAAATCCAAGAATTTGTAACTTTAGTTGAGAGAGCTTGCAAAGCTGAAGAGCTCGGGAAGGAGAAAAGAAAGGCCGATACCGAAGCCAGAGATATCCGGAAGAGGTCTTCGGGCAAAGTCTTCCATCCCACGAGCAAGAAGCCCAGAGATGACTACAGCCGACAGAGAACCACTACAGATCCGCCTAGACGGGATCGACCTCCTATGAGCTCCCGAGCTACCTCGATAGCCAGTGTTGGTAACATTCCACAAACTAGAGTTGAATGTAAGCACTGTGGCAAATGGCACTCAGGGAGTTGTAGATTCCATGATCGGACTTGCTATAAGTGTGGATCGTCAGGTCATTTTATCCGAGAGTGTCCGAAATTAGCTGAGCAAAATGCAGTTCAGAACACTACACCGAGCAACGTGCCAATGCGAGGTAGACCACCCAGACATTCAGACAATGTAGGTGGTAGCCAGAAAGGAACGACGAACGCTACAGGTCGATCCGAGGCTAGAGCTCCGGCTAGAGCGTATGCTGCGCGAGCTAGAGAGGATGCTTCCTCCCCCGACGTCATTACCGGTACTTTCACTCTTTTTGATACTACTGTGATTGCACTAATTGATCCTGGTTCGACTCATTCTTATGTGTGTGAAACTTTAAAATTTGGTAAGACTCTGCTAGTTGAGTCTACCGAGTTCGTAATTCGTGTGTCCAACCCTTTGGGTAGATGTGTGCTTGTTAATAAAGTGTGTAGAGGTTGCCCGTTGATGGTTCGAGATTATTGCTTTCTAGCTGATTTGATGTTGTTGCCCTTCAACGAATTTGATATAATCTTGGGTATGGATTGGCTAACTTCACATGAGGCAGTGGTGGATTGCAAAAGGAAGCTTATTAATTTGAAATGCCGAAACGGTGAGACAATCAGAATAAAATCCGGTGATGTAAATGAGTTGCCTACAGTGATATCCTCGATGGTAGCCCAAAAGTATGTGAGAAAGGGGTATGAGGCCTATTTGGCTTATGTACTGGATAATAAACTGTCCAAGAAATTAATGGAATCGGTACCAGTTGTATGTGAATACCCCGATGTGTTTCCTGAAGAACTACCGAGCTTACCCCCAGTACGAGAGATTGAGTTCGGCATTGAATTAGTGCCAGATGCGACCCCAATTTCGATAGCTCCGTACCGAATGGCGCCTACTGAATTAAAAGAATTGAAAGCGCAGTTGCAAGAATTGACCGAGAGGGGTTTCGCACGACCGAGTTTTTCTCCGTGGGGAGCACCAGTCTTATTTGTGAAAAAGAAAGATGGGACAATGCGAATGTGTATCGACTACCGGCAACTAAATAAGGTGACCATAAAGAATAAATACCCATTACCTCGGATCGATGATTTATTTGATCAGTTAAAGGGGGCTTCAGTGTTTTCAAAAATAGATTTGAGATCGGGCTATTACCAATTACGAGTCAGAGATTCCGATGTGCCCAAGACGGCATTTCGAACGAGGTACGGGCATTATGAGTTTTTGGTTATGCCTTTTGGGCTTACCAATGCACCTGCCGTTTTTATGGATCTCATGAACCGGGTCTTCCGACGGTTTTTGGATCGGTTTGTAGTAGTGTTTATCGATGATATATTGGTCTACTCCAAAAGCGAAGCGGAACACGTTGAGCACTTGAGAGTAGTACTACAAACCTTGAGAGATCATCGTTTATATGCAAAATTCAGTAAGTGTGAGTTTTGGTTGAACGAAGTCAGCTTCTTGGGTCATGTGGTTTCGGTGTCAGGAATTCGGGTGGATCCAAACAAAATAGCAGCCATACTCGAGTGGAAACCACCAAAGAATGTTTCTGAGATCCGAAGTTTCCTAGGCCTCGCGGGATATTATAGACGATTTGTAAAAGGTTTTTCTGTGATAGCTGCACCTTTGACGAGGCTACTACAGAAGGATGTCAAATATGAGTGGTCAGAAAAATGCCAGAAGAGTTTCGAGCAGTTGAAAGCCCTTTTAACCGAGGCTCCAGTGTTGACTCAGCCTGAATCGGGTAAAGAATTCACTATTTTTAGTGATGCGTCTTTAAGTGGGTTGGGTTGTGTTCTAATGCAAGAAGGCAAGGTCATAGCCTACGCTTCAAGACAATTGAAGCCACATGAAAAGAATTATCCAACTCACGATCTGGAGTTAGCAGCCATTGTGTTTGCATTAAAAATTTGGCGTCACTATTTATTCGGCGAAAAATGTCATGTTTATTCAGATCACAAAAGTCTGAAATATTTAATGACTCAGAAAGATCTAAATTTGAGACAACGCCGATGGTTAGAATTGTTGAAAGACTATGAATTAGTGATTGACTACCATCCAGGGAAGGCTAATGTGGTGGCGGATGCGTTGAGTCGAAAATCATTATTTGCTCTGTGTGCATTAAACACACGGATGACGATGTCTGAGGATGGTTCGATCATAGCCGAGCTGCAAACAAGACCGATGTTTATTCAGCAAATTTGCGAGGCACAGAAAGTTGACGAAAAGTTAGTAGCTATTCGGGTTCAGTGTGAGAACGCTACAGAATCAGACTTCCAGATAGATGCAAATGACTGTTTGAAGTATAAAAATCGATTGTGTGTTCCAATGAACTCAGATTTGATACAGATGATTCTGAGGGAGGCCCATAATGGCCGAATGTCGATACACCCGGGTAGCACAAAAATGTATAACGATTTGAAGCAGTTTTATTGGTGGCCCGGCATGAAACGGGACATATCTGAGTTTGTCTCCAAGTGCTTAATCTGTCAACAAGTGAAAGCTGAGCATCAGGTACCCTCCGGATTACTTCAGCCGATCATGATACCCGAATGGAAATGGGACAGAATTACTATGGATTTTGTATCCGGTCTTCCTATGACACCGAGTAAGAAAGATGCCGTTTGGGTTATCGTTGATAGATTGACTAAATCAGCTCATTTTGTACCGGTACGTACCGACTATTCACTTGACAAACTCGCCGAATTGTATGTGTCGCAGATTGTAAGATTGCACGGTGTACCGAGTTCCATTGTTTCAGATAGAGATCCAAGATTTACCTCGCGATTCTGGAAGAAGTTGCAAGATGCATTAGGTACTAAACTTCACTTTAGTACAGCCTTCCATCCGCAAACAGACGGCCAGTCTGAGCGAACCATTTTGATACTTGAGGACATGTTGAGGTGTTGCGTTCTCGAGTTCGAAGGTACCTGGGAACGATACTTACCTTTGATTGAGTTTGCTTATAATAATAGTTTTCAATCTAGCATAAAAATGGCACCTTATGAAGCCTTATATGGTCGAAAATGTCGCACACCATTGTATTGGACTGAGCTCAGTGAGAACAAGATACACGGGGTTGATTGGACAGAACAGAAGGTGGTCGTTATTCGGAGTAATTTGAAAGCTGCTTTGGATCGTCAAAAGTCCTATGCCGATTTAAAACGTAAGGACATTGAATTTCAGGTCGGAGATCGGGTGTTCTTAAAAGTTTCTCCGTGGAAGAAAATACTCCGATTCGGTCAGAAAGGCAAGTTGAGCCCAAGATTTATCGGACCGTACGAAGTTATTGAACGTATTGGACCGGTTGCTTATAGATTAAGATTGCCCTCCGAGTTAGAAAAGATACACAATGTATTTCATGTTTCGATGCTTCGCAAATACAGATCGGATCCGTCCCATGTGATCACCCCGTCAGAGATTGAAATTCGGTCTGACTTGACCTATGATGAGGAACCGATCCGTATCTTGGCTCGGGAGACCAAAGAGTTAAGAAATAAAAGAATTCCATTAGTAAAGATTCTATGGAATCGTCACGGAGTTGAAGAGGCTACGTGGGAGCCTGAAGAGTCAATGAAGCAACAATATCCGAACCTTTTTAACGGTAAGATTTTCGGGGACGAAAATCCTTAAAGGGGGGGAGAGTTGTAACAGACCAATTTTGACCTTAACCGGAACGGTGGTTTCGGGACCACGAATCCGAGCCTGTGGGATATTATAATATTATGTTTGTGTTTATTATGTGTGTTTTTAGTGAGGGTAAAAAAAATTTCGTAGGAAATTTGGCTATCTAAGTGCTTAATTTGCTAAGAAGGCTTAAATTGCAAGAAGGATTAATGTAGTGGGCATTAATAAAAGGGAGCTAAGTGAATTGTCCATAAAACATAAGGATTTGCATGTCAATTTTCCCCCTTTAAACAAGGTGGACGGCAAGCATGCATATATGCTCTCTTTTTTATATTTTTGTATGACATTTAGGCAATTTTATATTAAGCATGCTAGGATTATATACTTTTTAATTATACATTTTGATTTTTAGTAAAAATTAAAAGAAAAGCATGCTATAATTTATGGAAAAAGAGAAAAACAAAAACAAAAAATTCTCTCATCCTTCCTCCCTTCTAGCCGAATTCTACTTTGAAGAGAAGAAGAACTTTCATCTTCTTCAATCGGCCCTTGCATGTGTTAGTATAGATCAGATCAACAGGAGAAAAAGTTGGAGCGAGGAAAAGCTAAGCTAACGAATAGTTGAAGATTTTGAATCTATCTACTCCTAAGGTAAGTCCCTTAGTTAAATCATGTCAAAGAGTTAAGTATGGTTATCTGACTATTAAAAATTTATGAATGCTAATGTCTAATTATATCATGGCCGAATGTATATGGACATATTGGTTGATGATTTAAGTTGAGAATGTGATGGAAAATTATTTTGGCGAATGCAAGGTGAATAAGTAAGTTTTTGAGCTAACCTTATATCTAAAGACTCTTTACATATCTAGTGAATGATATAAATTGTATAAGCTTGGTATAAATCCATGAGTTGGTCGATTGAATAGTGATGGATTTGATCGATTTCAAATTTATTAAATGCAATGGTAATAAAGGTGTATGATTCGATATGTATAGTGAAAATGTGAAAAGCATGTAAAGATATTTGACATTCGGGCTTTTGTGCCTAGCGGCCTCGTGCCGGTGTTATCTATCGGGCTTTTACGCCTAGCAGGCCTCGTGCCGGTGTTATCTATCGGGCTTTTACGCCTAGCAGGCCTCGTGCCGGTGTTACCTATCGGGCTTTACGCCTAGCAGGCCTTGCGCCGGTGTTACTTTTCAGGCTGTTACGCCTAGCAGGCTTGATGCCGGTGATGAAATTTACCTAATAGAGTTTAATCCTTGTCAAGACAATTTAGAATTGAATTGTCAAGAATATGGCTCGGGTAAGTAGGTAAGGTATGTTGTGTTAAGTATTACTTGTGCCAAATTGTCATTGGTGAATGTAATTTGACGGAAGTCGAGCTTAGAACATGCTATTATGGGACAATTGATTTGCATGTATGACTGCTATGAAAGTAGGTTTCGAATTATTAATATTTGACCTTGTGTAAACTAGTTGCTTAGTTGTTTATGTAGAATGCCACATGTATTGTTTTATTTTCGTAAATAATTAAATGTTTTAATTTCTGAGTTGGGACTTTCTAAGCTAGTAAGCTTAATCGTGTGAGATGTTCCTTTGTTTTATAGATTAGGAGCAAGCCACAAGCTCACCGGGATCGTTGGAAAGTCGCTCACACTATCGACCTACATTTTGGGTACTCCTTCATTTTGGGTTGGTCTTTAAAAAGAAGGCATGTATAGGATAGACTTGGTTTGTTTTGAGGAAATTTTACGGTTCACTTGTAAACACTAAAAGAATAGCCATGCGAAAATGGCTAAATTTTGTTAAGTACGTTGGGTGTTTTGATGTAAGTTGGTTCATGATGGCAATGTCCATGCATTCCTAAACAAGTTAATCGTTTTACTAAGGAAATGTTTGAATATAAATTTAATCCTTGAAATTTAGAAGTAAGGAGATTCGAGTAGGAGCTAGTTTATTTTTGAAATAAACAGCATGTAGCAGCAGCAGTGACGCGAGTTAGAAAAATCACCAAAATAGGATATATCGAAGTAAAAGGTGAAAATGAGATCTGGAATTAAACCTATCGTGTCTATTTTTACATGAAAGAAACAGAGTAGGCAAAGACTCATACATTATGAGATAATTTAGTTTTAGTGAGACCTGCTCTGAATGAATTCGTGAGTCACTGTTCTGTTTTAGAAAAATTGTCATAATCGTACAAAATAATTAGGAAGCATGGTTTATATGTGTAGAATCCTAAATGAGTCTACTTTTCATTGGTAAATAAGAACACCATTGGAAAATTGTGCAATCAGATAACTGCAGTTTTATAAGGACAGGTCAGAACTGTCCAGCTGTGTAATAAGGGTAACTTTGAAGAATAAACTGTACTAATTGGCCACATGAAAATTCTA
Source organism: Gossypium australe (assembly GCA_005393395.2). Taxonomy (NCBI): domain Eukaryota; kingdom Viridiplantae; phylum Streptophyta; class Magnoliopsida; order Malvales; family Malvaceae; genus Gossypium; species Gossypium australe. The sequence continues at coordinate 34,165,425 of CM016618.1, forward strand.
GAAAAATTATGGTGAATAGATATATGAGTCTACTTTCAAGGAAAATTTACGGATCTGAATTTCGAATTTTGTAACTCGAGTTATAGCTGAATTAGTCGACACAACGCAGTTTGACAGCTTTAAGATTTACATGTACTGAACTAGAAGTCAAGTCTAGTAATGCCTTTTGCTCAACTCCGGCGACGGTACCGGGTACGGGGTGTTACAGACTCAGTGTGCAAATCCCGAAAACACAAAAGGCTTAGGCCCACAAACACATTATGGGCCTTAGCCCATCCATAATGGCAACAAAATATTTACATGCAACATGGCCCAACCCAACCTAAAAATCCATCCTCTACACAGCCCGTACCAACCAACACACATCAGGGATTTCTACAATTAACCCACCAACCGCTACACACCATATCGATAGCCATGCTTCCTATTCCTAACAGTCAGGAATAAATTTAACGTGGCTTAGGCACGATCACTATTGTGACCTAACTTTATAATTCGTGGTTTAACCACCGATCACGAAGTGACCTATTAACATGCTCTTCCCCTTCATCATATCACCATATCTCATGCATACATACAAGCAGAATCAAAACAATATATTACCTAAATTCACAGTCTATCACATACATCGATACACATAGAGAAGCTTCTATGATTATGTACCTGGCATCCCTTGCCTACCCTTTTGGGTAATCCGACTGTCTATACAAGCCTTTTTTCGGCTTTTAGCCCATAGTACAGATAACTATACAGCCTTTTTCTGGCTTTTTAGCCCATAACATATATTTAGTACAGATTAATTAGTGTGTTAGAGATCTACACACCTGATTACCGACAAGACGAGACTTTCTATGTCGACACTATCAGAACTCAATACGACTGCTATCTGTCTAAGGTGTTGTTCCGAAGTCGGTCCACAACCTGGTGGCCAATCTCGAACTGCTGAAACTACCCGCTTCTTAAACTTAGGGATTGGGTTTATAGATCCAATCCCCTCATTCGCCTGAATGACATGTGATTCCATCACAAGACCTTATCAGTTGCTACCATCACAACATATGGTTGTTAATCCATATCATAGGGTTAAGATTACGATTATGATAAACGAACCTAACGAAAATCTAAGAGAAACCCTCACCTTAAAATCCCGAAAGAGATGGAGTTTAGAGACTAGCAATTTCTGACTTTTAGATCTAGACGATCTACTTCGATTCCCGATGCCGCCCAACATGTAAAACACACAAGAACCAACAATCCATTAGCCTTTCGACTTGTCTTCTAAAACTGAGAGAGAAAAAGAATAGATCAGAAGAAAATCGGCACCTACTTTTACTAGGATTCGCAACTCCTAAAGATTTCGGCTTTGAGAAGATAAAAAAGAAAATTTGATCTGAAGAGATCTATAAAGTTTCAGCTTTTGAGAAGGTCAAAAAGAAAATATGATCTCAAGAGATCTATGAAGTTTTGGCTTTTGAGAAGGTCAAAAGAAAGATGATCTCAAGAGATCTATGAAGTTTCGACTTTTGAGAAGGTCCAAAAAGAAAAGATGATCTCAAGAGATCTATAAAGTTTCGGCTTTTGAGAAGGAGATGATTGAGAGAAAATAGTAATATCAAATGTAAAGAAGTGATAGGAACGGTATAGGAAAAAGAAGAATTTCAGCAAGGCTAGGGCAGATTCAGCTATGGCAGACAAATGTGAAAGAAAGAATGCTTAAGGGAGTTTTCGGCTTTTATTCAGCAAAGGAGGAAAAGAGAGAAGATGAAAACCCTAAATGCCAAAAATAAAGAGAGAATGGGAGAATAAAACCCTAATGTCAATTTTAA